>CANTAL010000043.1:858065-1458065 GCA_947650365.1 Chamaelirium japonicum
ACACTAGATCGCGTGTTCGCCGCTCGCCGCCACCAGGGTTGCTGCAGCGAGTGGTTGCAACTCGAGCCGCTGTCATTGTCGCCCCCTCCGCTGCTCACGCCTACTGCCGCCTCCTCACCTCCGATCGATCCCCCATGGCTTCTCTGCTCAAGAGAGGAAGAAAGGAGAGGGGGGGGGGTTGAGATTTGGAAAAAAAAATTGGGACCGTAGGCTACAGAAGTATGTTAATCCAAGGACTTTACACTAAACCGAACTTTTTTCTATTCTTAAGCTAAATCGATCCCCTTGTCGGGGACCTTATGCACATTACTCGAAAAATAATTCAGTGTGGGATTAGTCCAACATAGACCGTAATGGGAGGTCCACTAGAGGGTATATGAAGCACCATTTTCCAATCCCCAGTCGATGTGGGACTAAATTCCAACAATCTACTATATGAAAAACAGAAATGATATATGATATTCTTCACAAGTTTTTTGCTCAAACTTGGTGTTATAATAAATTAAGGAAATACAAGGGCTACCTCAATAATGCTTAAAGAATACAAAATCTTTACCACAATATTCACCTTTCAAAGTTTATTGGAGAAGAAATGGTTTTGTAAAGACACAACAATATCCCTCCCCGAATAATGGTCCAAAGACCTCATTTGAGAACCCAAAGAAGCTCACTTTTCAAACCCACTTAAAACTCTAATTCTCTCTTTGCCCTTTTATAAGTAGAGGAAATATAAAGAAAAATTTTATTCATCCCAAAATTGATAAGTTCACCCTGTTTTCCATTGGCTCCACCCCCCCCCCCCCCCCCCCCCCCCCCCCCCTTTTTTTTTATCTATGGCATGTTTGCCTTCCGCCATACTCCATCTACTTCCCCGGTCTCTTTCATATCCAACCTGCTTCCCTCCTCCTTCATCCCCTTCCCCATCGCCTGAACCGTCAGTGACTCCCCTCCCCCTCCTTGCTGAAGCCATCGTCAACTCTCCTTCCCTCCTCCTCCTTGTCGGACCTCCATTGCCTCCCCTTCCCACCTCCTCCTCCATCATCTCCTTCCGCCAGAGGTGATGGGGAAGGAGGAGGAGGGGAAGGGGAGATAAGGAGGAGGAGGGGAGGTGGTGGTGGCTCGGGCAAAGGGAAGGGAGGGGAGGGAAGTGGGCATAGAGGGGAGGTTGGTGGGATATAAGATTGGGTAATAGCTGGAAGTGGGGTAAGTGTAAGGCACACTTGCCATCCAAAAAAAATTATGGATCAAGGATGAAAAATCTTGTGGAAACTGGGGTGTGTTGAAGTAATTTTGGGTTGTGAATAAAACTATCCAACTAAAATGAGTAGTGACTCCATCAGGTGTCTCATACCGTGAGGTAGCGAGACGAATACATCCACCACCGTCGCTCTGGGCATTTGCGCTGGCTTGTGGTGCCTCCAGAAGTCCGTTGGTGACTCCCACCATGATGACCGGTTGTTGTCATCAGTTCTAGTACCCAAAAAAAATAAAATTCTAACACCCTTCAAGGATAACTCATGACCTAATTATGATTTAGATTCGGGTTTTTCATCACTGTGAGAATTGGACCTGTTCAAGCACATGGCTAGATAAACTAAAAGGGGGTTTCCAGTAATCCAGCTATATATATAAGCTTAGGTGAATTCTATGGTACCGATTCTGTGCCGTACCGAAATCGATAGGGGCCATCGGATGACCTGGTCGTGGATCTCAGACGTCCATCTAGGGTTCATCCCATGGCCCCTAGTATAATGCTTCCACCACTGTTAGGATTGAGGGAAAATGAAATGAAGGGTCGGGATGTGTTCAATATGGTGAAATTGGGCCTGCAGTAAGTGGAACCCTTAAGCTTATGTATAACTAGTAAATGTTTGTGCCCGTCAGCACTCAGACGGCCGCCTTCGGCGGCGACGTGCTTGTCGACACTCGGACGGTCGCTTTTGGCAACTGCGGCTACCGTCGAGGTGTGATTCACTTGTTAAAGAGAGAGAGTACTAACTAACCTTCTAAAAAAAACAACAATTAACATCAAACGGCCATTAAATGTCATTGAATAGGTATTTATTATCTTTATAGAAGAGTTTTAAGATCTTTATAGTAGGCTTTTAATAGAATTTATGAGAGAGAGGGCGGCTCGAAATCAAAAGAACCGATTGGGATGAAGAAGAGTATTCCAGCATTTATTACCTACCTGATTTTGGATAACTATGATTGAGGATTTGAGGCCATTTATTAGGTAGTCACTCGATTTGGATCAACAAACGACTGTGATATTTACATAAAATCAGAAAGCTAAAAGGGTTTTTTTTTTTGTCCTAGTTAGCTCAATTCTGACATGCCATGTACGGGTGGCAATCGGTCGAGTTCGGGTCGAACCCTGCCCCTATCCATGTCCGCACCCATTCAAGCATGGCAGGGTCCATACCCGACCCATAACCATTCGGGTAGAAGAGGGTCCGTACACGATCCATACCCATTCGGGTTTAATTTGGTGTAATTTTCTCTTTTTCTCCATCATATATGCAATTACTTGAGAAAAAAAATTCAAGGTATCACAACGCAATCATAAGCATAGTAACAAGTAAATTTCAGAGTTAAGAAAATATCCGGAATAAGCTCGAAAACATAAAATATATTATATTACACTAATAATTCTATATTAATAGATATAAAAAAAATATTTATAACTAAAATAAAATAGGTAGCACACAAAAATAGATAAATTTATGAATTATTCGCAAAATCCATGAATAATTCGGGTGTGGCTCATGTTGCCGAATAATTCGTTTGACCTTGAGTTCTCGATTTATTCATGAATTTTTCAATAAATCGTAGAATATTGCTACTATGATCATAAGAATCACTTTTAGTTTCTTATTACAATGGTTATAGTAGAGTATATGTTTGGGGAGGGATATGAGTGATCATAATTTGCGCACGTACATGACATTGAGTTTTGAGTTAAATTGTATTATCTATGTTTTTTTTTTTTTTTTTGAGAATCCATCCTAAAGGAGGGAGGGTTAGACGGCCCGCGATCAGTTATATTAAAAATAATCACGAAACAATACGGTTACAAAAAGCTTTTGCCTCGAGAGATAGAGATTCCGTTCAGAGTAGAATCCGTATCCTGAAGGTTGAGACAAATGACCTTCTGAGCTCCTCGTCGTTTGTTGTTTTACCAATGAAAATTCGTCGGTTTCGTTCTAGCCAAAAGGACATAGAGGATACTCATTACCAGTATATCCCATGAAATTCGATGATATTTCTTAAACTCCCGACACCCCCACGAATGCTAAAGTGCTCTTTGATTTAGCAGGTGAGAGATGTCACAGACACCCTCAAAGTGGTCCCAAATTCTGCTCGTCGTTGGACAACCAAGCAATAGTGAGTAGGGGCCTCATTAGCCGATTGGCAAAAAGTACATGAGGAATCTGACACGTTCGGGTTGTGTCTCTTCATGAGATTCACCTTAGTAAAAATCTTATTCCACGAGGCTAGTAAAGAGAAGATTTTCACCTTAGACGGAACCTTGAATCTCCAGATTATATTAGAAGGCAAAAATTCCTCCATCGGCGGCAGAAGGTTCTTGTAGAAAAATTTGACCAAGAAAACTTCTGATGAGTGCCACATCCACTTCACCCCATCCGTTGAATGTCTAAAAGATTAGTCACTCTCTCTCTAGAACCAGAGCTTCTCTCTCTATGTTTTCCAGAGAATTGGAGCTCCCCACCTTCTTCTCCCCGCTTGGGGGCATCGGAGCCCCCTCGAAAGCCTGCTCTTCTTGCTTCTAGAAGGAGGGACGAGAGCAATTGTCCTCCTCTGCTCTCGGCGCAGGAGGACCTGGTGTTGGCAGAAGAGGGGAAGGGTAGATCATCTTCTTCTCGGAGTGCGGGGGGAAAGAAGTCAGGCGAGCGGACTTCAAGCCCTACGGGATCTGGTTCATTGGTGGCTGATAAGTGTCCTGCAGATCTGGAGATCAGTGAAACTTTCTCCCCACCGGATGCCCCATTACTCGGAGGTTTTATTGCTGCTGCTATAAGAGCAATCGATGGAGGATGTGGTGATGCAGGGCAAAGGGACAGTCGGGTTTCTGCTGAAGCAATAGGTTCGGATGGGTGTTTTGCAACCAGTGATGCGCCAAGCTTGGATCCTAAAGCTGGTGGTGCAGCAGGGGTTGCGGATCTTGAGGATGACGAGGAGTTTCCTCCACTCCATTATACCCTGAACAGTCCCAGAGGGTCTGGTTCTGCAGGGGTGTTGGTTGGGGAGAAGGCAGCTTGCATAGAAACGTCTTCAGGTACTGTTGCCCATATTGTGTTTGATGGTTTGTCTTAATCGGGTAGGCTCTCTGAGAATCTGTCGTCCAACAGAGTGCAGCCTGGTGGTGGGTCTGTACATCCCGGAAACATTGTTACAGAGCAAAATGCTGCAACCCGCCAAGTGTTTGATCAAGTGCCTGATCCATTTTCTGGGTCTGCAGAAAAGCCAAGTACAGCAGCCAAAGAGTGGTGCTGTTTGGTTGGAGGGGAAGAGTAGGGGTGGGAGTCGCGCTTGGTATGCCACCCCAAAACCAATCATGCCTTTAGTCCCCCCCGGAGAAGCTCCATCTGAGGTACATAGAGCCCGGCATCTTTGACAAGAAAAAAGTGGCAATTTGTCCAACCGCTGAATTAGAAGCCAACGCTAAGATATGGGAGTACACACTGGTTGGGTTTGTGTTAGGAAGGTGGCCATATTATCTACACCTTAAAAACTTCATCATGCGAACCTGGCAGCCATCAGGAGTCTTGAATATTCTTTCAAGAGCTAATGAAGTCTTTTAGTTCAACTTCGAGCTAGAGACCGATTTTAACTGAATCCTTGAAGGAAAAATGTGGCAATTTGAAGGTCGTCCATTGATAGTGAGGAAATGGGAAAGGGGAATGTGCAGTGATAGAGAGGTTGTTCCGTCAAATCCCAATTTGGGGAAAGTTTCCTAACCTAGAGGGACTTATGGACGGAGTCCATGCTTAGCCGGTTGGGGAGTGTTTTTGGGACCCCCATCTATATGGATCAAACAACAGCTGGTGGCATGAGAGAACAATTTGCGAGGATTTGCGTGGAGATCAACGTTGAAGATTCTCTCCCAAGCCGGGTTCAAGCAAGAAATGAGAAGGGTGAGTTTCTCTCTTGGCAACCGGTTACATACGACTGGATCCCGACCTGTTGTAAGCCATGCAAAACATTTGACCATAGTGGGGCTGTTTGTACTAAGCATCCAAAGTTGGACAGTGCTAGGGTTAGCCAAATTTGGCAACCTAGAGTTTTGCCGGGAAGTTAAGAAGGTGGGAGGAGTGTGCCCATGTCATCCAAAGGCAAGGAGGTTGTGGACGATGGGTGGCAAACTATTGGCAGGGCTCATCCACCCAGGATCAAGGAGCCCTCAGTTCATGTGGTACAGCATACCGGGTCTCGGTTTGATGTGTTGGGTGATGAGCCTAGGGATGCGGCTGTATGTGAGATGGAGGATCTTGCAATTGCTGCCGATACACCTAGTTTCAGCAGTGCTGTTGCTGCAGAACCTGATGGTGTTACACGAGTTGGTGCTGATGCTGAGGCAGTAATTGTTGGTGTTACACTTGATGTGGAGTGTGAAGGTGTTGTTGTTACTGCTGCTGCAGAAGATTGTGAGGCTACTGCTGCTGTTACACAGGCGGTTCAGGAAGGGAGTGCTAACGTTACGCAAGCTGTAACGCATCAAATAGGTGATGTTACAAGACCTGATGTTACACTGTTAGAGGATGATGTTACGCAAGGTGAGGCTGCTGCTGAACGTCAAAAGGCAACTGTTACGCGAGGAGATAGCACATCTAGTGAGGGGGGGAAACCGATTGTCCTCGCTCTTGCTAGTGGGAGTGGGGTCTCAGTTGGAGGTGTTAAAAAGTATCCTGGTTGATGGAGCCAACGAGAAGGAAGCCCCAAGCTTACAATTCCTGCTATTCAACGAGCCCATCGGAAGGCTTTGGCTCATAGTGCGGCGGGGTTATCTGGTGAGCAGATGTCAGGTGTTTTGCAGGATCTTTGTGTTGAAGCTGGGGAGGCTCCAGATCGAGCAGAGGAAGCAAGCGATGTTCCTCCGGATTCCTTTGATCAGTACAAGAAACTGCCCCCCCATCTTGCCAACCGCCCCACTTTTCTAACCTTGTCCAATTCAGCGCTTGAATCTTCGGCTCGAGGCAAAGAATCTTGGCCTAAGGGCCAGTCTGATAGGGTTACAAGGAGTAGTGCTCTCTTGTGATTGTATTAGGTTTGGTTCTTGGACTTGCGTGTTGTGTATTTCCTCAAGTCCGGGGGCTACCATGTCGTATGATGAGTTAGGGTTTTGTTGTTGATGCGGCCCTATTTGGTCGTGTGGTCTGCTGTCTCACCTAGAGACAAACCGTGATCTGTATCTATCTTTATTTTTTTTTTGTTTAATATATCGTTTTTTATCCCTCAAAAAAAAGAAGCCGTCGAAGGGATCAACTTAAGGTCTGAAAGCTGGGTCTGTAATGCTGACGAAAGCGGGAGGAGGAACATAATCCACCACCGGTAGCTAGTAGCCTTTGGCCAACTGGCTAGAGCATAACGATCCGGAACAGAGATGTTTGAGGGTGCAATCTCCGATCCACATGTCATCCCAGAAGCGCACACTCCTTCCATCGCCGAGGGTATACTGTAGCATGTCGGTAGAGGTCTTTCACCTTTAGGATGTCTCTCCAAAAATGAGATATGTGTCCCGAGGTCCTCCCCCTCGAATGGATTGGAGAGAATCTTCTGAAGTATCAAGCAAGGATAATTTGTCTCCAAGATCCCTCTCCCTCGTTCTAGACATACCACCACCATTTGCCTAGCATTGAGATATTAAATCGCCGAAGATCCAGGACCCTCAACCCACCAAACTTCTTTGGTAGGCAAACTTGGTCCTAGCGCATGAGATTGTACAAACCTCCGTTACCTCTAACTCCCCTCCAGAGGAATGACAGCCGGATATGGGTATTGATGTAGCCAAAATAATTCCGGTAGAGTTCTTATGCCCATACCCTACCCAAAACCATGTTTCGGGTGCAAAATATGTACCCAAACCTGATATTTTGGGTCAGGTTTCAGTCGGGTTTTCGGAGTCCATGGCCACCCCTAATTCCATGTAGCGGTGTAAAAAAAGTCCATCGGTCCGAACCCGGTCCAACCCGATGAATTGCCCAGTCCGAACACACCATGGGCCGGGCTCGGGCTACCACCTTGAGCCCGCAGCCCAGCTCGACCCAGCCCGACAGCAAGCCCGCAAACCTGAAAAACCTGAACCATATACTGCATATTTCTTTTATATATATATATATATATATATATATATATATATATATATATATATATATATATATATATATATGGGTCAGGATCAGATTAACCCAGCAAAATTTTGACCCAGCAATAACCCAGCACCTTTTGATGCACCTAGAGGTTATAGAATGGGTTGATTTTTTGTAGGGATGTTGTCTATGGTATGTTGATCATCCTCACAAAAAATCAGCCCATTCTAAAACCTCTAGGTGCATCAAAGGGTGCTCTTCAAATCAACGGTTAAAATTGACAGTGTAAAACCGTTGATTTGAAGTGCGCATTTGATGCACCTAGAGGTTTTAGAATGAGCTGATTTTTTGTGAGGATGATCAACATACCATAGCGAGCATGCCTACCGATTTTCCTCAAATTCTAAAACCTCTAGGTTCATCAAAAGGTGCTGGGTTATTGCTGGATCAAATTTTGCTGGGTCAGCCGATCCCGACCCTATATATATATATATATATTAAATATAAAAAAAAAAAGAAGTATAGTGGTCATGATTTTGTTTAAACCTGTAGAGTTCAGCTTTCAAACCCCCCACATAATTTGTAATGCACAGTTATTTTTTTTTTTTTTAAATATTATTTTTTGTCTAAATCCGATCCGACATGGTCCGAAATTTCTACGTGTGTGTGTGTGTATATATATATATATATATATATATATATATATATATATATATATATATATATATATATATATATATATATATATATATATATATATATATATATATATATATATATATATATATATCAGGGCTAGATCCGGGCTCAGACCCTTGGCCCGAGGTCCGGCCCGGGCCAAGGTATTTTAGGCCTGCACGACCCGGCCCGTTTTACACCCCTAGTGCCATGTTGTATGGATAGTTTAATTATTATGGACAACTTAATCCTTAGAAGTTGTTGCTTCTGTGCATTTGAAAAGAATAAAAAGATGAATGGTGGCTGATAAAGCACTGTTTGCATTGTAAGGATTTTATTGATACAATAATATTTCTAGTCTCACATTTTACATAGTTGCTGGAGTAGCTCAGTTGGTTAGAGCGTGTGGCTGTTAACCTCAAGGTCGAAGGTTCAAGTCCTTCCTCTAGCGGTTTTTTATTTCTGGGTTCTTGACATTATTTTTTTGAGCGGTTTGGTCAGGTCCGGTCCAATACACTATGTCAAAGTTTAAACCGGGCGAGTGAACTCTCCATTGCCATTCACATTGTCACGCGTGCATCATGTATGTTACGACCGATCCAACATTTTTGTAGTTATGGCTTTCCAAACGGAAAATTTTAGATTCCCATTGGATTCTCATTCATTTACAAAATTCACTGTAAAAAACAAATATATATCTTTCTTCATACCCCTACATCTCCAAATCAAAACCCTAATTAAAACAGGGTTGAAATTGAATGATATAAAGCTTCATAAGAGCTAGTAGAGTTTTATCCACATGGTTTTGTTTCGGTTTTCTGGACTATATTTCAAACCATCTTCTTTATAATAAAGCATTTGATTTAGTCTCCTTGAACCACCTTACGGTGTGGTTCTAGGCTAATTGGTTGACACGTTTCATGTCACGTTGCCAACAAGTGAGACTATTCGTCTCCCTCCCTTCTCTTCCCCAAAAGAAACGACTAGATCTATTCTCCCTCCACACCGACGGTGGCTACCATCTCGCTTGCGGTGCGTTGCACCAGTCGGGGGTGGCTATCGTCGGGTTGGACCCCCTGTTGTGGTTGCCATCGGTCTTGGTGTGCGATGCACCGGTCGGTAGTAGCTGTCGTCGGGCTAGGGTGTAATACACCGACCAGAGCCCCACCTTCTCCCTCAATCCCTCCTCTCCGGCGGTGGCTACAATCGGGCTTGGGGTGCGATGCACTGGTTGGTTATGGCTATCATTGGTTTGGGTTGCGATACACCGGCTGGAGCCTCTTCTCCTCCTGCCTCAAAGACGATGACTGCCATCGGGCTTGGGGTGAGATGCATCAGGCGATGGTGGCTGTGGGGGATGATCTTCGTGCCGACCCAAAGACTCCGCCCAACCAGTCAATCGAGTCGAGTCGAAGGTTTGATCGAATGTTTGATTGATCTTGCAGGTTTGGAGGTTGATGTCTTTGTACCTTTGAGTTAAGGCTTTGGATATGGAAACAGAGTGAAGGTTGACAAAAGGTATGATCTCGGAGTTCAGCCGAAGCCTACGTCTCCGTGCTATAGGGAGGAACCCGAATTCACAAACACTTTGCTCGAAGTGACCTCGACAGGCCGAGTGCCACTGATCTCTTCGAAAAGAAGATCGAGGGAAAGGGAATATCGAAAGATATCAGAGCTCTGGGTTTTTGGAAGTCTGATTCTGCAATCAGAGCTTTTACCTCAGATCTCAATTTTTGGATCTCAGATTTCGATTCTTTTACTCTTGAAGAGTCTGCTATTTATAGAAATCTCTGGGAGAAAAACTAGGACAAATGGTGGTTTCTGCCGTCATATCTGGGGATCCCCCAGGTAGGGCTGGTGGGTCCCGCTATCGTCGCTATGAACCGCCCAGGTAGGGCTGGTGGGTCCCGCTGTCGTCTCTGTGGACCCCCCAGGCAGGGCTGGTGGGTCTTGCAGTTGTCTCTGTGGACCCCCCAGGCAGGGCCGGTGGGTCCCGCAGTTGTCTCTGTGGACCCCCCAGGCAGGACCGGTGGGTCCCGCATCATCTCTGTGGACCCCCCAGGTAGGGCTGGTGGGTCCCACTGTTTGTGAGGTTTCTGGCCAAAATTTGCACCCACAGTTACCCCCTCCAAGTTAGTTAGGGGCTGTGCTCGCTGACTTGGACCCCAGGTGCAAAATCCAATCCCCTTGCCAAGGGTTGGTGATGTTGAGGCCTTGTAGAGCATTGCTGAATAATAGGACTCCGATATCTATAAAGAAGAAAAAACCCATTGGTAGATCAATTGTAGTAGATAAGCCAAATTTCGTCCGATTGGTCAAATCTGACCGATCGGTTAATTTTGACCGATTGGTCAATTTTGATCGATCGGTTAAATTTGACCGATTGGTCAATTTTGATCGATCGGTCAAAATTGTCCGATCGGTTAAATTTGACCGATCGGCCAAATTCAATCGGTGGAGGTTGAGGTGATCGGGCAAAAAAGCGTGTTTTCTGCCCGATCCTGTGGAAAATCGATCGATTGGTCGAATTTGTCCGATCGGTTAAAATTATCCGATCGGACAATTTTGACCGATTGGTCAAATTCAACCGATGGAGGTTGAGGTGATCAGGCAAAAAAGCTTGTTTTTAGCCCGATCCTGTGGAAAATCGACCGATCAGTCGAATTTTTTCTATCGGTCAAAACTGTCTGATCGGACAGTTTTGACCGATCGGTCAAATTCAAGCGGTGGAGGTTGAGGTGATCGGGCAAAAAAGCGTGTTTTCAGCCCGTTCCTGTGAAAAATCGACCTATCGGTCAAAACTGTCCGATCGGACAGTTTTGACCGATCGGTCAAATTCAACAGGTTGAGGTTGAGGTGATCGGGCAAAAAAGCACGTTTTCTACCCGATTTTGTGGAAAATGGACCGATCGGTTGAATTTGTCCGATCAGTCAAACTTGTCTTATCGGACAGTTTTGACCGATCAGTCAAATTTAGTCGGTGGAGGTTGAGGCGATCAGGCAAAAATGCATGTTTTCAGCCCGATCCTGTGGAAAACCTACCGATTTGTCGAATTTGTCCGACCGGTCAAAACTGTCCGATCGGACAGTTTTGACCGATCAGTCAAATTCAACCGGTGGAGGTTGAGGCGATCGGGCAAAAAAGCATGGTTTTTTGCCAGATCCTTTGGAAATTTGCCTGATAGTCTGCCTATCGAACAGGCGAAGTCTTGTAGGGCGATCGGTCAAAATTGCCCGATCGGACAAGTTTGACCGATCGGTCAATTTCAACCGGTAGAGGTTGAGGCGATCGGGCAAAAACTATGGTTTTCTACCAGATCCTTTGGAAATTTGCCTGATCGTCTGCCTATTGAACGGGCAAAGTCTTGTAGGGCGATCGATCAAAATTGCCCGCTCGGACAAGTTTGATCGATCGGTCAATTTCAACCGGTGGAGGTTGAGGCGATCGGGCAAAAAGCATGGTTTTCTGCCAGATCCTTTGGAAATTTGCCCAATCGTCTGCCTGTCGAACGGGCAAAGTCTTGTAGGGTGATCGGTCAAAATTGCCCAATCGGACAAGTTTGATCGATCGATCAATTTCAACCGGTGGAGGTTGAGGCGATCGGGCAAAAAGCATGGTTTTTTGCTAGATCCTTTAGAAATTCGTCCGATCGTCTCCCTGTCGAACGGGCGAAGTCTTGTACAGCAATCGATCAAAATTGCCCGATCGGACAAGTTCGACCGATCGGTCAATTTCAACCGGTGGAGGTTGAGGCAATCGGGCAAAAAAGCATGGTTTTTTGCCAGATACTTTGGAAATTCGCCCGATCGTCTGCCTATCGAACGGGCGAAGTCTTGTACGGCGATCGGTCAAAATTGCCCGATCGGACAAGTTTGACCGATCGGTCATATTCAACCGGTGGAGGTTGAGGCGATCGGGCAAAAAAGCATGGTTTTTTGCTAGATCCTTTGGAAATTCACCCGATCGTCTACCTGTCGAACGGGCAAAGGCTTGTACAACGATCAGTCAAAATTGCCCGATCGGACAAGTTTGACCGATCGGTCAATTTCAACCGGTGGAGGTTGAGGCGATCGGGCAAAAAAGCATGGTTTTTTGCCAGATCTTTTGGAAATTTGCCCGATCGTCTGCCTGTCGAACGAGCGAAGTCTTGTACGACGATCGGTCAAAATTGCCCGATCGGACAAGTTTGACCGATCGGTCAATTTCAACCGGTGGAGGTTGAGGCGATCGGGCAAAAATGTATGGTTTTTTGCCATATCCTTTGGAAATTCGCTCAATCGTCTGCCTGTCGAATGGATGAAGTTTTGTACGGTGATCGGTCAAAATTGCCCGATCGGATAAGTTTGACCAATCGGTCAATTTCAACCGGTGGAGGTTGAGGCGATCGGGCAAAAAAGCATGGTTTTTTGCCAAATCCTTTGGAAATTCGTCAGATCGTCTGCCTGTCTAACGGGCGAAGTTTTGAACGTTGATCGATCAAAATTGCCCGATCGGACAAGTTTGACCGATCGGTCAATTTTAACCGGTGGAGGTTTAGGCGATCGGGCAAAAAGCATGGTTTTTTGCCAGATCCTTTGGAAATTCGCCCGATTGTCTGCTTGTCGAATTGGTGAAGTGGAGTTGGAGTGATGTGTAGCTTGACGCTTCGCCTGGTCCGACACTTCGCCTGGTTAGGCACCACGTGTCAGTTTTGAAAAGACTGCATTCGATCTCGAGGTGCCACGTGGCACTTTTGAAAAGACTGTATTCGATCTCAAGGCTCCACGTGGCACTCCGGTTTTCCTACTAATTTTCCCGGGGTTTATAAGTTTCGCTCCGGAGTTTATTTTTCTCCCCACGCTGTCAAATTTTTTTTTTCTGAGTCCATAGCTTTTGCTCCCGAACTTCTGCTTTCTGCTCTGTGTGCTCTCGCGATCGGTAGCAATGGCATCTGCAAGCAGTACGAAGAATGTCGTCCCACCAAAGATGAGGGCCTCACAGAAGGGGAAGGAAAGGGCTGAAATTTCGTCGCCCAAGGTTGCTGGGAAAGGCAAGGGCAAGGTGCTCTTGGTGTCCTCGGCAAGAGGCATTTTGGAGTGGGGTTTGCTTCTGTGCTTTCCAAGCCGGAGCATATCCCCAAGGCGGATTTCGTACTGGCACCGTTGAGGCCGTTGGCAGAGGAGCTAGTGTTTGAGTACGGGGTTGGGAAGAAGGCTACCGACGCCAAGAGGGCCAAGTGGGAGAAGCTGCTCAGCTTCTTTACTGAAGGTATCCATCGCCCAACCCTTGCTGGAGTGCAATATGCTTTTGGGATCGACAAACGATCCTTCTTCACTGAGGTGGCCAGCAGGGAGCAGGTCATGGGGGCGATCGTTACAATTGGTCAACTGAACTATGGGCTGCATCTACCTCTGCTGATGTTCGCTGCTCAAGTGCTGAATACTTCTGGCCTCTGCCCTGGGCAGCTGACGGGGAACGCGTGGAGGACCATCTACGCGTTCTGCCGGGCAGAGTTTGACCACCAACAGGAGCTGAGAGCCTGCTACTCCAGTGTCCCCGAAGGCAAACCGGCCCGGATTGAGTTAGGCTATTTCTTCTACCACTATAAGTGGGTGTCAAGGAAGGATAGCCCATTCTTCAATCTCCATGGCATCTTCACCCTCCGCTCGATCACCGACACGGTCCCCTCCGACAAACTCTACACAGATTGGCCGATCTCCGTCTCGGGGGTGTGGACTCCCTTCTCTGTGCCTGAGACTCCTTATACTTAGGTACACAAGGAGGTTGGGAGATACGCCCCAGGAGGGGATCTGTGCTGGTCGCCCGATCGGGTCGGGGCCATCGACATTCTGTTTCTGGAGTTGACTTGTGGCACCCGGTCGTGGAAGCAGTTTTTGAACTGCCCAGTCCGACACGGTAATGCTAACTTGATGCACCGGCTGATGGTTAGATATGAAGGTAATGACGCCCTGTACTCCGACTACGAGGAGGATCCCAAGTCGGGTAGGTTGGTCAGATTTATCAGGGCCGAGAAGAAGGTTTACGGGGCGAGGCGACGCTCGGGCCCAACGGAGGAGAAGCTAGTGGTGACTAGGCGGGGCCAGGTCAAGAAAAGTAAAGTATTGAAGGAGATAGAAAAGAAGAAGGTGGAAGAAGAGAAGGAAGAAGAAGAAAAGGAGATGGAGGTGAAGGAGGAGGAGAAAGAGAAGAAGAAGAAGAAGAAGAAGAAGAAGAAGAAGAAGAAGAGGAAGAAGGTGGAGGTGAAGAAGAAGAAGAGGAAGAAAAAGAAGAAGAGGAGGAAGGAGAAAAGGGGGGAGGAGGTGATGATGTCCCCCCCACTCATCCTGGGGCTGGCAAGGTCCCTCCTATCGACAAGGCTAAGGCCCGTTGGATGGAGGATGTTATGGATAAGGTGGGTGACGGCAAGAAGGTGCCGCCCATCTATCACTTTGAGACCCTGACGTGCCCCACGTGTATCAGGGTCAAGTATTCGGGGAGCGATGTGTTTGCTAGCAACCCAACACCCCTTGCACAGATACCACCGGGTGGCCTTCGTCAGGGCGAGGCTTCCATCAGACGGGCCTCGACGAGTGGGGGACTCAAGGTCGAGCAGCCAAGGCCTGTGCCGCGAAGCATTGCGGCCCAGATGGCTGAGGAGGTCGCCGCTCTCGTGGCCTTCCTTCAGGGGGCAGGTGAGCGGGTCGACGGAGGGGAAGTCTCTCCTCCTCCTAACGTTCCATCCCCCTTGAAAAGGGGGGGGGGGGGGAAGGTCAGGAGGAGGGGGAGACGCCCCAATCGATCCCGGTCGTGTCCCCCGTGAAGGAGAGATCGACCCCCAAGGCAAAGAGCTCTGATCGGGGGAAAGGACAAGGAGAAGCGTCCCCGGGGGCCTCCGCAGGTATGTGTTCTAACCCTATACTTGCCCTTCATTGCATTTGAAATTTGAATATGACTGAGTCTTTATTTGTTTGCAGATGTACCTGCCGGCCCTCCTCCCGTGATGAGGGACTTAGGGAGGTGGATATCAACCACCCGACGGGGACGCTAAGTAAGTTATGCAATCTTTTGGATGCGTCCCTGGAAGAAGCCTTCAACAGGCTTGAAGTTGTAGTGAGTGCATCGACTTTGACTTGGGTTGTGAATCGTAATCCTTTGATATGTTGCTTCTGACTTGTTCCTTGTTGTTGGTAGAACTCGGCCTTGCTGAAGATTAACAGCAGGCTTTTCAGGAGGGCCGGTGAGCGGGAGGTTTCGACAGAAGTCACACGCTTGAACGCCCTTTTGGAGGTCTCCAACGACGAGAAGGAGAAGCTGCATACAGCCCTATCCGCCAGTCAGAAGGCTGTTCACAAGGAGCAGTCGGAGAAGAAAAATTTGAACGCCTCTTATACTGCTTTGGACAAGGAGTTCCAAGACTTGAAGAACAGGTTTTTCAAGATGGAGACTTCTGCTTACAATCGAGCGACAAAACTAAAGGAGCTGAAGGCTGAGCTCGCTACGAAGGAGGCAGCTTTTGCGGCCAAGGAGGAGGCCTATGTGAAGGAGCTCTAGCAAATGCGTGTTGACAATGAGAGCTACAGGTCGACCGCAGAGAAAGTGATGGAAGCCCTCAGGCAGGCTCAAGCTAGCGGCATCCATTCTTCCAAGGCGTCTGCGGTGAGCAAGTCTCGTGGGGGATCCGAGGGAGATAGGTCGCACGCTCAGAGTGTAGCGAAACCCTGATGTATTCTCTTTTTCTTTGCATTTGTAAGACTTGTATCCATGAAAACTTGTATCTGCAAAGTTTTGAGTAATAGAAAAGACTTGTTTTAGATGTTTGAAATGGAATGTCTCTTTTGTGTTGAATGTTATGGATGCTAATATTTTGAATGGAGGGTTGTACTATCTCACAACCCAAAATCGTTTAACATCTGCCTGTAAGGGGTCGTGTTGCAATACGAACTCCCAAACTTGTTAATCGATTTGGTAGTCGAGGGTTGTGCTGTCTCACAACCCAAAACTGTTTAACATTTGCTTGTAAGGGGTCGTGTCGTAACACGAACTCCCAAACTTGTTAATCGATTTGGTAGTCGAGGGTTGTGCTGTCTCATAACCCAAAACGTTTAATATCTGCCTGTAAGGGGTCGTGTCGCAACACAAACTCCCAAACTTGTTAATCGATTTGGTAGTCGATCGAGGGTTATGCTGTCTCATAACCTAAAACCATTTAACATCTGCCTGTATGGGGTCGTGTCGCAACACGAACTCCCAAACTCGTTAATCGATTTAGTAATTGAGGGTTGTGCTGTCTCACAACCCGAAACCGTTTAACATCTACCTGTAAGGGGCCGTGTCGCAACACGAACACCCAAACTTGTTAATCGACCTGGTAGTTAAGAGTTGTGTTGTCTCATAACTCAAAACTGTTCGTGATTATGTGAGTGCCTAGAATTGGAATGGGTAAGAGATTGACATCGAAACTAGTCTCCATTCAGTAGAGTCTATATCAAGGATAGAATATTTTGAGATGTCTAGCATTCCAAGCTCGTGGTAGTCTGTCTCCTTCTGGCGAGGTCAGGTGATAGGATCCTTTGCTTCCCACGGATTCAACGATGTAAGGTCCTTCCCAGTTGGGAGCTAGTTTTTCACTGCCCTGTTCCCTTGTGTTGGAGAAGACTGCTCTGAGAACTAGGCTTCCGATAGGGAAGTGCCTTTTGCTAACCTTTTGATCGTAGGCTCGTTTGATCTTCTGTTGGTAATCGGCAATACAGATGGTTGCTTGATCACGCAACTCTTCCGAGAAGTCAAGGTCATTAGCTCGAAGTTATTCGTTTACCCCCTCTTCGATTGCTCTGGTCTACAGAGTATTAGAGATAGCTTCCGTTGGGAGAACTGCTTCCGATCCATAGGTTAGGCGAAAGGGTGAAAACCCAGTCGATCTTCTCAGAGTAGTTCGATATCCCCATAAGACCTCCGGTAGGTCTTCTCCTATAATCCTTTCTTGTCATCCAGTTTCTTCTTGAGTAGACCGATGATAGCTCTGTTAGAGACTTCGGCTTGACCATTATAGTGTACCTCGGTGTTGAGTAGAAGAGTTTGATTCCGTGGTTTAGATAGAAGTCTCGGTGTTGGAATGATATCGGATGCGCAATGGAAGGTGGAGTCGATCCCGAGGATCTTTTCGGTGTGCGGTGCATTTTAAAATTTTCATTCATATTAATCATATGTGCAAATGGTAAAACGAATACAAATCGAACCCCTATAGTCATCTATCGAAATGATTAACATATCTCATATGTATGCATTATGATAGATCTAGGGGTTAGTAGGTTATACCTTCGTACGAGATTTAACACCGCAAAGAATTGCTTCAATGTTGATGAAGACAAATTCGGATCTGCACGAACACACTTCAGTGCAAAGGCCGTAACTTTCTATTCCGACATCGGAACGGAGCGAAACTTGATTTGCCGGAAATAAGACTTCAACGCCAAAAATTTGCAACCAGTTTGAAGTCATTTGGACTTCTACAACTGCTACAGTGATCAAAACAGTGCAGATCTGCCCGTAAAATCTGGGCAGCAATCATGAGCGGGATCCTCGCGCAAGAGAGAAATGAATCTCATCGGATTCACCCGATCTCACATATCATCCCGGATCCTTGCACTCTAATCTCTGAGTGCCTTAGAATGTAAGTGATCTCCATCAATCTCACACACACTTGGAAAAGAAGATGAGGGAGAGAGAAGAGATGAACCCGAGAGAGAGAGAGATGGCAAAAATCCGAACCATAAGAGAAAGGGGGTTTGGTTCTTCTTTGGAAATCTGAGAAGGATGCACCATTTCAGATCTGAAATTCGTGCCCCTCACTCTGCCTTGCCATTTGAAACCGTTCCTCTCTCTCTCTCCATCTCATTACTCTCAAATTCAATGCCCCTTTTTATTACTAGTTGCCATATTAAAATTGTTGCAATTAAGGAGATGATTCAAAACCTTTTAAATTTGAATTAATCCCTTAATTATAAGTTCTATGGCCATGCAAGCTAGCCCTAGTGAGGATGGCGGCCATTAGGGCATGCGGGACATTTTGAAATGACCAAAATGTCCCAATGCATCTAGTGGTCATTCACCTCATGCGGGACTATGTATGGCCCATCTACATGCACGATAATGCACCATAATACTTAGGGCACCTCATCGGCATCAGTAACAAGTCAATACACCATGGGATGATAAATAGTATTTTTACTATTTACTGGGGTGCCCTTAGTAAAAGGTGGGGTGCCCTATAGAAAAAAACTACTAAAATCACATTCTGTGTTCTAGTACAACACGCATACACGGAATGGACTCCTCATGGTATAATGGCAACATCGTATGTCTCTACACTACTCTGGGGTTACCCCCTAGTGAACACACTTAGTCCTGTGCAACCACCATGCTCAAGTGCGATGCACTCACGGAACACAGGACGATTTGGCATTATTTCTTCAACTCATAATATGATGTGAGACAAGGAGAAAATAATGATCCATAACGATCGTGGATAGGATGGAACCTTCAGGGACTAGGATTCATGGATTCCAACCGAACCCGATCGACACACTACCCAAGTTTCCCTGTCAATCCTCTGGGTCCCGGTTAACCTGCGTAGCCACCCAGAGTGCGACACAGGCTGCACTCCAATTCTCCTAGACTTATTAAGCTCTCTTGCATACCCCTGCTCTCCGCTTAGTATTGGTAATACGATATCCCTCCACTTGGTGCCATGAGTCAACTCGAGCAGTGGAGAGCACCGTCAGACTCGAGTGACCATATGACTAGGTTCCTTCCAGGTTGACTATCACATCGCACCTCCGATAGCTTTGGCCAAGCAACCGGATTCGGTCAACAGCTCAACTGCTGACCACCAGACCTGATTTTAGTGTGGTGTATGTCATAGCAAGGAACGCACCTCCCGGTAAGGATGTGGATGGCCTGCAAGAGTGGCATGTCGATGCAATACCAGCTCGGTAACCCAGCGCACCATGGTATTGGGTCATGGTTAAATCCCTCACACGTTGGTGAACCAAAGTTACACGCAACTGGTTAGTCCATCGGTCACGGTTCCTCAAGGTTTAGGACCGATTACCCTAAGCAGAAACACGGCTATGTGCACCGGTGTCTGCTCACCAATCTGTGCACCGTGTTGGTTCCGTTCGGCCTCAGACACTATGCCTGGTAATAACCATTATGGAGATACTCATGCTTTGTCATTCCAACAGCTTATCCTGATAGGGCGACCAACCCAAATCAGAGCTGTAAACGATTTAGGCTCATAGGACCAATCCATTGAGTCTCCCACTCAGATGGACTACTATATAGCCATGGCTCTTTAAGTTCTGTAAACAGAACACGTATAATAATACGTACCTTTATATAATCCTAAATAAACTATCAACCATATACAGCCAAACCTAGAGTTTTACGAGCTATAGACCACATCAAACCTAACAATCTCCCACTTGGTCTAGCAAGGAAAAAACGGTCATGAGCTCTATAGCTTCTACATGCTGCCCAAAAGCCTTTGCAGTAATTCCCTAAAGGAATTAGCAATATTATCTGTAGATGCTAACTCGATTACCACCACTTGCCTTTCCTCCTCAAACTACCAGATCAAGTAGAATTTGTATTTGTTATGTTTCCCCTTTATGGTGGTGCCTAGGCTCTTGCTACCGCTCTTTTGTTGTTATAATAAAAAACTGAGCCTCCGGTATGCTTTCCAAGTTTACTATGAATTTACCGAGCTATACCACCTATTTTTCCTCCTCACACGCTTCAATGTGCTTAGGCTTCTGTAGTGGAGCCCGTGATGCATTATAGCTTCACACTCCACCAACTAACCGCTTCTCATCCCAAGGTGAAAACTATATCTGAAGTCTATTATCTGGATTACACATCTGATACTAAATCAGATCTTGTGCATCCAATTGGCGTCAAGTCTTGTGAAGTATAAACTAACTCGTAGTCCTTGTTTGACGAGGATATCGAGTATACTCTTCACATCAGTCCAGTTAACTGAACCTGGATTCAACTAAACCTGACCCACCATTCCTGCTGCGCAACAGATAACTAGCATCTTATACAATCAAGGCATACATAAGACTACCCTTTGCATAAGCATAGGGCACCTTCTATATTTCTGCCATCTCCTTAGGTGTCATATGATTTATATCATTCGACAGTTTCAAGCTTTAGCAAGAAACCCCTTTTGGAGTCTTGTATATTGATTCTAGCTAGAACCATATCTCTATGCATAGCCTGTGATAGCGTGAGAATCCTGTTCTAACAATTTTAAGTTACCATGATCTCCAGAACATAACTCGCCTCATAAAGATCTTTCAGTCGAATTAAGATAATAACCAGACATTTAACTTAGGCAATGTTCCTACGTCATTTTCAATCAGTAGAACATCGTCTATGTAAAGTACTAAGTACACCCCTATAGTTCCATCGCTCCTTTTGTACACACTTGACTTATTTTGATCAAATCTGTATGAATAGATCATACTTGATCAAGATACATATTGCTTCTCTTGGATACTTGCTTCAGTCCATAAATGAACCTTTAGAATTCTGTAAGCCAGGTATTCCTGACCTGCTAACTCCTAAGCCTGGAAACTGCATCATATATCCTCTCTTCTGCCAACTTTTACCCAATGGGCTAAGTTGCTAGGTGCGCAAGCCTTAGATTCAGTATACGCCCACTCGAGGGAGGGTGCGCACAGTGATCTGCTTACACGGGTCTTTAACTTTGACCCAATCCAAATATGCTTTAATAAAGCTTTGATGAACCCTGGTACAAAAGAGTATCACTGGACACTGATGCAAGCTTTGTCTCCATGACTTTCTGTCAGACAGTTCTGTCAAAAAAAAAAAAATTCACTACTTCGTCGTAGCTCAAGGGGCCATCATCTTGAATTTATGGACTAAATTACAAAGTTTGTCCATAAAATCTTTCAAGAGCTCTAATGGTGCTCCCACTGCGACAAGATGATTGTGGTACAGAGCAAATTATTTTTATAGTTTCTGGTATACTAGTGTCTGCATCATCTACTACCACTACGTTTCCGATCATGCGCTCTCCACTAGTATCCAGTAATTCACCCAGAACTACCTTACTAGTGGACATATGGTCTATAATAGAATCCCACTCTAGGTAGATGGCATTCGTAGAAACGATCACCTTCTATTCCTTAGGATCATGGATAGTCCACCTTATATTTTTCTAGGATAACCTATATATAGATACACCTTGAACTTAGTCTCCATCTTATCCCTCTTGTCCTTCTGCATATATGCAGGACATCCCCATATACTAAAATTGCCGTAGTATCGACTTTCGCTCAGACCACAGCTTTTCAGGAGTATGAGGCATTGATTAGATGAGACATTATTCAAGATATACTCTACTATTTCTCAAGGTGTAACCCATAGAAGGTGGGTAGTAAACTTGGCAGAACTCATCATTCTATAGACCATGTCCAACAGGGTCTGATTCCTTCTCTTAGATATTCCATTCTGGCATGGTGTCCCTAGAGCAATTAACTGAGATATCATCCCATGCCCTATCAGGTACCTATGGAACTCATCCAATGGATATTATCCATTTGGATGCTCTTGAAACCACATACGTCAGAATGGGCTAACTCTAATACCTCAGTGGTCATTTTAGTTATTTTGCCTTCCAAACAAGACTCGCAGGTCGGAAGGGTCTCCAAGGGATCTGTATCTAGAAACTCGGCCTTCACTAACCTTTGAATTATGTCTGAGATAATATATCTAAGTTATAGGAGCCACAATTGGATTAAGTTATCTCAAGGAATAAGATGAATATGAATTAGATACTACAGCTATTATGTAATCTATTTTCGAGCTAGATTTTGATACAAAAAGATTGTTATGAGCTATTCCTTTAGCAATGAAGGTACCTATTCAGTTTAAGAGATGCACTGAAGCCATCGATTAGAACTGAAAACCTTTATTTAGCTTGGAGGAAACATAACTAAATCTCTAAGGATCAAAATCCTTCAATGAAAAATCTAAGATAACATATTAACAACTTCCGCAGTTGTTATGGTATCAGTATCTATGTAAGGACCACCTTACCAACAAGTAACCTTCTACTTTCTTTGAATCTCTATAGACATAAAATCTATATTTCAAGAAGCAGAAGAACTGTTACTAGATAACAATTCAACTCTGCCAAGAGTTGATGTTTACTTGTCCTGGCACCCTGAGACCATATTCAATCTTCCAATACCCCTTGTGTTGCCACATCGAAAGTACTTTCGTACTAGGCTTCACCAGACTTAAGAGTCCGCTCCTGATTCTATACAGGCATTGTTTTTAGTTTCTGATCAGTTCTTACTTTTAGGCACTTCATAGAAAGCCTAAGTTATGCATTAAAGGAATTACCTTTAATCTTGATCCCATCCTTAGTGAACTGGATAGCTCCCAGAAGTTCCGCATTTGTCATCTCCAGCTTGTAAAGGCTGAAGTCTCTGACAAAGCCTTTAAAGGTTCCATATAAGGATACAAGACAGATGTTCTCCATCACCTCGATATCTAGCACTATGTCAAAGAAAAACAGTTCGCTCTGGAACCCAAGAATGTGTTTCCAAGCTAGTATTCCATCAAACATCTTAGTGCTGACGAGTTTCTTGATGGTGAGATAGCGAGTCATTTGACTGCGCCCATCAGATATCTGATGCTGTAACAGAACATTACATCAGAGGACTCGACATATGTCTGACTTACTTCTGAAGAGTTGTCCGTAAGTATGCTATGACATAGCACTTGCACATCTCTACAGACTCTCGTTAGTCGTTATATGCCCTAGCCTGTGCCACAGTGGCATCTAGACCCGATAGGTCTAGTTTAGGGACATTAAGATTTATAGCCATTGTAGTTTACCAACCCTAAATATAAGGTCATGATGGCATTACCGGTCTACGAAGTCGGTACCCGTTTTCTAGTTGTCTAATGTGATATCGGACAGGGGATCTATGGTTGAATATAAATTATATTAAAACTTATTTTAAGGATATTATTAAAACAAGCTAATTACATCCATATGTCAACGCTACCATCAAAGCAAAGACATCTCCATGGAGTAATTTACCATGTATGCGAGATCTCGGATTCGGATACACCCGCCCGAGGGGGCAGTGTGTATCGTCATCCGCTCACATCGGATCTTTCCGACCCAATCCAAATCTGCCATAAACGGGCTATGATGGAACATGGTACCTTTTGGCTAGCCCCCTGTGATCTCCATACGACGCAACGGGTAGCCTCACGGGTGCTTCGGATGCTTACCCACGAGCCTAGGCACTCACGATACGGGAGTTCATGCGGCCCCCGCGAGTGCGGGAAAAGCCCTTCTCTCCTGGCATCGTGACCACCATATCCCGAAGGAGACTGCTAAGCCTCCGGCATGACAGAACATAAGTCTCACCCGAGGGGGATGTGGAGCCATACCCTATCACCCAGAAATTCAGCAATTGGCCGTGGAGGCCAGGGGCACTCACACTGAGTCCTCTTACACATCCCTTAATTATGGTGAGGGTTATTTTAATACAAGTATTTTAGTTCCTAGTTTGCGACAACCTAGACCTATACCCTGGTAATACCGCGCTCCCACTAGAGTTAAGACCTCTTATAAAGTATAGATAGACTTGGAAATGACCATAGTCCCTATCCCGTGGATACTCAGTTGTCATCTTTCTCCCGAGAATCACATTACGTACTCTCCAAGCCTTCGATACTAAATAAAATGATCATTACCCTCTGTGCTCTAGAGCCTAGCCTATGGTCTAGACATACAAGGAAAGGTCTCCTATTAGTATGACTCCTCATATGCAACTTGATGTTTGATGTCGTAGATGATCACCACATCACTATTGGTTTCGATGTCAAACCAATTAGGGACATCCGACAACCTCCGTCGGACCTCGACCTAACGGTGGCATAACCGAGTGTTATGGGATCCAACTACCATCAAACACCAATTAGACTATGGATGTCATTAAATGGAGATCTAACTTAATGGTCGCAGGGACCAAGTGGGGAATAGGCATCCCACAAATAGTAGGGAAAGGGCATCCCATAATCTAACACATACTGTATCAGATTATATTCTTTCATCGGGGTTTAAAGAAATATCCAACCAAAGAAAAACAAACATCCATTGATATCAATTTCAGGGTCCGACCCCTGAACGTGACTAGCAATGCTCTGACATTACTTCAATGGCATCTTCTAGATATTCCTTACTTTGGGCCACCGCGCTCGGTCCTCCAGTGATGAATCTTCGATCTATCCTAGTCCTCCAAGACTTCAACCTGTAACTGAAAATACTAGTACGCTCTGAGCAATTGCTCGTTCGTACATATTTTCCTAGGTAGAAGAATAAAGACAAGAATAGAAATAAGGGCTGGGAAAAAGCAAACCGTGGTCAACCTCCACGCGCTTGTCCCATTAGGCCTTACATTCATCCATCACAGAAACAATCGAAATACCATGCAATTATATTTCGGGGTCCGACCCCCGAAAACAAACAATCACACTATAGCGGTGCCCTGCAAAACACACTATGCATAACATGCGACATATATGAATATATGATCTACGCAAACTCCGGTGATGCATTCGTTCATCAAATGCACATACGATTCGTTCCCTGAAAAATTTTTCTCATGAATCGCACACCAAACTAGCTCTGATACCATTTGTTGGAATGATATCAGATGCGCAATGGAAGGTGGAGTCGATCCCGAGGATCTTTTTGGTGTGCGGTGCATTTTAAAATTTTCATTCATATTAATCATATGTGCAAATGGTAAAACGAATACGAATCGAACCCCTATAGTCATCTATCGAAATGATTAACATATCTCATATGTATGTATTATGATAGATCTAGGGGTTAGTAGGTTATACCTTCGTGTGAGATTTAACACCGCAAAGAATTGCTTCAATGTTGATGAAGACAAATTCGGATCTGCACGAACACACTTCAGTGCAAAGGCCGTAACTTTCTATCCCGACATCGGAACGGAGCGAAACTTGATTTGCCGGAAAGAAGACTTCAACACCAAGAATTTGCAACCGGTTTGAAGTCATTTGAACTTCTATAACTGCTGCAGTGATCAAAACAGTTTAGATCTACCCGTAAAATCTGGGCAGCAATCACGAGCTGGTTCCTCGCGCAAGAGAGAAATGAATCTCATCAGATTCACCCGATCTCACATATCATCCCGGATCCTTGCACTCTAATCTCTGAGTGCCTTAGAGAGCAAGCGATCTCCATCAATCTCACACACACTTGGAGAAGAAGATGAGGGAGAGAGAAGAGATAAACCCGAGAGAGAGAGAGATGGCAAAAATCCGAACCATAAGAGAAAGGTGGTTTGGTTCTTCTTCGAAAATCTGAGAAGGATGCACCATTTCAGATCTGAAATTCGTGCCCCTCACTCTCCCTTACCATTTGAAACCGTTCCTCTCTCTCTCTCTCTCTCTCCATCTCATTACTCTCAAATTCAATGCCCCTTTTTATTACTAGTTGCCATATTAAAATTGTTGCAATTAAGGAGATGATTCAAAACCTTTTAAATTTGAATTAATCCCTTAATTATAAGTTTGATGGCCATGCAAGCTAGCCCTAGTGAGGATGGCGACCATTAGGGCATGCGGAACATTTTGAAATGGCCAAAATGTCCCCATCCATCTAGTGGTTGTTCACCTCATGCGGGATTATGTATGGCCCATCTACGTGCACGATAATGCACCTAATACTTAGGGCACCTCCCTCGTAATCCTATTCTCTACTATACTCCGATAATCCTTAGTCCCTCCTATCACTGGTGCCATGATACGACTCGGGCGGTGGGGAGCACCGTCAGATCCCGATCGATCATCTGACTAGGAATATATTTTCTTGTTATAATTATGGGTTACTTTAACTTTGCCCCCCAAATTTTACCTTGAATTAGATTTACCCCTCATATTTCACTAATTTTACTTTACCCCCCAAAACTAACTGTTTTGTCAGCTCAACATCTAAGAGAAAGGATAATCTTCGATCCTATCAAGTAAGGATGAAATTTATCGAGAGCAAAAATGACAGCCAACAATTCTTTCTCCGTTGTTGAATAGTTGAGTTGGGTGTCGTTTAAAGTCTTACTTGCATATTGAATGACATGTGGGAGTCTATAGCTTCATGCGATATTTTCGGAGGATTTGAAATGTTTCTGCTGGATCGGAAAGGTGGCTTGCACGATTGGAGCTCTTGGTGAGGAGGTCGTCTACGTAAACTTCGACGTTGCGCCCGTTGGTGACGGAGATTACCGTGAATACCATAGATCTCTACCCGAACTATGAGGGGAGTCGATTGACGTTTGACCTAACGGATCCAACACATCTCATTCTCCCTCTAAATACTCGAAGCCTCCTAGGCACGGACACTTATGGGCCCACATACATCAGTGTATACCAACTCTAATACCTCCTGAGATCTACTACCTTTGGCTCGGAAAGATCTTTTAGTCATCTTGTCCGATTGATCCCGTGCTGCGATGACGGCATATGCCTTGAATAGAAGAAGGCAGGAGCTCGGAGCAAAGCTGCTGTCCAATAGGTCCTTCAAAGCTGGCACCTCCTCCTGGTAGTAATTCCGCAATTCAGGGCATCCGAAAACCCCCGCCATCTTCAAAGAAAAACCTTCAACTCCGATCAAGCCAAAGTAGCCCGGAAAAGAAGACAAGTCAAGCTGACACCTAAACCGTTGAAGAAGCCTGAAGCCTTGTGGTGAACCGCACCTTAGGCAACATCCTCAGGTGCCTGGCTAGAGAAAGACCGAAGCAATGGGACCTGGCGCTAACCTAGGCCGAGTTTACCTTCAATAATATGCCCAATAGATCAACCGATAAGACCCCTGAATTCGTACGATCCAATCTAATTCATTCGTACGATCCATTCTAATTCATTCCTACGATCCATTCTAATTTATTCGTACAATCTATTCAAATTCATTCGTACGATCCATTCTAATAGATCGTGCGAATGAATTAGAATGGATACATTCTAATGAATTATAATGGATCGTATATATGAATTAGAATGGACCGTATGAATGAATTAGAATAGATACATTCGTATGAATGAATTAGAATGGATACATTTGTGCGAATGAATTAGAATGGATCGTCCGAATGAATTAGAATGGATTGTACGAATGAATTAGAATGGATCGTTCGAATGAATTAGAATCGATACATTCGTGCTAATGAATTAGAATGGATCATACGAATGAATTAGAATGGATCGTACGAAAGAATTAGAATGGATCGTACGAATGAATTAGATGGATCGTGCGAATGAATTAGAATGGATACATTCAAATGAATTAGAATGGACCGTACAAATGAATTAGGATGGATACATTCGTATGAATGAATTAGAATGGATATATTCGTGCGAATGAATTTGAATGGATCGTACGAATGAATTAGAATGGATCGTATGAATGAATTAGAATGGATCGTACGAATGAATTAGAATGGATCGTGCGAATGAATTAGAATGGATTGTACGAATGTATCCATTCTAATTCTAATTCATTCGTACGATCCATTCTAATTCATTCGTACGATCCATTCCAATTCCTTTGCAAGAATTAGAATGGATCGTGCGAAGGAATTAGAATGTATCCATTCTAATTCATTCGCACGAATGGATCGTATGAATGAATTAGAATGGATGCATTCGTGCGAATGAATAATAATGGATACATTCATGTGAATGAATTAGATGAATCGTACGACTGAATTAGAATAGATCGTGCGAATGAATTAGAATGAATCGTACGAATGAATTAGAATGGATACATTCGTTTGAATGAATTAGAATTGATCATACGACTGAATTAGAATGGATTGTACGAATTAGAATGGATACATTCATGCGAATGAATTAGAATGGATCGTACGAATGAATTAGAATGGATCATACGAGTGAATTAGAATGGATACATTCATCCGAATGAATTAGAATGGATCGTACGAATGAATTAGAATGGATACATTCGTGCGAACGAGTTAGAATGGATCGTATGAATGAATTAGAAGGGATCGGACGAATGAATTAGAATGGATCATACGAATGAATTAAATGGATACAATCGTGTGATTGAATTAGAATGGATCGTACGAATGAATTAGAATGGATACATTCGTGCGAATGAATTAGAATGGATCGTACGAATGAATTAGAATAGATCGTACGAATGAATTAGAATGAATACATTCGTGTGAATGAATTAGAATCGATCATACGAATTCTAATTCATTCGTACGATCCATTCTAATTCATTCAAACGATCCATTCTAATTCATTTGTATGATCCATTCTAATTCATTCGGATCCATTCTAATTCATTCGTATAATCCGTCCTAATTCATTCGCACGATCCATTCTAAATCATTCGCACGATCCATTTTAATTCATTCGCACGAATGTATCCATTCTAATTCATTCGTACGATCTATTCTAATTTATTCGTATATTCCATTCTAATCCATTCATACGATCTATTCTAATTCATTCGCACGAATGTATCCATTCTAATTCATTCGTATGATCCATTCTAATTTATTCGTACGAACCATTCTAATTCATTCGCACGAATCTACCAATTCTAATTCATTCGTACGAATATATCCATTCTAACTGATTCATACGATCCATTCTAATTCATTCGCACGAACGATTATAGCCATTCTAATTCAGTCGTACGATCCATTCTAATTCATTCAGACGAATGTAATCATTCATGTGAATGAATAAGAATGGATCGTACGAATGAATTAGAATGGATCGTACAAATGAATTAGAATGGATCGTGCGAATGAATTAGAATGGATCGTACGAATGAATTAGAATGGATACATTCGTGCGAATGAATTAGAATGGATTGTATGAATGAATTAGAATGGATCGTACGAATAAATTAGAATGGATCGTATGAATGAATTAGAATGGATCGTGCGAATGAATTAGAATGGATCGTATGAATGAATTAGAATGGACACATTCGTACGATTGAATAAGAATGGATCGTACGAATGAATTAGAATGGATCGTACGAATGAATTAGAATGGATACAATCATGCGAATGAATTAGAATTGATCGTATGAATGAATTAGAATGGATTGTAGGAATGAATTAGAATGGATCATACTAATGAATTTGAATGGATCGTGTGAATGAATTAGAATGGATCGTACGAATAAATTAGAGTGGATACATTCGTGCGAAACAATTAGAATGGATCATACGAATGAATTTAAAAGGATCGTACGAATGAATTAGAATGGATCTTGCGAATGAATTAGAATGGATCGTACGAATAAATTAGAATGGATACATTCATGCGAATGAATTAGAATGGATTATATGAATGAATTAGAATAGATAGTACGAATGAATTAGAATGGATCGTGCGAATGAATTAGAATGGATCATACGAATGAATTAGAATGGATAGATTCGTGCGAATGAATTAGAATGGATCGTACGAATGAATTAGAATAGATCGTACGAATGAATTAGAATGGATCGTGCGAATGAATTAGAATGGATCGTACTAATGAATTAGAATGGATACATTTGTGCGAATGAATTAGAATGGATCATACGAATGAATTAGAATGGATACATTCGTGCGAATGAATTAGAATGGATCGTACGAATGAATTAGAATAGATCGTGCAAATGAATTAGAATGGATCGTACGAATGAAGTAGAATGGATACATTCGTACGAATCAATTAGAATGGATCGTACGAATGAATTAGAATGGATCGTGCGAATGAATTAGAATGGATCGTGCGAATGAATTAGAATAGATTGTACGAATGAATTAGAATGGATATATTCATACGAATAAATTAGAATGGATCGTACGAATGAATTAGAATAGATCGTACGAATGAATTAGAATGGATCGTGCAAATGAATTAGAATGGTTCGTACGAATGAATTAGAATGGATACATTCATGTGAATGAATTAGAATGGATCGTACGAATGAATTAGAATGGATCGTACGAATGAATTTGAATGGATCGTGCAAATGAATTAGAATGGATACATTCGTGCGAATGAATTAGAATGGATCGTACGAATGAATAAGAATGGACCGTATTAATGAATTAGAATGGATCGCACAAATGTATTAGAATAGATCGTACGAATGAATTAGAATGGATCGTGCGAATGAATTAGAATGGATCGTACGAATGAATTAGAATGGATACATTCGTGCGAATGAATTAGATTGGATCGTATGAATGAATTAGAATGGATTGTACGAATGAATTAGAATGGATCATACGAATGAATTAGAATGGATCATACGAATGAATTAGAATGAATCATGCGAATAAATTAGAATGGATCGTACGAATGAATTAGAATAGATACATTCGTGCAAATGAATTAGAATGTATCGTATGAATGAATTTGAATGGATCGTATGAATGAATTTGAATAGAAACATTCGTGCGAATGTATTAGAATGGATCATACGAATGAATTAGATTCGATCATGTGAATGAATTAGAATGGATCGTATGAATGAATTAGAATAGATACATATGTGCGAATGGATTTGAATGGATCGTATGAATGAATTAGAATGGATCATACGAATGAATTAGAATGGATCGTATGAATGAATATGAATGGATTATGCGGATAAATTAGAATGGATCGTACAAATGAATTAGAATGGATGCATTCGTGCGAATGAATTAGAATGGATCGTACGAATGAATTAGAATGGATCGTACGAATGGATTCGAATGGATCATACGAATGGATTCGAATGGATCGTGCTAATGAATTAGAATGGATCGTACGAATGAATTAGAATGGATACATTCATGCAAATGAATTAGAATGGATCTTACGAATGAATTAGAATGGATCGTACGAATGAATTAGAATGGATCGTACGAATGAATTAGAATAGATTTTGCGAATGAATTAGAATGGATCGTACGAATGAATTAGAATGGATACATTCGTGCGAATGAATTAGAATTGATCGTATGAATGAATTAGAGTGGATCGTATGAATGAATTAGAATGGATCGTACGAATAAAATAGAATGGATCGTGCGAATGAATTAGAATGGATCGTACAAATGAATTAGAATGGATACATTTGTGCGAATGAATTAGAATGGATCGTACGAATGAGTTAGAATGGATCGTACGAATGAATTAGAAAGGATCATACAGATGAATTAGAATGGATCGTGTGAATGAATTAGAATTGATCGTATGAATAAATTAGAATGGACACATTCATGCGAATGAATCAGAATGGATCGTACGAATGAATTAGATTGGATCGTATGAATGAATTAGAATGGATCGTGTGAATGAATTAGAATGGATCGTACGAATGAATTAGAATGGATACATTCGTGCGAATGAATTTGAATGGATCGCACGAATGAATTAGAATGGATCGTATGAATGAATTAGAATGGATCGTACGAATGAATTAGAATGGATCGTGCGAATGAATTAGAATGGATCGTACGAATGAATTAGAATTGGTACATTCGTGCGAATGAATTAGAATGGTTCATACGAATGAATTAGAATGGATCGTACGATTGAATTAGATTGGATCGTGTGAAGGAATTAGAATGGATCGTACGAATGAATTAGAATGGATACATTCGTGCGAATGAATTAGAATGGATCGTACGAATGAATTAGAATGGATCGTATGAATGATTTAGAATGGATCGTACGAATAAATTAGAAAGGATCGTACGAATGAATTTGAATGGATCGTACGAATGAATTAGATTTGATCGTACGAATGAATTAGAATGGATCATACGAGTGAGTTAGAATGGTTCGTGCGAATGAATTAGAATGAATCGTTTGAATGAATTAGAATGGATACATTCGTGTGAATGAATTAGAATTGATCATACGAATGAATTAGAATGGATTGTACGACTGAATTAGAATGAATCGTACTACTGAATTAGAATGGATCGTTCGAATGAATTAGAGTGGATCTTACGAATGAATTAGATTGGATAGTACAAATGAATTAGAATGGATACATTCGTGCGAATGAATTAGAATGGATCGTACAATGAATTAGAATGGATTATACGAATGAATTAGGATGGATCGTGCGAATGAATTATGATGGATCGTACGAATGAATTAGGATGGATCGTACGAATGAATTAGAATGGATCGTACGAATGAATTAGAATAGCTACATTTGTGCGAATGAATTAGAATGGGTCATACAAATGAATTAGAATGAATTAGAATGGATAGAATTAGAATGGATCGTACGAATGAATTAGAATGGATCTTACGAATGAATTAGATTGGATCGTACGAGTGAATTAGAATGGATACATTCGTGCGAATGAATTAGAATGGATCGTACGAATGAAATAGAATGGATTATACGAATGAATTAGGATGGATCGTACGAATGAATTAGGATGGATCGTACGAAGGAATTAGAATGGATCGTACGAATGAATTAGAATAGCTACATTTGTGCGAATGAATTAGAATGGGTCATACAAATGAATTAGAATGGATCGTACGAATGAATTAGAATGTATTGTACGAATGAATTAGAATGGATCGTACGAATGAATTAGAATGGTTTGTGCGAATGAATTAGAATGGATCGTACGAATGAATTATAATCGATACATTCGTGCATATGAATTAGAATGGATCGTACGAATAAATTAGAATAGATCGTATGAATGAATTAGAGTGGATCGTACGAATGAATTAGAATGGATCGTTCGAATTAATTAGAATGGATCGTACGAATGAATTAGAATGGATACATTCGTGTGAATGAATTAGAATGGATCGTACGAATGAATTAGAATGGATCGTATGAATGAATTAGAATGGATTGTGAGAATGAATTTGAATGGAATGTACGAATGAATTAGAATGGATACATTCGTGCGAATGAATTAGAATGTATCGTACGAATGAATTGGAATAGATCGTACGATTGAATTAGAATGGATCGTGTGAATGAATTAGAATGGATACATTCGTGTGAATGAATTAGAATGGATCGTACGAATGATTTAGAATGGGTCGTACGAATGTATCCATTCTAGTTTATTCGTACGATCCATTCTAATTCATTCCTACCATCCATTCTAATTCATTCGCATGAATGTATCCATTCTAATTTATTCGTATGATCCATTCTAATTCATTCCTATGATCTATTCTAATTCATTCGCTCGAATGTATCTATTCTAATTCATTCATTCGATCCATTCTGATTCATTCGTACGATCCATTCTAATTCATTCTCACGAATGTAACCTTTCTAATTCATTTGTATGATCCATTCTAATTCATTCGTACGATCCATTCTAATTGTTCGTACGATCCATTCTAATTCATTCACACGATCCATTCTAATTCATTCGTAGGATCCATTCTAATTCATTCGTACGATTCATTCTAATTCATTCGCACGATCCATTCTAATTCATTCCTACGATCTATTCTAATTTATTCTCACAAATGTAACCTTTCTAATCCATTCGTACGATCCATTCTAATCCATTCGTACGATCCATTCTAATCCATTCGTACGATCCATTCTAATTCATTCGCACGATCCATTCTAATTCATTCTCACGAATGTAACCTTTCTAATTCATTTGTATGATCCATTCTAATTCATTCGTACGATCCATTCTAATTGAATTAGAATGAATCGTACGAATGCATTAGAATGGATCGTACGAATGAATTAGAATGAATCGTACGAACGAATTTGAATGGATCGTACCAACGAATTAGAATGGATTGTACAAATGAATTAGAATGGATACATTCGAGCGAATGAATTAGAATGGATCGTACGAATGAATTAGAATGGATCGTAGGAATGAATTAGAATGAATCTTGCAAATGAATTAGAATGAATATATTCGTGCGAATGAATTAGAATGGATCGTGCAAATGAATTAGAATGGATCGTAGAAATGGATTAGAATGGATCGTACAAATGAATTAGAATGGATCGTACGAATGAATCGGAATGGATACATTCGAGCGAATGAATTAGAATGGATCATAGGAATGAATTAGAATGGATCGTGCGAATGAATTAGAATGGATTGTACGAATGAATTAGAATGGATACATTCGTGCGAATGAATTAGAATGGATCGTATGAATGAATTAGAATGGATCATGCGAATGAATTTGAATAGATCGTACGAATGAATAAGAATGGATCGTACGAATGAATAAGAATGGATACATTCGAGCGAATGAATTAGAATAGATCGTAGGAATGAATAAGAATGGATCGTACGAATGAATTAGAATGGTTCGTACGTTTGAATTAGAATGGATCGTACGAATGAATTAGAATGGATCATAGGAATGAATTAGAATGGATCGTGCGAATGAATTAGAATGGATACATTCGAGCGAATGAATTAGAATAGATCATTTGAATGAATTAGAATGGATCCACCGAATGAATTAGAATGGATCGTACGAATGAATTAGAATGGATCCACCGAATGAATTAGAATGGATCGTACGAATGAATTAGAATGGATCGTACGAATAAATTAGAATGGATACAATCATGCAAATGAATTAGAATGGATCGTACGATTGAATTAGAATGGATCATACGAATGAATTAGAATGGATCGTACGAATGAATTAGAATGGATCATATGAATGAATCAGAATGGTTACATTCGTGCGAATGAATTAGAATGGATTGTACGAATGGATTAGAATGGATCGTACGAATGAATTAGAATGGATCGTGCGAATGAATTAGAATGGATTATACGAATGAATTAGAATGGATCGTACGAATGGATTAGAATGGATCGTACGATTGAATTAGAATTGATCATACGAATGAATTAGATTGGATCGTAGGAATGAATTAGAATGGATCATGCAAATGAATTAGAAAGGTTACATTCGTGAGAATGAATTAGAATGGATCGTACGAATGAATTAGAATGGATCATACGAATGAATTAGAATGGATCGTGCGAATGAATTATAATGGATTGTACGAATGAATTAGAATGGATACATTTGTGCGAATGAATTAGAATGGATCGTACGAATGAATTAGAATGGATCGTGCGAATGAATTAGAATGAATTGTAGGAATGAATTAGAATGGATCGTACGAAGAATTAGAATGGATACATTCGTTCGAATGAATTAGAATGGATCGTACGAATGGATTAGAATGGATCATACGAATGGATTAGAATGGATCGTACGAATAAATTAGAATGGATACATTTGTGCGAATGAATTAGAATGGATCGTACGAATGAATTAGAATGAATCATACGAATGAATTAGAATGGATCATACGAAAGTTAGAATGGATACATTCGTACAAATGAATTAGAATGGATCGTGCGAATGAGTTAGAATGGATCATACGAATGAATTAAAATGGATCGTGCGAATAAATTAGAATGGATCGTACGAATGAATTAGAATGGATCGTACGAATGAATTAGAATGAATCGTACGTGCGAATGAATTAGAATGGATCGTATAAATGAATTAGAATGGATCGTACGAATGAATTAGAATTGATCGTGCGAATGAATTTGAATGGATCGTGCGAATGAATTAGAATGGATCATACGAATGAATTAGAATGGATCATATGAATGAATTAGAATGGATACATTCGTGCGAATGAATTAGAATGGATCATACGAATGAATTAGACTGGATCGTACGAATAAATTAGAATGGATACATTCATACGAATTAATTAGAATGGATCGTACGAATGAATTAGAATGGATCGTACGAATGGATTAGAATGGATCGTACGAATGGATTAGAATGGATCGTACAAATGAATTAGATTGGATCATACAAATGAATTAGAAAGGTTACATTCGTGAGAATGAATTAGAATGGATCGTACAAATAAATTAGAATGGATCATGCGAATGAATTTGAATGGATTGTACGAATGAATTAGAATGGATCGAACGAATGAAATAGAATGGATCATACGAATGAATTAGAATAGATCGTAGGAATGAATTAGAATGGATCATACGAATGAATTAGAATGGATCGTGCGAATGAATTAGAATGGATCGTACGAATGAATTAGAATGGATCGTATAAACGAATTAGAATGGATCGTACGAACGAATTAGAATGGATCGTATGAACGAATTAGAATGGATCGTACGAATGAATTAGAATGGATACATTCGTGCGAATGAATTAGAATAGATCCTACGAATGAATTAAAATGGATCGTACGAATAGAATAGAACGCATTATACGAATGAATTAGATTGCATCGTATGATCCATTCTAATTCACTCGCACGATCCATTCTAATTCATTCGCACAAATGTATCCATTCTAATTCATTCGCTCGAATGTATCCATTTTAATTCATTCGTACGATCCATTCTAATTCATTCGTACGATCTAATTCATTTGTACAATCCATTCTAATTCATTCGTACGATCTATTCTAATTCATTCGCACGAATGTATCCATTCTAATTCATTCGTACGATCCATTCTAATTCGTTCATACGATCCATTCTAATTCGTTCGTACGATCCATTCTAATTCGTTCGTATGATCCATTATAATTTATTTGCACGAATATACGATCCATTCTAATTCATTCGCACGATCCATTCTAATTCATTCGTACGATCCATTCTTATTCATTCATATGATCCATTCTAATTCATTCGCATAATCCATTCTAATTCATTCGTACGATCCATTCTAATTCATTCGTATGATCCATTCTAACTCATTCGCACGAATGCATCCATTCTAATTTATTCGTACGATCCATTCTAATTCATTCGCATGATCCATTCTGACTCATTCGGTGGATCCATTCTAATTCATTCGTACGATCCATTCTAATTCATTCACACGATCCATTCTAATTTATTTGTACGATCCATTCTAATTCATTCGTACGATCTATTCTAATTCATTCGCATGATCCATTCTAATTCATTCGTACGATCCATTCTAATTCATTTGTACAATCCATTCAAATTCATTCGTACGATGCAATCTAATTCATTCGCACAAATGTATCTATTCTAATCCATTCGTACGATCCATTCTAATCCATTCGTACGATCCATTCTAACCTTTCTAATTCATTCGCACAAATGTATCCATTCTAATTCATTCGTACGATCCATTCTAATTCATTCGTACGAATGAATTAGAATGGATCGTACGAATGAATTAGAATGGATACATTTGTGCGAATGAATTAGAATGGATCGTACGAATAAATTAGAATGAATCATACGAATGAATTAGAATGGATCGTGCGAATGAATTTGAATGGATCGTACGAATGAATTAGAATGAATCGTACGATCCATTCTAATTCATTCTCACAAATGTAACCTTTCTAATTCATTTGTACGATCCATTCTAATTCATTCGTACGATCCATTCTAATTCATTCGCACAAATGTATCTATTCTAATTCATTTGTGCGAATGAATCTGAATGGATTGTATGAATGAATTACAATGGATCGTACGAATGGATTAGAATGGATCGTACGAATGAATTAGAATGGATCATACAAATGAATTAGAAAGGTTACATTCGTGAGAATGAATTAGAATGGATCGTACGAATGAATTAGAATGGATCATGCGAATGAATTTGAATGGATCGTACGAATGAATTAGAATGGATCGAACAAATGAATTAGAATACATACATTCGAGCGAATGAATTAGAATAGATCGTAGGAATGAATTAGAATGGATCATACGAATGAATTAGAATGGATCGTGCGAATGAATTAGAATGGATTGTACGAATGAATTAGAATCGATACATTCGTGCGAATGAATTAGAATGGATCGTACGAATAAATTAGAATGGATCGTACGAATGAATTAGAATGAATCGTACGAATGAATTAGAATGGATCGTACGAATGAATTAGAATGGATACATTTGTACGAATAAATTAGAATGGATTGTACGAATGAATTAGAATGGATACATTCTTGCGAATAAATTAGAATGGATCATATATTCATGCAAATAAATTAGAATGGATCATACGAATGAATTAGAATGGATCGTGTGAATGAATTAGAATGAATCGTACGAATGCATTAGAATGGATCGTACGAATGAATAATTCGTACGATCCATTCTAATTCATACAAATGAATTAGAATGGATACATTCGAGCGAATGAATTAGAATGGATCGTACGATGCAGTCTAATTCATTCGCACAATCCATTCTAATACATTCTCACGTATGTAACCTTTCTAATTCATTTGTATGATCCATTCTAATTCATTCGTACGATCCATTCTAATCGAATTAGAATGGATCGTATGAACGAATTTGAATGGATCGTACGAATGAATTAGAATAGATACATTTGTGCGAATGAATTAGAATGGATCGTGCGAATGAATTAGAATGGATAGTGCGAATGAATTAGAATGGATCGTAAGAATGAATTAGAATGGATCGTACGAATGAATTAGAATGGATCGTACGAATGAATTAGAATGGATCGTGCGAATGAATTAGAATTGATCGTACGAACGGATTAGAATGGATCGTACGAATGAATTAGAATGGATCGTACGATCCATTCTAATTTATTCGTACGAATGAATTAGAATGAATTAGAATGGATCCTACGAATTAATTAGAATGGATACATTCGAGCGAATGAATTAGAATGGATCGTACGAATGAATTAGAATGGATCATAGGAATGAATTAGAATGGATCATAGGAATGAATTAGAATAGATCGTGCAAATGAATTATAATGGATCATAGGAATGAATTAGAATGGATCGTGGAAATGAATTAGAATGGATACATTCATGCGAATGAATTAGAATGGATCGTAGGAATGAATTAGAATGGATCGTACGAATGAATTAGAATGGTTACATTCGTGCGAATGAATTAGAATGGATCGTATGAACGAATTAGAATGGATCGTATGAATGAATTAGAATGGTTACATTCGTGCGAATGAATTAGAATGAATCGTACGAATGGATTAGAATGGATCGTACGAATGGATTAGAATGGATCGTACGAATGAATTAGAATGGATCGTACAAATGAATTAGAAAGGTTACATTTGTGAGAATGAATTAGAATGGATCGTACGAATGAATTAGAATGGATCGTATGAATGGATTAGAATGGATCGTAGGAATGAATTAGAATGGATCGTACAAATGAATTAGAAAGGTCACATTTGCGAGAATGAATTAGAATGGATCGTACGAATGAATTAGAATGAATCGTACGAATGGATTAGAATGGATCGTACGAATGAATTAGAATGGATCGTACGAACGAATTAAAATGGATCGTACGAACGAATTAGAATGGATCGTATGAACGAATTAGAATAGATCATAGGAATGAATTAGAATAGATCATAGGAATGGATCGTACGAATGAATTAGAATGAATTAGAATGGATCGTACGAATGAATTAGAATAGATCATAGGAATGAATTAGAATGGATCGTGCGAATGAATTAGAATGGATCATATGAATGAATTAGAATGGTTACATTCGTGCGAATGAATTAGAATACATCATGTGAATGAATTAGAATGGATCGTACGTTTGAATTAGATTAGATTGTGCGAATGAATTAGAATGGATACATTCGTGCGAATGAATTAGAATAGATCGTATGAATGAATTAGAATGGATCGTACGAATGAATTAGAATGGATACGTTTGTACGAATGAATTAGAATGGATCGTACAAATGAATTAGAATGGATCGTACGAATGAATTAGAAAGGATCATACGAATGAATTAGAATGAATCGTACGATTGAATTAGATTGGATTGTGCGAATGAATTAGAATAGATACATTCGTGCGAATGAGTTAGAATGGATCATACGAATGCATTAGAATGGATCGTACGAATGAATTAGAATGGATCATACGAATTAATTAGAATGGATCGTGCGAATGAATTAGAATGGATTGTACGAATGAATTAGAATGCGAATGAATTAGAATGGATCATATGAATGAATTAGAATGGATCGTGCGAATGAATTAGATTGGATCGTACGAATGAATTAGAATGGTTACATTTGTGAGAATGAATTAGAATGGATCGTACGAATGAATTAGAATGGATCATACGAATGGATTAGAATGGATCGTACGAATGAATTAGAATGGTTACATTTGTGCAAATGAATTAGAATAGATCATACGAATGAATTAGAATGGATCGTGCGAATGAATTAGAACGGATCGTGCGAATGAATTAGAATGGATCATACGAATGAATTAGAATGGATATATTTGAACGAATAAATTAGAATGGATCAAACGAATGAATTAGAATGGATTAAACGAATGAATTAGAATGGATTGTACGAATGAATTAGAATGGATCGTACGAATGAATTAGAATGGATCGTACGAATGAATTAGATCGTACGAATGAATTAGAATGGATCGTACGAATGAATTAAAATGGATACATTCAAACGACTGAATTAGAATGGATCGTGCAAATTAATTAGAATGGATCGTACGAATGAATTTGAATGGATACATTTGTGCGAATGAATCTGAATGGATTGTATGAATGAATTACAATGGATCGTGCAAATGAATTAGAATGGATACATTCGAGCGAATGAATTAGAATGGATCGTACGAATGAATTAGAATGGTTACATTCGTGCGAATGAATTAGAATGGATCGTACGAATGGATTGGAATGGATCGTACGAATGGATTAGAATGGATCGTACGAATGAATTGCAATTGATCGTATAAATAAATTAGAAAGGTTACATTTGTGAGAATGAATTAGAATGGATCGTACGAATGGATTAGAATGGATCGTATGAATGGATTAGAATGGTTCGTACGAATGGATTAGAATGGATCATATGAATGAATTAGAATGGATCATACAAATGAATTAGAAAGGTTACATTCGTGAGAATAAATTAGAATGGATCGTACGAATGAATTAGAATGGATCATGCGAATGAATTTGAATGGATCGAACGAATGAATTAGAATGGATCAAACGAATGAATTAGAATGGATCGTATGAACGAATTAGAATGATCGTACGAATGAATTAGAATGGATACATTCGAGCGAATGAATTAGAATGGTTCGTACGAATGAATTAGAATGGATCATAGGAATGAATTAGAATGGATCGTAAGAATGGATTAGAACGCATTGTACGAATGTATTAGAACGGATCGTACAAATGAATTAGAATGGATACATTCGTGCGAATGAATTAGAATAGATCGTACGAATGAATTAGAATGGATCGTGCGAATGAATTAGAATGGATCGTGCAAATGAATTAGAATGGATTGTACAAATGAATTAGAATGGATGGTGCGAATGAATCAGAATGAATCGTACGAATGAATTACAATGGATACATTCGTGCGAATGAATTAGAATGGATTGGACGAATGAATTAGAATGGATCGTACGATTCATTCTAATTCGTTCGTACGATCCATTCTAATTCATTCGTATGATCCATTCTAACTCATTCTGTGGATCCATTCTAATTCATTCATACGATCCATTCTAATTCATTCGCACTATCCATTCTAATTCATTCGCACGATCCATTTTAATTCATTCGTACGATCCATTCTAATTCATTCGCACGAATGTATCCATTCTAATTCATTTGTACGATCCATTCTAATTCATTCGTACAATGCGTTCTAATCCATTCGTACGATCCATTCTAATTCATTCCTATGATCCATTCTAATTCATTCGTACGATCCATTCTAATTCATTCGCTCGAATGTATCCATTCTAATTCATTCGTACGATCCATTCTAATTCGTTCATATGATCCCTTCTAATTCATTCATTCGATCCATTCTAATTCATTCATACGATCCATTCAAATTCATTCGCATGATCCATTCTAATTCATTTGTACGATCCATTCTAATTCATTCTCACGAATGTAACCTTTCTAATTCATTTGTATGATCCATTCTAATTCATTCGTACGATCCATTCTAATCCATTCGTACGATCCATTCTAATTCATTCGTACAATCCATTCTAATTCATTCTCACAAATGTAACCTTTCTAATTCATTTGTACGATCGATTCTAATTCATTCGTACGATCCATTCTAATCCATTCGTATGATCCATTCTAATCCATTCGTACGATCCATTCTAATTCATTCGCACGAATGTAACCATTCTAATTCATTCGTACGATCCATTCTAATTCATTCGCTCGAATGTATCCATTCTAATTCATTTGCACGATCTATTCTAAAATTCGTACGATCCATTCTAATTCATTCGTATGATCCATTCTAATTCATTCCTACGATCTATTCTAATTCATTCGGTCGAATGTATCCATTCTAATTTATTCGTTCAATCCATTCTAATTCATTCGTATGATCCATTCTAACTCATTCGGTGGATCCATTCTAATTCGTTCGTACGATCCATTAGAATGGATCGTACGAATGGATTAGAATGGATCGTACGAATGAATTAGAATGGATTATACAAATGAATTAGAAAGGTTACATTCGTGAGAATGAATTAGAATGGACCGTACGAATGAAGTAGAATGGATCATGCGATTGAATTTGATTGGATCGTATGAATGAATTAGAATGGATCGAACGAATGAATTAGAATGGATACATTCGAGCGAATGAATTAGAATAGATCGTAGGAATGAATTAAAATGGATCATACGAATGAATTAGAATGGATCGTACGAACGAATTAGAATGGATCGTACGAACGAATTAGAATGGATCGTATGAACGAATTAGAATGGATCGTACGAATGAATTAGAATGGATACATTCGAGCGAATGAATTAGAATCGATCGTACGAATGAATTAGAATGGATCATAGGAATGAATTAGAATGGATCGTGTAAATGAATTAGAATGGATACATTCGTGCGAATGAATTAGAATGGATCGGACGAATGAATTAGAATGGATCGTACGATTCATTCTAATTCATTCGTACGATCCATTCTAATGCATTCGCGCGAATGTAACCATTCTAATTCATTCGTACGATCCATTCTAATTCATTCATATGATCCATTCTAATTTATTCGCACGAATGTATCCATTCTAATTCATTTGCACGATCCATTCTAATTCATTCCTATGATCCATTCTAATTCATTCGTACGATCCATTCTAATTCATTCTCACAAATGTAACCTTTCTAATTCATTTGTATGATCCATTCTAATTCATTCGTACGATCCATTCTAATCCATTCGTACGATCCATTCTAATCCATTCGTACGATCCATTCTAATCCATTCGTACGATCCATTCTAATTCATTCTCACAAATGTAACCTTTCTAATTCATTTGTACGATCCATTCTAATTCATTCGTACGATCCATTCTAATCCATTCGTACGATCCAATCAAATTCATTCATACGATCCATTCTAATTCATTCGCACGAATGTATCCATTCTAATTCATTCGTACAATCCATTCTAATTCATTCATACGATTCATTCTAATTCATTCGCACGATCCATTCTAATTCATTCCTACGATCTATGCTAATTCATTCGCTCGAATGTATCCATTCTAATTCATTCGTTCGATCCATTCTAATTCATTCGTACGATCTATTCAAATTCATTCGTATGGTCCATTCTAATTCATTCGTACGATTCATTCTAATTTATTCTCACGAATGTAACCTCTCTAATTCATTTGTATAATCCATTCTAATTCATTCGTACGATCTATTCTAATTCATTCCCACGAATGTATCCAATCTAATGCATTCGTACGATTCATTCTAATTCATTCGCACGATCAATTCTAATTCATTCATACGATCCATTCTAATTCATTCGCACGATCCATTCTAATTCATTCGTATGATCCATTCTAATTCATTCGCACCATCCATTCTAATTCATTCGTACGATCCATTCTAATTCATTTGCACGAATGTATCCATTCTAATGCATTCGTACGATCCATTCTAATTCATTCGTACGATCCATTCTAATCCATTCGTACGATCCATTCTAATTCATTCGTACGATCCATTCTAATTCATTCTCACAAATGTAACCTTTCTAATTCATTTGTACGATCCATTCTAATTCATTCATACGATCCATTCTAATCCATTCGTACGATCCATTCTAATCCATTCGTACGATCCATTCTAATTCATTCGCACGAATGTAACCATTCTAATTCATTCGTACGATCCATTCTAATTCATTCCTACGATCCATTCTAATTCATTCGCACGAATATATCCATTTTAATTCATTTGCACGATCCATTCTAATTCATTCCTATGATCCATTCTAATTCATTCGCACGATCCATTCTATTTCATTCGTTCGAATGTATCCATTCTAATTCATTTGCACGATCCATTCTAATTCATTCGTACGATCCATTCTAATTCATTCGTACGATCCATTCAGATTCATTCGCACAAATGTATCCATTCAAATTCATTCGTACGATCCATTCTAATTAATTCGCACGATCCATTCTAATTCATTCTCACGAATGTAACCTTTCTAATTCATTTGTATGATCCATTCTAATTCATTCGTACGATCCATTCTAATCCATTCGTACGATCCATTCTAATTCATTCGTAGGATCCATTCTATTTCATTCTCACAAATGTAACCTTTCTAATTAATTTGTACGATCCATTCTAATTCATTCGTACGATCCGTTCTAATCCATTCGTACGATCCATTCTAATTCATTCGCACGAATGTAACCGTTCTAATTCATTCGTACGATCCATTCTAATTCATTCGTACGATCCATTCTAATTCCTTTGTATAAATATATCCATTATAATTCATTCGCATGATCCATTCTAATTCATTCGCACGATCCATTCTAATTCATTCTCACAAATATAACCTTTCTAATTCATTTGTACGATCCATTCTAATTCATTCGTACGATCCATTCTAATCCATTCGTACGATCCATTCTAATTCATTCGCACGAATGTAACCATTCTAATTCATTCGTACGATCCATTCTAATTCATTAGCTCGAATGTATCCATTCTAATTCATTTGCACGATCCATTCTAAAATTCATACGATCCATTCTAATTCATTCGTATGATCCATTCTAATTCATTCCTACGATCTATTCTAATTCATTCGCTCGAATGTATCCATTCTAATTTATTCGTTCGATCCATTCTAATTCATTCGTATGATCCATTCTAACTCATTCGGTGGATCCATTCTAATTCGTTCGTACGATCCATTAGAATGGATCGTACGAATGGATTAGAATGGATCGTACGAATGAATTAGAATGGATTATACAAATGAATTAGAAAGGTTACAATCGTGAGAATGAATTAGAATGGATCTTACGAATGAAGTAGAATGGATCATGCGAATGAATTTGAATGGATCGTACGAATGAATTAGAATGGATCGAACGAATGAATTAGAATAGATCGTAGGAATGAATTAGAATGGATCATACGAATGAATTAGAATGGATCGTACGAACGAATTAGAATGGATCGTACAAACGAATTAGAATGGATCGTATGAACGAATTAGAATGGATCGTACGAATTAATTAGAATGGATACATTCGAGCGAATGAATTAGAATGGATCATACGAATGAATTAGAATGGATCATAGGAATGAATTAGAATGGATCGTGCAAATGAATTAGAATGGATACATTCGTGCGAATGAATTAGAATGGATCGGACGAATGAATTAGAATGGATCGTAGGATTCATTCTAATTCATTCGTACGATTCATTCTAATGTATTCGCGCGAATGTAACCATTCTAATTCATTCGTACGATCCATTCTAATTCATTCCTACGATCCATTCTAATTCATTCGCACGAATGTATCCATTCTAATTCATTTGCACGATCCATTCTAATTCATTCCTATGATCCATTCTAATTCATTCGTACGATCAATTCTATTTCATTCTCACGAATGTAACCTTTCTAATTCATTCGTACGATCCATTTTAATTCATTCGTACGATCCATTCTAATCCATTCGTACGATCCATTCTAATCCATTCGTACGATCCATTCTAATTCATTCTCACAAATGTAACCTTTCCAATTCATTTGCACGATCCATTCTAATTCATTTGTACGATCCATTCTAATCCATTCGTACGATCCATTCAAATTCATTCGTACGATCCATTCTAATTCATTCGCACGAATCTATCCATTCTAATTCATTCGTACGATCCATTCTAATTCATTCGTACGATTCATTCTAATTCATTCGCACGATCCATTCTAATTCATTCCTACGATCAATTCTAATTATTTCGCTCGAATGTATCCATTCTAATTCATTCGTTCGATCCATTCTAATTCATTCGTACGATCCATTCAAATTCATTCGCATGATCCATTCTACTTCATTCGTAAGATCCATTCTAATTCATTCTCACGAATGTAACCTTTCTAATTCATTTGTATAATCCATTCTAATCCATTCGTACGATCCATTCTAATCCATTCGTACGATCCATTCTTATTCATTCGCACGAATGTATCCATTCTAATGCATTCGTACGATCCATTCTAATTCATTCGTACGATCCATTCTAATTCATTCTCACAAATGTAACCTTTCTAATTCATTTGTACGATCCATTCTAATTCATTCATACGATCCATTCTAATCCATTCGTACGATCCATTCTAATCCATTCGTATGATCCATTCTAATTCATTCGCACGAATGTAACCATTCTAATTCATTCGTATGATCCATTCTAATTCATTCCTACGATCCATTCTAATTCATTCGCACGAATATATCCATTCTAATTCATTTGCACGATCCATTCTAATTCATTCCTATGATCCATTCTAATTCATTCGTACGATCCATTCTAATTCATTCGCTCAAATGTATCCATTCTAATTCATTCACATGATCCATTCTAATTCATTCGTACGATCCATTCTAATTCATTCGTACGATCCATTGTAATTCATTCATACAATCCATTCAGATTCATTCGCGCAAATGTATCCATTCAAATTCATTAGTACGATCCATTCTAATTAATTCGCACGATCCATTCTAATTCATTCTCACGAATATAACCTTTCTAATTCATTTGTATGATCCATTCTAATTCATTCGTACGATCCATTCTAATCCATAACGATCCATTCTAATTCATTCGTACGATCCATTCTATTTCATTCTTACAAATGTAACCTTTCTAATTCATTTGTATGATCCATTCTCATTCATTCGTACGATCCATTCTAATCCATTCGTACGATCCATTCTAATTCATTCGCACGAATGTAACCATTCTAATTCATTCGTACGATCCATTCTAATTCATTCGTACGATCCATTCTAATTCCTTTGTACGAATATATCTATTATAATTCATTCGCACGATCCATTCTAATTCATTCGCACGATCCATTCTAATTCATTCGTATGATCCATTCTAATTAATTCGTACGATCCATTCTAATTCATTCGCACAAATGTATCCATTCTAATTCATTCGTACGATCCATTCTAATTCATTCGCATGATCCATTCTAATTCATTCGTACGATCCATTCTAATTCATTCGTACGATCCATTCTAATTCATTCGCACGATTCATTCTAATTCATTCGCACGATCCATTCTAATTCATTCCTATGATCTATTCTAATTCATTCGTACGATCCATTCTAATTCATTCGCACTATCCATTCTAATTCATTCGCACGATCCAATCTAATTCATCGCACAAATGTATCCATTCTAATTCATTCTTACGATCCATTCTAATCCATTCGTACGATCCATTCTAATCCATTCGTACGATCCATTCTAATCCATTCGTACGATCCATTCTAATTCATTCTTACAAATGTAACCTTTTTAATTCATTTGTATGATCCATTCTAATTCATTCGTACGATCCATTCTATTCCATTCGTACGATCCATTCTAATTCATTCGCACGAATGTAACCATTCTAATTCATTCGTACGATCCATTCTTATTCATTCCTACGATCCATTCTAATTCATTCGCATGAATGTATCCATTCTAATTCATTTGCACGATCCATTCTAATTCATTCCTATGATCCATTCTAATTCATTTGTATGATACATTCATACGACTGAATTAGAATGGATTGTACGAATTAATTAGAATTGATCATACGAATGAATTAGAATAGATCGTACGAATGAATTAGAATGGATCATCCGAATGGATTAGAATGGATATATTTATGCGAATGGATTAGAATGGATCGAATGAATGAATTAGAATGGATACATTTGTGCGAATGAATTAGAATGGATCGTACGAATGAATTAGAATGGATCGTACGAATAGATTAGAATGGATCGTACGAATGGATTAGAATGGATCGTACGAATGGATTAGAATGGATCGTACGAACAAATTAGAATGGATCGTACGAACGAATTAGAATGGATCGTATGAACGAATTAGTATGGATCGTACGAATGAATTAGAATGGATACATTCGAGCGAATGAATTAGAATGGATCGTATGAATGAATTAGAATGGATCATAGGAATGAATTCGAATGGATCGTGCAAATGAATTAGAATGGATACATTCGTGCGAATGAATTAGAATGGATCGTAGGAATGAATTAGAATGGATCGTACGAATGAATTAGAATGGATACATTCAAGCGAATGAATTAGAATAGATCGTAGGAATGAATTAGAATGGATCATACGAATGAATTAGAATAGGTCGTAGGAATGAATTAGAATGGATCGTACGAATGAATTAGAATGGATCGTAGGAATAAATTAGAATGGATCGTATGAACGAATTAGAATGGATCGTATGAACGAATTAGAATGGATCGTATGAACGAATTAGAATGGATCGTACGAATGAATTAGAATGGACCGTATGAACGAATTAGAATGGATCGTACGAATGAATTAGAATGGTTACATTCGTGCGAATGAATTAGAATGGATCGTACGAATGGATTAGAATGGATCGTACGAATGGATTAGAATGGATCGTACAAATGAATTAGAAAGGCTACATTTGTAAGAATGAATTAGAATGGATCGTACGAATGGATTAGAATGGATCGTACGAATGGATTAGAATGGATCGTACGAATGGATTAGAATGGATCGTACGAATAAATTAGAATGGATCATACAAATGAATTAGAAAGGTTACATTCGTGAGAATGAATTAGAATGGATCGTACGAATGAATTAGAATGGATACATTTGTGCGAATGAATTAGAATGGATCGTATATTCGTGCAAATAAATTAAAATGGATCGTACGAATGAATTAGAATGGATCCACCGAATGAGTTAGAATGGATCATACGAATGAATTAGAATGGATCGTACGAATGAATTAGAATGGATTGTCCGAATGAATTAGAATGGATCGTATGAATGAATAAGAATGGATCGTGCGAATGAATTAGAATGGATCGTACGAATGAATTAGAATGGATCGTGCGAATGAATTAGAAACATTCGTGCGAATGAATTAGAATGAATTAGAATGGATCGTACGAATGAATTAGAATGGATCGTACGAATGAATTAGAATGGATACATTCAGGCGAATGAATTAGAATGGATCGTACAAATGAATTAGAATGGATCATACGAGTGAATTAGAATGGATCATGCAAATGAATTAGAATGGATCGTACGAATGAATTAGAATGGATCATACGAATGAATTAGAATGGATCGTGCGAATGAATTAATATGGATCGTGCGAATGAATTATAATGGATACATTCGTACAAATGAGTTAGAATGGATCGTGCGAATGAATTTGAATGGATCGTACGAATAAATTAGAATGGATCGAACGAATGAATTAGAATGGATACATTCGAGCGAATGAATTAGAATAGATCGTAGGAATGAATTAGAATGGATCATACGAATGAATTAGAATGGATTGTGCGAATGAATTAGAATGGATTGTACGAATGAATTAGAATGGATACATTCGTGCGAATGAATTAGAATGGATCGAGGAATGGATATATTTATGCGAATGAATTAGAATGGATCGAACGAATGAATTAGAATGGATACATTTGTGCGAATGAATTAGAATGGATCGAACGAATGAATTAGAATGGATATATTTGAACGAATAAATTAGAATGGATCATACGAATGAATTAGAATGGATCGTACGAATGAATTAGAAAGGATCGTGCGAATGAATTAGAATGGATCGTGCGAATGAATTAGAAAGGTTACATTTGTAAGAATGAATTAGAATTGATCGTACGAATGGATTAGAATGGATCATACGAATGGATTAGAATGGATCGTACGAATGGATTAGAATGGATCGTACGAATGGATTAGAATAGATCGTACGAATGAATTAGAATGGATCGTATGAATGGATTAGAATGGATCGTGCAAATGAATTAGAATGGTTACATTCGTGCGAATGAATTAGAATGGATCGTCTGAACGAATTAGAATGGATCGTATGAATTAGAATGGATACATTCGTGCGAATGAATTAGAATGGATCGGACGAATGAATTAGAATGGATCGTACGATTCATTCTAATTCATTCGTATGATCTATTCTTATTCATTCATACGATCCATTCTAATTCATTCGTACGATCCATTCTAATTCATTCGTATGATCCATTCTAATTCATTCGTATGATACATTCTAACTCATTCGGTGGATCCATTCTAATTCATTCGTACGATCCATTCTAATTCATTCACACGATCCATTCTAATTTATTCGTACGATCCATTCTAATTCATTCCTATGATCCATTCTAATTCATTCGCACGATTGTATCCATTCTAATTCATTTGCATGATTCATTCTAATTCATTCCTATGATCCATTCTAATTCATTCGTACGATCCATTATAATTGATTCACTCGAATGTATCCATTCTAATTCATTCGTACGATCCATTCTAATTCGTTCATACGATCCATTCTAATTCGTTCGTACGATCGATTCTAATTTGTTCGTACGATTCATTCTAATTCATTCGTACGATCCATTCTAATGCATTCACACGATTCATTCTAATTCATTCGCACGATCCATTCTAATTCATTCGTACGATCCATTCTTATTCATTCATACGATCCATTCTAATTCATTCGCCCAATCCATTCTAATTCATTCGTACGATCCATTCTAATTCATTCGTATGATCCATTCTAACTCATTCGGTGGATCCATTGTAATTCATTCGTACGATCCATTCTAATTCATTCGCACAATCCATTCTAATTTATTCGTACGATCCATTCCAATTCATTCATACGATCTATTCTAATTCATTCGCACGAATGTATCCATTCTAATGCATTCGTACGATTCATTCTAATTCATTCGCACGATCCATTCTAATTCATTCGTACGATCCATTCTTATTCATTCATACGATCCATTCTAATTCATTCGCACAATCCATTCTAATTCATTCGTACGATCCATTCTAATTCAGTCGTATGATCCATTCTAACTCATTCGGTGGATCCATTCTAATTCATTCGTACGATCCATTCTAATTCATTCGCACGATCCATTCTAACTCATTCGTACGATCCATTCTAATTCATTTGTACGATCGATTCTAATTTATTTGCACGAATATACGATCCATTCTAATTCATTTGCACGATCCATTCTAATCCATTCGTACGATCCATTCTAATTCATTCGTACGATCTATTCTAATACATTCGTACGATCCATTCTAATCCATTCGTACGATCCATTCTAATCCATTCGCACGATCCATTCTAATTCATTCGTACGATCCATTCTAATTCATTCGTACGAATAAATTACAATGGATACATTCGTGCGAATGAATTAGAATGTATCGTACGAATGGATTAGAATGGATCGTACGAATGGATTAGAATGGATCACGAATGGATTAGAATGGATCGTACGAATGGATTAGAATAGATCGTACGAATGAATTAGAATGGATCGTACGAATGGATAACAATGGATCGTGCGAATGGATTAGAATGGATCGTACGAATGCATTAGAATGGATCGTACGAATGGATTAGAATAGATCGTATGAATGAATTAGAATGGATCGTACGAATGGATTAGAATGGATCATGCAAATGAATTAGAATAGTTACATTCGTGCGAATGAATTAGAATGGATCGTTTGAACGAATTAGAATGGATCGTATGAATTAGAATGGATACATTTGTGCGAATGAATTAGAATGGATCGTACGAATGAATTAGAATGGATCATAGGAATGAATTAGAATGGATCGTGCAAATGAATTAGAATGGATACATTCGTGTGAATGAATTAGAATGGATCGTAGGAATGAATTAGAATGGATCGTACGAATGAATTAGAAAGGATCGTATGAATGAATAAGAATGTATCGTACGAATAAATTAGAAAGGATCCACCGAATGAGTTAGAATGGATCATATGAATGAATTAGAATGGATCGTACGAATGAATTAGAATGGATCACACGAATGAATTAGAATGGATCGTATGAATGAATAAGAATGGATCGTACGAATGAATTAGAATGGATCGTGCGAATGAATTAGAATGAATCGTACGAATGCATTAGAATGGATACATTCGTGCGAATGAATTAGAATAGATCGTATGAATGAATTGGAATGGATCGTACGAATAAATTAGAATGGATCGTGCGAATGAATTAGAATGGATCGTACGAATGAATTACAATGGATCCACCGAATGAGTTAGAATGGATCATACGAATGAATTAGAATGGATCGTACGAATGAATTAGAATGGATTGGGCGAATGAATTAGAATGGATCGTATGAATGAATAAGAATGGATCGTACGAATGAATTAGAATGGATCGTGCGAATGAATTAGAATGAATCGTGTGAATGCATTAGAATGGATCGTACGAATGAATTAGAATGAATCGTACGAACAAATTAGAATCGATCGTACGAACGAATTAGAATGGATCGTATGAACGAATTAGAATGGATCGTACGAATGAATTAGAATGGATACATTCGAGTGAATCAATTATAATTCATTCGTCCGATCCATTCTAATTCATTCGTACGATCCATTCTAATGCATTCACACGAATGTATCCATTCTAATTCATTCGTCCGATCCATTCTAATTCATTCGTACGATCCATTCTAATTCATTCGTATGATCCATTCTAATTCATTCCTACGATCTATTCTAATTCACTCGCTCGAATGTATCCATTCTAATTCATTCGTACAATCCATTCTAATTCATTCGCACGATCCATTCTAATTCATTGGTATGATCCATTCTAATTCATTCGTACGATCCATTCTAATTCATTCGTATGATCCATTCTAACTCATTTGCACAAATGTATCCATTCTAATTCATTCATACGATCCATTCTAATTCATTCGCACGATCCATTCTACTTCATTCGTACGATCCATTCTAATTCATTCGTACGATCCATTCTAATTCATTCGCACAAATGTATCCATTCTAATTCATTCGTACGATCCATTCTAATTCATTCGCACGATCCATTCTAATTCATTCGTACGATCCATTCTAATTCATTCCCACGAATGTATCCATTCTAATGCATTCGTATGATCAATTCTAATTCATTCCTATGATCCATTTTAATTCATTCGCACAAATGTATCTATTCTAATTCATTCGTACGATCCATTCTAATCCATTCGTATGATCTATACTAATTCATTCCAATGATCCATTTTAATTCATTCGCACAAATGTATCTATTCTAATTCATTCGTACAATGCGTTCTAATCCATTCATACGATCCATTCTAATTCATTCGTATGATCCATTCTAATTTATTCGTTCAAATATATCCATTCTAATTCATTTGCATGATCCATTCTAATTCATTCGCATGAATGTATGTATTCATTCTAATTCATTCGTACGATCCATTTTAATTCATTCGTATGATCAATTCTAATTCATTCGCACGATCCATTCTAATTCATTCGTACGATCCATTCTAATTCCTTTCTAATTCATTTGTATCATCCATTCTAATTCATTCGTACGATCCATTCTAAACCATTTGTACGATCCATTCTAATTCATTTGCACGATCCATTCTAATTCATCGCACGATCCATTCTAATTAATTCGCTCGAATTTATCCATTCTAATTCATTTGTACGATCCATTCTAATGCATTCGTACGATCCATTCTAATTCATTCGCATCTATTTTAATTCATTCGTATGATCCATTCTAATTTAATTCGCATCTATTTTAATTCATTCGCTCGAATGAATCCATTCTAATTCATTCGTTCGATCCATTCTAATTCATTCGTACGATCCATTCTAATACATTCGTACGATCCATTCTAAATCATTCGTACGATCCATTCTAATTCATTCGCACAAATGTATCCTTTCTAATTCATTTGTACGATCCATTCTAATTCATTCTCACAAATATAACCTTTCTAATTCATTTGTACGAATGAATTAGAATAGATCGAACGAATGAATTAGAATGGATATATTCGAGCGAATGAATTTGAATAGATCGTACGAACGAATGAATTAGAATGGATCATACAAATGAATTAGAATGGATCATACAAATGAATTAGAATGGATCGTGCGAATGAATTAGAATGGATCGTACGAACGAATTAGAATGGATCGTACGAACGAATTAGAATGGATCGTACGAATGAATTAGAATGGATACATTCTAGCGAATGAATTAGAATGGATCATACGAATGAATTAGAATGGATCGTACGAATAAATTAGAATGGATCGTACAAATGAATTAGAATGGATCGTGCGAATGAATTAGAATGGATTGTACGAATGAATTAGAATGGATCGTACGAATGGATTAGAATGGATCATGCGAATGGATTATTAGAATGGATCGTACGAATGGATTAGAATGGATCGTACGAATGAATTAGAATGGATTGTACGAATGAATTAGAATGGTTACATTCATGCGAATGAATTAGAATGGATCGTACGAATGGATTAGAATGGATCGTACGAATGGATTAGAATGGATCATACGAATGAATTAGAATGGATCATACAAATGAATTAGAAAGGTTACATTCGTGAGAATGAATTAGAATGGATCGTACGAATGAATTAGAATGGATCATGTGAATGAATTTGAATGATTTAGAATAGATTCATTCGTACAATCTATTCTAATTCATTCGTACGATCCATTCTAATCCATTCGTACGATCTATTCTAATTTATTCGTACGATCCATTCTAATCCATTCGTACGATTCATTCTAATCCATTCGCATGATCCATTCTAATTCATTCGTACGATCCATTCTAATTCATTCGTACAATCCATTCTAATTCATTCGCACGATCCATTCTAATTCATTCGTACGATCCATTCTAATTTATTCGTACGATCCATTCTAATTCATTCGTATGATCCTTTCTAATTCATTCGTACGATTCGTTCTAATGCATTCGTACGATCCATTCTAATTCGTTCGTACGATCCATTCTAATTCGTTCATACGATCCATTCTAATTCGTCTATACGATCCATTCTAATTCATTCGTACGATTCATTCTAATTCATTCGTACGATCCATTCTAATTCATTCGCACAAATGTATCCATTCTAATTCATTCGTACGATCCATTCTAATTCATTTGCATGATCCATTCTTATTCATTTGTACGAATGTATCCATTCTAATTCATTTGCCCGATCCATTTTAATTCATTCGCACGATCCATTCTAATTCATTCGTATGATCCATTCTAATTCATTCGTACGATCCATTCTAATTCTTTTGCATGAATGTATCCATTCTAATTCATTCGTACAATCCATTCCAATTCATTCGTATGATCCATTCTAATTCATTCATGCAATCCATTCTTAATCATTCATACGATCCATTCTAACTCATTCATACGATCCATTCTAATTCATTCGCATGAATGTATGTATCCATTCTAGTTCATTCGCACGAATGTATCCATTCTAATTCATTCGTACGATCTATTCTAATTCAATCGCAAGATCCATTCTAATTCATTCGTACGATCCATTATAATTCATTCGTATGATCCATTCTAATTCATTCGCACGATCCATTCTAATTCATTAGTACAAATGTATCCATTCTAATTCATTCGTACGATCCATTCTAATTCATTCGTACGATCCATTCTAATTCATTCGCACAAATGTATCCATTCTAATTCATTCGTACGATCCATTCTAATTCATTCGCACGATCCATTCTAATTCATTCGTACGATCCATTCTAATTCATTCGCACGATCCATTCTAATTCATTCGTACGATCCATTCTAATTCATTCACACGAATGTATCCATTCTAATGCATTCGTACGATTCATTCTAATTCATTCGCACGATCCATTCTAACTCATTCGTACGATCCATTCTAATTCATTCGTCCGATCCATTCTAATTCATTCCCACGAATGTATCCATTCTAATTCATTCGTACGATCCATTCTAATTCATTCGTATGATCCATTCTAATTCATTCGCTTGATCCATTCTAATTCATTCGCACAAATGTATCCATTCTAATTCATTCGCTCGAATATATCCATTTTAATTCATTCGTACGATCCATTCTAATTCATTCGTACGATCTAATTCATTCGTACGATCCATTCTAATCCATTCATACGATCCATTCTAATCCATTCGTACGATCCATTCTAATCCATTCGTACGATCCATTCTAATCCATTCGTATGATCCATTCTAATTCATTCCTACGATCTATTCTAATTCATTCGCTCGAATGTATCCATTCTAATTAATTCGTTCGATCCATTCTAATTCATTCGTACGATCCATTCTTATTCATTCGTACGATCCATTCTAATTCAGTCGTTCGATCCATTCTAATTCATTTGTACGATCCATTCTAATTCATTCGGACAAATGTATCCATTTTAATTCATTCGTAGGATCCATTCTAATTTATTCATACGATCCATTCTAATTCATTCGTACGATCCATTCTAATTCATTCGCACGAATGTATCCATTCTAATTCATTCGTCCGATCCATTCTAATTCATTCGCACGAATGTATCCATTCTACTTTATTCGTACAATCCATTCTAATTCATTCGCACGATCCATTCTAATTCATTCGTATGATCCATTCTAATTCATTCCTACGATCTATTCTAATTCATTCGCTCAAATGTATCCATTCTAATTCATTCGTTCGATCCATTCTAATTCATTCCTACGATCCATTCAAATTCATTCGCATGATCCATTCTAATTCATTCGTACGATCCATTCTAATCCATTCGTACGATCCATTCTAATCCATTTGTACGATCCATTCTAATCCATTCGTACGATCCATTCTAATTCATTCGTATGATCCATTCTAATTCATTCGCACGAATGTATCCATTCTAATTCATTCGTACAATCCATTCTAATTCATTCGCACGATCCATTCTAATTCATTCGTATGATCCATTCTAATTCATTCCTACGATCTATTCTAATTCATTCGCTCGAATGTATCCATTCTAATTCATTCGTACAATCCATTCTTTTTATTCGTACGATCCATTCAAATTCATTCGCATGATCCATTCTAATTCATTCGTACGATCCATTCTAAGTCATTCTCACAAATGTAACCTTTCTAATTCATTTGTATGATCCATTCTAATTCATTAATGGATCGAGTGAATGAATTAGAATGGATCGTGCGATGAATTAGAATGGATCATACAAATGAATTAGAATGGATTCTAATCCATTCGTACGATCCATTCTAATCTATTCGAATTCATTCGCACAAATGTATCTATTCTAATTTATTCTCACAAATGTATCCATTCTAATTCATTCGTATGATCCATTCTAATTCATTCGTACGATCCATTCTAATCCATTCGTACGATCCATTCTAGTCCATTCGTACGATCCATTCTAATCCATTCGTACGATCCATTCTAAATCATTCGTATGATCTATTCTAATTCATTCGCTCTAATGTATCCATTCTAATTCATTCGTTCGATCCATTCTAATTCATTCGTACGATCCATTCAAATTCATTCGCATGATCCATTCTAATTCATTCGTACGATCAATTCTAATTCATTCGCACGAATGTAACCATTCTAATTCATTCGTACGATCCATTCTAATTCGTTCGTACGATCCATTCTAATTCATTCGCACGATCCATTCTAATTCATTTGTACGATCCATTTAATTCATTCGCATGATCCATTCTAATTTATTCGTACAATGTGTTCTAATTTATTCGCTCGAATGTATCCATTCTAATTCATTCGCACGAATGAATTAGAATGGATCAGACGAATGAATTAGAATGGATCGTACGATTCATTCTAATTCATTCGCATGATCCATTCTAATGCATTTGTACGATTCATTCTAATTCATTTGCACGATCCATTCTAATTCATTCGTACGATACATTCTTATTCGTATGATCCATTCTAATTCATTCGAACGAATGTATCCATTCTAATTCATTTGCACGATCCATTCTAATTCATTCCTACGATCCATTCTAATTCATTCGTACGATCCATTCTAATTCATTCGCTCGAATGTATCCATTCTAATTCATTCGTACGATCCATTCTAATTTATTCGTACAATCCATTCTAATTCATTCTCACGAATGTAACCTTTCTAATTCATATGTATGATCCATTCTAATTCATTCGTACGATCCATTCTAATCCATTCGTACGATCCATTCTAATCCATTCATACGATCCATTCTAATCCATTCGTACAATCCATTTTAATTCATTCGCTCGAATGTATCCATTCTAATTCATTCGTACGATCCATTCTAATCCTTTCGTACGATCCATTCTAAACCATTTGTACGATCCATTCTAATTCATTCGCACGAATGTAACCATTCTAATTCATTCATACGATCCATTCCAATTCATTCGCACAATCCATTCTAATTCATTCGTACGATCCATTCTGTTCGTACGATCCATTCTAATTCATTCGTACGATCCATTCTAATCCATTCGTACGATCCATTCTAATTCATTCGTACAAATGAATTAGATTGCATCGTACGATCCATTCTAATTCATTCGTACAATCCATTCTAATTCATTCGCACGATCTATTCTAATTCATTCGCACGAATGTATCCATTCTAATTCATTTGCACGATCCATTCTAATTCATTCCTATGATCCATTCTAATTCATTCCTACGATCTATTCTAATTCATTCGCTCGAATGTATCCATTCTAATTCATTCGCACGATCCATTCTAATTCATTCGCACGATCCATTCTAATTTATTCGTACGATCCATTCTAATTCATTCGTACGATCTATTCTAATTCATTCGTACGATCCATTCAAATTCATTCGTACGAATGAATTAGAATGGATCATACAAATGAATTAGAAAGGTTACATTCGTGAGAATGAATTAGAATGGATCGTACGAATGAATTAGAATGGATATATTCGAGCGAATGAATTAGAATGGATCGTACGAATGAATTAGAATGGATCATAGGAATGAATTAGAATGGATCGTGCAAATGAATTAGAATGGATCGTATGAATGAATAAGAATGGATCGTATGAATGAATTAGAATGGATACATTTGTGTGAATGAATTAGAATGGATCGTGCAAATAAATTAGAATGGATTGTACGAATGAATTAGAATGGATCTTACGAATGGATTAGAACGCATTGTACGAATGAATTAGAATAGATACATTTGTGCGAATGAATTAGATTGCATCGTACGAATGAATTTGAATGGATTGTACGAATGAATTAGAATGGATCATACGAATGAATTAGAATGGATCATGCGAATGAATTAGAATAGATCGTACGAATGAATTAGAATGGATAGTACGAATAAATTAGAATGGATCGTGTGAATGAATTAGAATGGATCGTACGAATGAATTAGAATGGATCCACCGAATGAATTAGAATGGATCGTACGAATGAATTAGAATGGATCGTATGAATGAATTAGAATGGATTCATTCAAGCGAATGAATTAGAATGGATCGTACGAATGAATTAGAATGGATCATAGGAATGAATTAGAATGGATCGTGCAAATGAATTAGAATGGATACATTCGTGCGAATGAATTAGAATGGATTGTGCGAATGAATTAGAATGGATTGTACGAATGAATTAGAATGGATCGTACGAATGAATTAGAATGGTTACATTCGTGGGAATGAATTAGAATGGATCGTACGAATGAATTAGAATGGACCGTGCAAATGAATTAGAATTGATCATACGATCCATTCTAATTCATTCGTACAATGCGTTCTAACACATTCGTACGATCCATTCAAATTATAGATCGAATGAATGAATTAGAATTGATCGTACGAATGAATTAGAATGGATCGTGCGAATAAATTTGAATGGATCGTGCGAATGAATTAGAATGGATCATACGAATGAATTAGAATGGATCGTACGAATGAATTAGAATGGATACATTCGTGCGAATGAATTGGAATGGATCGTACGAATGAATTAGACTGGATCGTACGAATAAATTAGAATGGATACATTCATACGAATGAATTAGAATGGATCGTAGGAATGAATTAGAATGGATCGTACGAATGGATTAGAATGGATCATATGAATGAATTAGAATGGTTACATTCGTGCGAATGAATTAGAATAGATCGTACGAATGGATTAGAATGGATCGTACGAATGGATTAGAATGGATCGTGCAAATGATTTAGAATGGATACATTCGTGCGAATGAATTAGAATGGATCGTACTAATGAATTAGAATGGATCATAGGAATGAATTGGAATGGATCGTGCAAATGAATTAGAATGGATACATTCGTGCGAATGGATTAGAATGGATCGTACGAATAAATTAGAATGGATCATACGAATGAATTAGAATAGATATATTCATGCGAATGAATTAGAATGGATCGTACGAATGAATTAGAATGGATCGTGCGAATGAATTAGAATGGATCGTATGAATAAATTAGAATGGATCGTACGAATGAATTAAAATGGATACATTTGTGCGAATTAGAATGGATCGTACGAATGGATTAGAATTAGATCGTACGAATGAATTAGAATGGATCGTACGAATGAATTAGAATGAATCATACGAATACATTAGAATGGATCATACGAATGGATTAGAATGGATCGTACGAATGGATTAGAATGGATCGTACGAATGGATTAGAATGGATCGTACGAATGAATGAGAATGGATCATACAAATGAATTAGAAAGGTTACATTCGTGAGAATGAATTAGAATAGATCGTACGAATGAATTAGAATGGATAATGCGAATGAATTTGAATGGATCATACGAATGAATAAGAATGGATCGTACGAATGAATTAGAATGGATACATTCGAGCGAATGAATTAGAATAGATCATAGGAATTAATTAGAATGGATCATACGAATGAATTAGAATGGATCGTGCGAACGAATTAGAATGGATCGTACGAATGAATTAGAATGGATACATTCGAGCGAATGAATTAGAATGGATCATACAAATGAATTAGAATGGATCGTACGAATGGATTAGAATGGATCGTACGAACGGATTAGAATGGATCGTACGAATGAATTAGAATGGATCATACAAATGAATTAGAAAGGTTACATTCGTGAGAATGAATTAGAATGGATCGTATGAATGAATTAGAATGGATCGTACGAATGAATTAGAATGGATACATTCGAGCAAATAAATTAGAATGGATCGTACGAATGAATTAGAATGGATCATAGGAATGAATTAGAATGGATCGTGCAAATGAATTAGAATGGATCGTATGAATGAATAAGAATGGATCGTATGAATGAATTAGAATGGATACATTTGTGCGAATGAATTAGAATGGATACATTCGTGCGAATGAATTAGAATGGATCGTACGAATGAATTAGAATGGATCATAGTAATGAATTAGAATGGATCATGCAAATGAATTAGAATGGATACATTCGTGCGAATGAATTAGAATGGATCGTAGGAATGAATTTGAATGGATCGTGCGAATTAATTAGAAAGGTTACATTCATGCGAATGAATTAGAATGGATCGTAGGAATGAATTAGAATGGATCGTACGAATGAATTAGAATGGTTACATTCGTGCGAATGAATTAGAATGGATCGTACGAATGAATTAGAATGAATCATACGAATGAATTAGAATGGATCGTGCGAATGAATTTGAATGGATCGTACGAATGAATTAGAATGGATACATTCGTGCGAATGAATTAGAATGGATCGTACGAATGAATTAGATGTTAGAATTGGTGAGGTCTACAGCTCGTAAAAACCTATAATTTAGCTATGTATGGTTGATAGTATAGGAATGCATATTGGTACGTACCTTAGTACGTGTTCTGATTACAGAACAGAGAGCCATGGCTACATGGTAATCCACTTGAGTGGGAGACTCAAAGGATTGGTCCCATGTAACCTAAATACGTTCGCAGCTCTGATTAGGGTTGGTCGCCCTATCAGGATAAGCTGTTGGGATGACAGAGCGTGGGTGTCTCCACCACGGTCATTACCAGGCACAGTGTCTGTGGCCGAACAGAACCAACACGGTGCACAGATCGATGAGCAGACATCGGTGCACTAAACCGTGTTTCTGCTTAGGATAAAACGGTCCTAAACCCTGAGGAACCATGTCTGGTGGACTAACCAGTTGTGTGGTGCTTTGGCGCACCAATGTGTGAGGATCCGGATGCAGTGATCCAAAACCACGGTGTACTGGGTTACCCGGCTGGCGTTGCATCAGCATGTCACTCCTGCAGGCTATCCACATCCCTAACGGGAGGTGCGTTCCTTGGTCTGACCTACGTCGTATTAAACCCTGGCCAGGTGGTCATCAGTTCGACTGGTGACGGATCCGGTTACTCGGCAGAGTTATCGGAGGTACGATGTACGTGGTCAACCTGGAAGGAACTGGGTCATATAAGCACTCGAGTCTGACGGTATTCTCCACCGCTCGAGTTGCGTCATGGCACCAGTGGAGGGACAGCGAGTTTACCATACTAAGCGGAGAGCAGGGGTATGAGGGAGAACATAGTAACTCCGGGGGAATTGGAGTGCAGCCTGCGTCGCACTCTGGGTGGCTACGCAGGTTAACTCGGACTCAGAGGATCGATGGTACACTCGGGTAGTGTGTCGATTGAGTCTGAGTTGGAAGCCATGAACCCTGGTCCCTGAAGGTTCCACCTTATCGACATTATGTATGGTTCTTATACCATCTCGTCGAAACACAGAACGTAGTTAGAGGAAGCGAGAAGTCCAAGCATACGCTCCGTGAGTGCTTCGCACTAGTGCACGGTAGATGCGTAGCTACGTGTGTGCAGTAAGGGGAAACCCTAGGTTAGTGCAGAGACGCATGTAGCAATTCCTTGCCATAAGTGGACTTTGCCACATGGGTGCGATGCACCGGGACATATTGCGAGTTGACTAGTTGACTTCACTAGGGGCACCCTATGGGAACCTCAGAGAATAGTGAAATCACTGGTGCACTTCACTTATGTGTGCCTTGCAAAGTCTCGTACACGAGGAACGACCAACTAGTGGCATAAGGGCGTTTTGGTCATACCATGCGCCACTATGCACTAAGGGGGCCGGCCCTAAGTGTTGAGAGACTGGTCAAGGCCGGCCCCATTACTTTCGGGAGGTTGTTGCCTCCGATGAAGGGGCTAGTTATGAGGCGCAGAAAACGGGCTGGTTTTGACCGTTTTCGAAAACAAGGAAAGGATAGAGATAAAGAAGAGATATATAGGGATAAGGTTTGAATCAATCATCCTTATCCATACTGTCCTTATCCATATGGATAGGCCGGCTATATATATGAGAAGGAGAGAGAGGGTGCACGAAATTAGATGCATGGGCAAGCCCTAGGGCCGGCCATGCAAGCCATGGGGAAACCGAAGCCCCTCTCCTCTCTTCGCATCTCCTCCCTCGTCTCTCTCTCCCTCGCTTGCGCCATTGGATGGCGACTCGTCTTCCTCGCGTGGTGTTTCGTAGAAGGAAAAGGCTCGTCGTATGGAGGCACTCAGAGATCCATCGACGAGGTGCCGTGCATCGTGTAAGATTGGGTGAACTAGAAGGCGTCTCCCGCAACCTTTTGCTGTCCAGAATCTGCACAGAAAATCAGTATTGTTTCTGTGATTCCGGGAGCTACAGAAGTCCAAACGACGTGAAAATTGTTGCAGAAGTTGCATCTCGAAGTTGGCTACTTGTAGTCCAAATTTTAGCCCAATCGGAGTTCGGAGTAGAAAGTTATGACCATTACACCAAAGCTATATCGAGCAGATCCGTAGCCCGTCTCCATCGACAAAGAAGAAATTTGTCGCGGTGAAAGATTCCGCACGCAGGTATGATCTCTAACAAGTAGATCTAACATAATTAGAACATGCATACATGCTAGATTGTTCTTTTGCGTTAGATCGTCGTTAGGGGTTCGCGTAGTTGCCATGCTAGTTTCATACACGCATATGTAGATCGTTTCGATGAAAAATTTGATATGTAAAGCACACCGCTCACAGTCCTCGGACCTTCACTTTGCTTCCGCTGCGGGCCTCTACCATGGATTTGTTTCCAACATTAGAATGGATCGTAATGAATTAGAATGGATCGTACGAATGAATTAAAATGGATACATTCATACGACTGAATTAGAATGGATCGTGCGAATTAATTAGAATGGATCGTACGAATGAATTTGAATGGATCGTATGAATGAATTAGAATGGATCGTACGAATGGATTAGAATGGATTGTACGAATGAATTAGAATGGATCGTACGAATGAATTAGAATGGTTACATTCGTGCGAATGAATTAGGATCGTACGAATGAATTAGAATGGATCGTACGAATGAATTAGAATGGATCGTGCGAATGAATTAGAATCGATCGTACGAATGAATTAGAATGGATCGTACGAATGAAATAGATCGTACGGATGAATTAGAATGGATCATACAAATGAATTAGAATGGATCGTACGAATGAATTATAATGGATCATGCAAATGAATTAGAAAGGTTACATTCGTGAGAATGAATTAGAATGGATCGTACGAATGAATTAGAATGGATCATGTGAATGAATTTGAATGGATCATACGAATGAATTAGAATGGATCGAATGAATGAATTAGAATGGAATGGATCATAAGAATGAACTAGAATGGATACATTCGAGCGAATGAATTAGAATAGATCGTAGGAATGAATTAGAATGGATAATACAATTGAATTAGAATGGATCGTGCGAATGAATTAGAATGGATTGTACGAATGAATTAGAATGGATACATTCATGCGAATGAATTAGAATGGATCGGACGAATGAATTAGAATGGATCGTACGATTCATTCTAATTCATTCGTACGATCCATTCTAATGCAATCGTCCGATTCATTCTAATTCATTCGCACGATCCATTCCAATTCATTCGTACGATCCATTCTTATTCATTCATACGATCCATTCTAATTCATTCGCACAATCCATTCTAATTCATTCGTACGATCCATTCTAATTCATTCGTATGATCCATTCTAATTCATTCGTACGATCCATTCTAATTCATTCATACGATCCATTCTAATTCATTCGCACGATCCGTTCTAATTCATTCCTATGATCCATTCTAATTCATTCGCACGAATGTAACCATTCTAATTCATTCGTACGATCCATTCTAATTCATTCCTACGAATGAATTAGAATAGATACATTCGAGCGAATGAATTAGAATGGATACATTCATACGAAAGAATTAGAATGGATCGTACGAATGAATTAGAATGGATCGTACGAATGAATTAGAATGGATCATGCGAATGAATTAGATTGGATCGTATGAACGAATTAGAATGAATCGTACGAATGAACCATTCTAATTCATTCGGTGGATCCATTCTAATTCGTTCGTATGAATGTAACCATTCCAATTCATTCGCTCGAATGTATCCATTCTAATTCATTCGTACAATCCATTCTAATTCATTCGCACGATCCATTCTAACTCATTCGCACAAATGTATCCATTCTAATTCATTCGTACGATCCATTCTAATTCATTCTAATTCATTCGTACAATGCATTCTAATTCATTTGCATGATCCATTCTAATTCATTTCTATGATCCATTCTAATTCATTCGTACGATCCATTCTAATTCATTCGCTCGAATGTATCCATCCTAATTCATTCGTACGATCTATTCTAATTCATTCGTACGATCCATTCGAATTCATTCGGTGGATCCATTCAAATTCATTCGTACGATCCATTCTAATTCATTCGCACGAATAATTCTAATTTATTCGTACGATCCATTCTAATTCATTCGTACGATCTATTCTAATTCATTCGCATGATCCATTCTAATTCATTCGTTCGATCCATTCTAATTCATTTGTACAATCCATTCAAATTCATTCGTACGATGTAATCTAATTCATTCGCACAAATGCATCTAATTAGAATGGATCGTGCAAATGAATTAGAAAGGTTACATTTGTGAGAATGAATTAGAATGGATAGTGCGAATGAATTAGAATGGATCGTACGAATGAATTAGAATGGATTGTACGAATGAATTAGAATAGATCGTGCGAATGAATTAGAATGGATCGTACGAAAGAATTATAATGGATCGTGCACGATCCATTCTAATTCAATCCTATGATCCATTCTAAATCATTCGTAGGATCTATTCTAATTCATTCGTACAAATGAATCCATTCTAATTCATTCGTACGATCCATTCTAGTTCATTCGCACGATCCGATCCATTCTAATCCATTCGTACGATCCATTCTAATTCATTCGTACGATCCATTCTAATTCATTCTCACAAATATAACCTTTCTAATTCATTTGTACGATCCATTCTAATTCATTCATACGATCCATTTTAATCTATTCGTACGATCCTTTCTAATCCATTCATACGATCCATTATAATTCATTCGCACGAATGTAACCATTCTAATTCATTTGTACGATTCATTCTAATTCATTCGCACAATCCATTCTAATTCATTTGCATAAATATATCCATTCTAATTCATTCGTACGATCCATTCTAATCCATTCGAATGTATCCATTCTAATTCATTCGTACGATCTATTCTAATTCATTCGTATGACCCATTCTAAATCATTCCTACGATCTATTCTAATTCATTCGCTCGAATGTATCCATTCTAATTCATTCTAATTCTAATTAGAATGGATCATACGAATGAATTAGAATGGATTGTATGAATGAATTTGAATGGTTACATTCGTGCGAATGAATTAGAATGGATCATACGAATGGATTAGAATGGATCATACAAATGAATTAGAATGGATCATGTGAATGAATTTGAATGGATCGTACGAATAAATTAGAATGGATCGTACGAATGAATTATAAAAGGTTACATTTGTGAGAATGAATTAGAATGGATCGTACGAATGAATTAGAATGGATCGTACGAATGGATTAGAATGGATTGTACGAATGAATTAGAATGGATTGTGCGAATGAATTAGAATAGATCGTATGAATGAATTAGAATGGTTACATTCGTGCGAATGAATTAGAATGGATCGTACGAATGGTTTAGAATGGATCGTACGAATGGATTAGAATGGATCGTACGAATGAATTAGAATGGATACATTCGAGCGAATGAATTAGAATGGATCGTACGAATGGATTAGAATGGATCGTACGAATCGATTAGAATGGATCGTACGAATAGATTAGAATGAATTACGAATGAATTAGAATGGATCATACAAATGAATTAGAAAGGTTACATTCGTGAGAATGAATTCGAATGGATCGTGCGAATGAATTAGAATTGATCATACGAATGGATTAGAATGGATCGTACGAATGAATTCGAATAGATCGTACGAATGAATTAGAATGGATCGTACGAACGAATTAGAATGGATCGTACGAACGAATTAGAATGGATCGTATGAACGAATTAGAATGGATCGTACGAATGAATTAGAATGGATACATTCGAGCGAATGAATTAGAATGGATCGTACGAATGAATTAAAATGGATCATAGGAATGAATTAGAATGGATCGTGCAAATGAATTAGAATGGATACATTCGTGCGAATGAATTAGAATGGATCGTAGGAATGAATTAGAATGGATCATACGAATGAATTAGAATGGTTACATTCGTGCGAATGAATTAGAATGGATCGTACCAATGAATTAGAATGGATCGTACGAATGAATTAGAATGGATCGTATGAATAAATTAGAATGGATCGTACGAATGAATTAAAATGGTTACATTCGTGCGAATGAATTAGAATGGATTGTATGAATGAATTAGAATGGATCATACGAATGAATTAGAATGGTTACATTCGTGCGAATGAATTAGAATACATCGTACGAATGAATTAGAATTGATCGTGCAAATGAATTAGAATGGATCGTACGAATGGATTAGAAGGGATCATACGAATGAATTAGAATGGATTGTACGAATAAATTAGAATGGATCGTACGAATGGATTGGAATGGATCGTACGAATGAATTAGAATGGATCGTATGAATGAATTAGAATGGATACATTCGAACGAATGAATTAGAATGGATCGTACGAATGAATTAGAATGGATCATAGGAATGAATTAGAATGGATCGTGCAAATGAATTAGAATGGATACATTCGTGCGAATGAATTAGAATGAATCGTAGGAATGAATTAGAATGGATCGTACGAATGAATTAGAATGGTTACATTCGTGCGAATGAATTAGAATGGATCGTATGAATGGATTAGAATGGATCGTACGAATGGATTAGAATGGATCGTACGAATGAATTAGAATGGATCGTACAAATTAATTAGAAAGGTTACATTTGTGAGAATGAATTTGAATGGATCGTACGAATGAATTATAATGGATCGTACGAATGAATTAGAATGGATCGTACGAATGCATTAGAATGGATACATTCGTGCGAATGAATTAGAATGGATCTTACGAATGGATTAGAATGGATCGTATGAATGGATCGTACAAATGAATTAGAATGGATCGTACAAATGAATTAGAAAGGTTACATTTGTGAGAATGAATTAGAATGGATCGTACGAATGAATTAGATTGGATCGTACGAATGGATTAGAATGGATCGTACGAATGGATTAGAATGGATTGTACGAATGAATTATAATGTATCATACAAATGAATTAGAAAGGTTACATTCGTGAGAATGAATTAGAATGGATCGTACGAATGAATTAGAATGGATACATTTGTGCGAATAAATTAGAATGGATCGTATATTCGTGCAAATAAATTAGAATGGATCGTACGAATGAATTAGAATGGATCCACCGAATGAGTTAGAATGGATCATACGAATGAATTAGAATGGATCGTACGAATGAATTAGAATGGATTGTGCGAATGAATTAGAATGGATCGTATGCATGAATAAGAATGGATCGTGCGAATGAATTAGAATGGATCGTATGAATGAATTAGAATGGATCGTGCGAATGAATTAGAAACATTCGTGCGAATGAATTAGAATGAATTAGATTGCATCGTACGATCCATTCTAATCCATTCGTACGATCCATTCTTATTCTTTCATACGATCCATTCTAATTCATTCGCACGATCCATTCTAATTCATTAGAATGGATCGTACGAATGAATTAGAATGGATACATTCGAGCGAATGAATTAGAATGGATCGTACGAATGAATTAGAATGGATCATAGTAATGAATTAGAATGGATCGTGCATATGAATTAGAATGGATACATTCGTGCGAATGAATTAGAATGGATCGTGCAAATGAATTAGAATTGATCATACGAATGAATTAGAATTGATCGTGCGAATGAATTAGAATGGATCGTACGATGCAATCTAATCCATTCTAATTCATTCATAAATTCGTACGATCCATTATAATTCATTCCTATGATCCATTCTAATTCATTCGTACGATCTATTCTAATTCATTCGCACAAATGTATCCATTCTAATTCATTCGTACGATCCATTCTAATTAATTCACACGATCCATTCTAATTCATTCGTACGATCCATTCTAATTCATTTGCACAATCCATTCTAATTCATTCCTATGATCCATTCTAATTCATTCGTATGATACATTCATACGACTGAATTAGAATGGATTGTACGAATGAATTATAATTGATCATACAAATGAATTAGAATAGATCGTACGAATGAATTAGAATGGATCATATGAATGAATTAGAATGGATCGTACGAATGGATTAGAATGGATCGTACGAATGGATCATGCGAATGAATTATAATGGATCGTAGGAATGAATTAGAATGGATCGTACGAATGAATTAGAATGAATTAGAATGGATCGGACGAATGAATTAGAATGGATCGTCCGAATGAATTAAAATGGATACATTTGTACGAATGAATTAGAATGGATCATACGAATGAATTAGAATGGATCATACAAATGAATTAGAATGGACACATTCGTGCGAATGAATTAGAATGGATCACAGGAATGAAATAGAATGGATCGTACGAATGAATTAGAATGGTTACATTCGTGCGAATGAATTAGAATGGATCGTACGAATGGATTAGAATGGATCGTACGAATGAATTAGAATAGATACATTCGAGCGAATGAATTAGAATAGATCGTAGGAATGAATTAGAATGGATCATACGAATGAATTAGAATGGATCATGTGAATGAATTAGACTGGATTGTATGAAAGAATTAGAATGGATTGTACGAATGAATTAGAATGGATACATAGGAATGAATTAGAATAGATCGTACAAATGAATTAGAATGGATCATACGAATGGATTTGAATGGATCATACGAATGGATTAGAATGGATCGTACGAATGGATTAGAATGGATCGTGCGAATGAATTAGAATGGATCGTGCGAATGAATTAGAATGAATCGTACGAATGCATTAGAATGGATGTTACGAATGAATTAGAATGAATCGTACGATCCATTCTAATTCATTCGTCCGATCTATTCTAATTCATTCGCACGAATGTATCCATTCTAATTCATTCGTACAATCCATTCTAATTCATTCGCACGATCCACTCTAATTCATTCGTATGATCCATTCTAATTCATTCCTACGATCTATTCTAATTCATTCGCTCGAATGTATCCATTCTAATTCATTCATACAATCCATTCTAATTCATTCGCACGATCCATTCTAATTCATTAGTATGATTCATTCTAATTCATTCCTACGATCTATTCTAATTCATTCGCTCGAATGTATCCATTCTATTTCATTCGTACGATCCATTATAATTCATTCGTATGATCCATTCTAACTCATTCGGTGGATCCATTCTAATTCATTCGTACGATCCATTCTAATTCATTCGCACGATCTATTCTAATTTATTCGTACAATCCATTCTAATTCATTCGCACGATCCATTCTAATTCATTCGTACGATCTATTATAATTCATTCGCACGATCCATTTGTGCGAATGAATTAGATTGCATCGTACGAATGAATTTGAATGGATCGGACGAAGGAATTAGAATGGATCGTACGAATGAATTAGAATGGATCGTAGGAATGAATTAGAATGGATCGTGTAAATGAATTAGAATGGATACATTCGTGCAAATGAATTAGAATGGATCGTGCGAATGAATTAGAATGGATCGTACGAATGAATTAGAATGGATATATTTGAACGAATAAATTAGAATAGATCATACGAATGAATTAGAATGGATCGTACGAATGAATTAGAATGGATCGTGCGAATGAATTAGAATCGATCGTACGAATGAATTAGAATAGATCGTACGAATGGATTAGAATGGATCGTACGAATGAACTAGAATGGATCGTATGAATGAATTGGAATAGCTCATACGAATGAATTAGAATGGATCGTACGAATGAATTAGAATGGTTACATTCATGCGAATGAATTAGAATGGATCGTACGACTGAATTAGAATGGATCGTGCGAATTAATTAGAATGGATCGTACGAATAAATTTGAATGGATACATTTGTGCGAATGAATCTGAATGAATTGTATGAATGAATTACAATGGTTCGTACGAATGGATTAGAATGGATCGTACGAATGAATTAGAATGGATCATACAAATGAATTAGAATGGTTACATTCGTGAGAATGAATTAGAATGGATCGTACGATCCATTCTAATTCATTCGTGCAAATGAATTAGAATGGATACATTCGTGCGAATGAATCGTACGATCCATTCTGCGAATGAATTAGAATGGATTCATTTGTACGAATGAATTAGAATGGATACATTCTTGCGAATAAATTTGAATGGATCGTATATTCGTGCAAATAAATTTGAATGGATCATACGAATGAATTAGAATGGATCGTGCGAATGAATTAGAATGAATCGTACGAATGCATTAGAATGGATCTTACGAATAAATTAGAATGAATCGTGCGATCCATTCTAATTCATTTGTACGATCCATTCTAATCTATTCTAATTTATTCGCACAAATGTATCCATTCTAATTCATTCTCACGAATGTAACCTTTCTAATTCATTTGTATGATCCATTCTTATGCATTCGTACGATCCATTCTAATCCATTCGTACGATCCATTCTAATCCATTCATTCGTACGAATGAATTAGAATGGTTACATTCGTGCGAATGAATTAGAATGGATCGTACGAATGAATTCGAATGGATCGTACGAATTAATTAGAATGGATACATTCGAGCGAATGAATTAGAATGGATCGTACGATTGAATTAGAATGGATCATAGGAATGAATTAGAATGGATCGTGCAAATGAATTAGAATGGATCGTATGAATGAATTAGAATGGATACATTTGTGCGAATGAATTAGAACGGATCGTATGAATGAATTAGAATGGATCTTAGGAATGAATTAGAATGGATCGTGCAAATGAATTAGAATGGATACATTCGTGCGAATGAATTAGAAAGGATCGTAGGAATGAATTAGAATGGATCGCACGAATAAATTTTAATGGACCGTACGAATGGATTAGAATGGATTCGTATGAGCTATTCTAATTCATTCGTACGACCCATTCTAATGAATTAGTATGATTCATTCTAATTCATTCGTACGATTCATTCTAATTCATTCGTACGATCCATACTAATTCATTCGCACGAATGTATCCATTCTAATGCATTCGTACGATCCATTCTAATTCATTCGTATGATCCATTCTAATTCATTCGTACGATCCATTCAAATTCATTCGTACGATCTATTCTAATTCATTCGCAAAAATGTATCCATTCTAATTCATTCTTACGATCCATTCTAATTCATTCGCATGATCCATTCATTCATTCGCATGATCCATTCTAATTCATTCGTACGATCCATTCTAATTCATTTTCACGAATTTATCCATTCTAATTCATTCGCATGATCTATTCTAATTCATTCGTATGAATGAATTACAATGGATCGTACGAATGAATTAGAATGGATCGTACGAATGAATTAGAATAACTCATACGAATGAATTAGAATGAATCGTACGAATGAATTTGAATCGATCATAGGAATGAATTAGAATGGATCATGCAAATGAATTAGAATGGATACATTCGTGCGAATGAATTAGAATGGATCGTAGGATCCATTCTAATTCATTCGTACGATCCATTCTAATTCATTCGCACGAATGTATCCATTCTAATTCATTCGTACAATCCATTCTAATTCATTCGCACGATCCATTCTAATTCATTCGTACAATCCATTCTAATTCATTCGTACGATCCATTCTAATTCATTCGTCCGATCCATTCTAATTCATTCGCACGAATGGATCGTACGAATCGATTAGAACGCATTGTACGAATGAATTGGAATAGATACATTTGTGCGATGAATTAGATTGCATCGTACGAATGAATTAGAATGGATCGTACGAACGAATTAGAATGGATCGTATGAACGAATTAGAATGGATCGTTTGAATGGATTAGAATGGATCGTATGAATGAATTAAAATGGATCGTACAAATGAATTAGAAAGGTTACATTTGTGAGAATGAATTAGAATGGATCGTACGAATGAATTAGAATGGATCGTACGAAAGGATTAGAATGGACCGTACGAATGGATTAGAATGGATCGTACGAATGGATTAGAATAGATACATTTGTGCGAATGAATTAGATTGCATCGTACGGATGAATTTGAATGGATTGTAGGAATGAATTAGAATAGATCGTGCGAATGAATTAGAATGGATCATGTGAATGAATTAGAATAGATCGTACAAATGAATTAGAATGGATCGTACGAATGGATTAGAATGGATCGTGCGAATGAATTAGAATGGATTGTACGAATGAATTAGAATGGATCGTATGAATGAATTAGAATGGATCATAGGAATGAATTAGAATGGATCGTACGATTCATTCTAATTCATTCGTACGATCCATTCTAATTCATTCGTACGATTCATTCTAATTCATTCCTATGATCCATTCTAATTCATTCGCACGAATGTATCCAATCTAATTCATTTGCACGATCCATTCTAATTCATTCCTATGATCCATTCTAATTCATTCGTACGATCTATTCTAATTCATTCGCAGGATCCATTCTAATTCATTCGTACGATCCATTCTAATTCAGTCGTATGAATATATCATACGAATGAATTAGAATGGATTAGAATGGATCGTACGAATGGATTAGAATGGATCGTACGAATGGATTAGAATGGATCGTACGAATGAATTAGAATGGGTCGTACGAATGAAGTAGAATGGATATGGATCGTATGAATGAATAAGAATGGATCGTACGAATGAATTAGAATGGATCGTGCGAATGAATTAGAATGAATCGTACGAATGCATTAGAATGGGTCGTACGAATGAATTAGAATGAATCGTACGAACGAATTAGAATGGATCGTATGAACGAATTAGAGTGGATCGTATGAACGAATTAGAATATATCGTACGAATGAATTAGAATGGATGCATTCGAGCGAATGAATTAGAATGGATCGTACGAATGAATTAGAATGGATCATAGGAATGAATTAGAATGGATTGTGCAAATGAATTAGAATGGATACATTCGTGCGAATGAATTAGAATGGATCGTAGGAATAAATTAGAATGGATCGTACGAATGAATTAGAACGGTTACATTCGTGCGAATGAATTAGAATGGATCGTACGAATGAATTAGAATGGATCGTGCGAATGAATTAGAATGAATCGTATGAATGCATTAGAATGGATACATTCGTGCGAATGAATTAGAATGGATCGTACGAATGAATTAGAATTGATCGTGCGAATGAATTAGAATGAATCGTACGAATGAATTAGAATGGATCGTACGAATGAATTAGAATGGATACATTTGTACGAATAAATTAGAATGGATCGTATGAATGAATTAGAATGGATATATTTTAACGAATAAATTAGAATGGATCATACGAATGAATTACAATGGATCATACGAATGAATTAGAATTAGATCAATTCTAATTCATTCGTACGATCCATTCTAATTCTTTCATATGATCCATTCTAATCCATTCGTACGATCCATTCTAATCCATTCGTACGATCCATTCTAATCCATTCGTACGATCCATTCTAATTCATTCTCACAAATGTAACCTTTCTAATTCTTTTGTACGATCCATTCTAATTCATTCGTACGATCCATTCTAATCCATTCGTACGATCCATTCTAATCCATTGGTACGATCCATTCTAATTCATTCTCACAAATGTAACATTTCTAATTCATTTGTATGATCCATTTTAATTCATTCGTACGATCCATTCTAATCCATTCGTATGATCCATTCTAATCCATTCGTACATTCCATTCTAATTCATTTGCACGAATGTAACCATTATAATTCATTCATACGATCCATTCTAATTCATTCCTATGATCTATTCTAATTCATTCATACGATCCATTCTTATTCATTCATATGATCCATTCAAATTCATTCTCACGAATGTAACCTTTCTAATTCATTTGTATGATCCATTCTAATTCATTCGTATGATCCATTCTAATCCATTCGTATAATCCATTCTAATCCATTCGTACGATCCATTCTAATTCATTCGCACGATCTATTCAAATTCATTTGTATGATCCATTCAAATTCAATCGCATGATCCATTCTAATTCATTCGTACGATCCATTCTAATTCATTCTCACGAATGTAACCTTTCTAATTCATTTGTATGATCCATTCTAATTCATTCGTACGATCCATTCTAATCCATTCGTACGATCCATTCTAATCCATTCGTACGATCCATTCTAATCCATTCGTACGATCCATTCTAATCAATTTGTACGATCCATTCTAATTCATTCTCACAAATGTAACCTTTCTAATTCATTTGTACGATCCATTCTAATTCATTCATGCGATCCATTCTAATGCATTCGTACGATCTAATTCTAATTCGTTCGTACGATCCATTCTAATTCATTCGCTCGAATGTATCCATTCTAATTCATTCGTACGATCCATTCTAATTCATTCCTACGATCCATTCTAATTCATTCGCACGAATGTATCCATTCTAATTCATTTGCACGATCAATTCTAATTCATTCGCATGATCCATTCTAATACATTCGTATGATCCATTCTAATTCATTCAGTGGATCCATTCTAATTCAATCCTACAATCCATTCTGATTCATTCGTACGATCCATTCTAATTCATTCCTACGATCTATTCTAATTCATTCGTATGATCCATTCTAACTCATTCGTACGATCCATTCTAATTCATTCGTACGATCCATTCTAATTCATTCGCACGAATGTATCATAACCTTTCTAATTCATTTGTATGATCCATTCTAATTCATTCGTACGATCCATTCTAATCCATTCGTACGATCCATTCGTACGATCCATTCTAATCCATTCGTACGATCCATTCTAATTCATTTGTAAAATGCGTTCTTATTCATTCGCTCGAATGTATCCATTCTAATTCATTCGCACGAATGAATTGGAATGGATCGAACGAATGAATTAGAATGGATCGTACAAATGAATTAGAATGGATCGTACGAACGAATTAGAATGGATCGTACGAACGAATTAGAATGGATCGTACGAACGAATTAGAATGGATCGTACGAATGAATTAGAATGGATACATTCATGCGAATGAATTAGAATGGATCGTACGAATGAATTAGAATGGATCGTGCGAATGAATTAGAATGGATCGTACGAATGAATTAGAATGGATGGTACGAATGAATTAGAATGGATACATTTGTACGAATAAGTTAGAATGGATTGTACGAATGAATTTGAATGGATACATTCTTGCGAATAAATTAGAATGGATCGTATATATATTCGTGCAAATAAATTAGAATGGATCATACGAATGAATTAGAATGGATCGTGCGAATGAATTAGAATGAATCGTACGAATGCATTAGAATGGATCGTACGAATGAATTAGAATGAATCGTACGATCCATTCTAATTCATTTGTACGATCCATTCTAATCTATTCTAATTCATTCGCACAAATGTATCCATTCTAATTCATTCTCACGAATGTAACCTTTCTAATTCATTTGTATGATCCATTCTAATGCATTCGTACGATCCATTCTAATCCATTCGTACGATCCATTCTAATCCATTCATTCGTACGAATGAATTAGAATGGTTACAATCGTGCGAATGAATTAGAATGGATCGTACGAATGAATTAGAATGGATCGTACGAATGAATTAGAATGGATACATTCGAGTGAATGAATTAGAATGGATCGTACGAATGAATTAGAATGGATCATAGGAATGAATTAGAATGAATCGTGCAAATGAATTAGAATGGATCGTATGAATGTAGAATAATGGATCGTACGAATGAATTAGAATGGATACATTTGTGCGAATGAATTAGAATGGATCGTACGAATGAATTAGAATGGATCATAGGAATGAATTAGAATGGATCGTGCAAATGAATTAGAATGGATACATTCGTGCGAATGAATTAGAATGGATCGTAGGAATGAATTAGAATGGATCGTACGAATGAATTTGAATGGATCGTACGAATGGATTAGAATGGATTCGTACAATGCATTCTAATTCATTCGTACGATTCATTCTAATTCATTCGTATGAGCTATTCTAATTCATTCGTACGATCCATTCTAATGAATTAGTACGATTCATTTTAATTCATTCGTACGATCCATTCTAATTCATTCGTACGATCCATTCTAATTCATTCGCACGAATGTATCCATTCTAATGCATTCGTACGATCCATTCCAATTCATTCGTATGATCCATTCTAATTCATTCGTACGATCCATTCTAATTCATTCGTACGATCCATTCTAATTCATTCGCACAAATGTATCCATTCTAATTCGTTCGTACAATCCATTCTAATTCATTCGCACGATCTATTCATTCATTCGCATGATCCATTCTAATTCATTCGTACGATCCATTCTAATTCATTCGTACGATCTATTCTAATTCATTCTCATCAATGTATCCATTCTAATTCATTCGCATGATCCATTCTAATTCATTCGTATGAATGAATTACAATGGATCGTACGAATGAATTAGAATGGATCGTACGAATGAATTAAAATAGCTCATACGAATGTATTAGAATGAATCGTACGAATGAATTAGAATAGATCGTAGGAATGAATTAGAATGGATTCATACGAATGAATTAGAATGGATCATACGAATGAATTAGAATGGTTATATTCGTGTGAATGAATTAGAATGGATCGTACGAATGAATTAGAATGGATCGTGCGAATGAATTAGAATTGATCATACGAATGAATTAGAATGGATCATACGAATGAATTAGAATGGATCGTACGAACGAATTAGAATGGATCGTACGAATGGATTAGAAAGGATCGTACGAATGGATTAGAATGGATCGTACTAATGAATTAGAATGGATCATACAAATGAATTACAAAGGTTACATTCGTGAGAATGAATTAGAATGGATCGTACGAATGAATTAGAATGGATCATGCGAATGAATTTGAATGGATCATATGAATGAATTAGAATGGATCGAACGAATGAATTAGAATGGATACATTCGAGCGAATGAATTAGAATAGATCGTAGGAATGAATTAGAATGGATCGTGCGAATGAATTAGAATAGATCGTAGGAATGAATTAGAATGGATCGTGCGAATGAATTAGAATGGATCATACGAATAAATTAGAATGGATCGTACAAATTAATTAGAATGGATCGTATGAACGAATTAGAATGGTTACATTCGTGCGAATGGATTAGATTGGATCGTACGAATGGATTAGATTGGATCGTACGAATGGATTAGAATGGATCGTACGAATGAATTAAAATGGATCGTGCGAATAAATTAGAATGGATTATGCAAATGAATTAGAATGGATCGTACAAATGAATTAGAAAGGTTACATTCGAGCGAATGAATTAGAATGGATCGTACGAATGGATTAGACTGGATCGTACAAATGAATTAGAATGGATACATACAAATGAATTAGAAAGGTTACATTCGTACGAATGAATTAGAATGAATCGTACGAATGAATTAGAATGGATCGTGCGAATGAATTAGAATGAATCGTACAAATACATTAGAATGGATCATAGGAATGAATTAGAATGGATCGTGCAAATAAATTAGAATGGATACATTCGTGCGAATGAATTAGAATGGATCGTAGGAATGAATTAGAATGGATCGTACGAATGAATTAGAAAGATTACATATGTGCGAATGAATTAGAATGGATTGGACGAATGGATTAGAATGGATCGTACGATTCATTCTAATTTATTCGTACTGTACGATCCATTCAAATTCATTCGTACGATCCATTCTAATACATTCGTACGATTCATTCTAATTCATTCGCACAATCCATTCTAATTCATTCGTACGATCCATTCTTATTCATTCATACGATCCATTCTAATTAATTTGCACAAACCATTCTAATTCATTCGTACAATCCATTCTAATTTATTCGTATGATCCATTCTAACTCATTCGGTGGATCCATTCTAATTCATTCGTACGATCCATTCTAATTCATTCGTACTGTACGATCCATTCAAATTCATTCGTACGATCCATTCTAATACATTCGTACGGTTCATTCTAATTCATTCATGCGATCCATTCTAATGCATTCGTACGATCTAATTCTAATTCGTTCGTACGATCCATTCTAATTCATTCGCTCGAATGTATCCATTCTAATTCATTCGTACGATCCATTCTAATTCATTCCTACGATCCATTCTAATTCATTCGCACGAATGTATCCATTCTAATTCATTTGCGCGATCCATTCTAATTCATTCGCATGATCCATTCTAATACATTCGTATGATCCATTCTAATTCATTCGGTGGATCCATTCTAATTCAATCCTACAATCCATTCTGATTCATTCGTACGATCCATTCTAATTCATTCCTACGATCTATTCTAATTCATTCGTATGATCCATTCTAACTCATTCGTACGATCCATTCTAATTCATTCGTACGATCCTTTCTAATTCATTCGCACGAATGTCTCATAACCTTTCTAATTCATTTGTATGATCCATTCTAATTCATTCGTACGATCCATTCTAATCCATTCGTACGATCCATTCGTACGATCCATTCTAATCCATTCGTACGATCCATTCTAATTCATTCGTACAATGCGTTCTTTTTCATTTGCTCGAATGTATCCATTCTAATTCATTCGCACGAATGAATTGGAATGGATCGAACGAATGAATTAGAATGGATCGTACGAATGAATTAGAATGGATCGTACGAACGAATTAGAATGGATTGTATGAACGAATTAGAATGGATCGTACGAATGAATTAGAATGGATCGTACGAATGAATTAGAATGGATACATTCATGCGAATGAATTAGAATGGATCGTACGAATGAATTAGAATGGATCGCGCGAATGAATTAGAATGGATCGTACGAATGAATTAGAATGGATCGTACGAATGAATTAGAATGGATACATTTGTACGAATAAATTAGAATCGATTGTACGAATGAATTCGAATGGATACATTCTTGCGAATAAATTAGAATGGATCGTATATATATTCGTGCAAATAAATTAGAATGGATCATACGAATGAATTAGAATGGATCGTGCGAATGAATTAGAATGAATCGTACGAATGCATTAGAATGGATCGTACGAATGAATTAGAATGAATCGTACGATCCATTCTAATTCATTTGTACGATCCATTCTAATCTATTCTAATTCATTCGCACAAATGTATCCATTCTAATTCATTCTCACGAATGTAACCTTTCTAATTCATTTGTATGATCCATTCTAATGCATTCGTACGATCCATTCTAATCCATTCGTACGATCCATTCTAATCCATTCATTCGTACGAATGAATTAGAATGGTTACAATCGTGCGAATGAATTAGAATGGATCGTACGAATGAATTAGAATGGATCGTACGAATGAATTAGAATGGATACATTCGAGTGAATGAATTAGAATGGATCGTACGAATGAATTAGAATGGATCATAGGAATGAATTAGAATGAATCGTGCAAATGAATTAGAATGGATCGTATGAATGTAGAATAATGGATCGTACGAATGAATTAGAATGGATACATTTGTGCGAATGAATTAGAATGGATCGTACGAATGAATTAGAATGGATCATAGGAATGAATTAGAATGGATCGTGCAAATGAATTAGAATGGATACATTCGTGCGAATGAATTAGAATGGATCGTAGGAATGAATTAGAATGGATCGTACGAATGAATTTGAATGGATCGTACGAATGGATTAGAATGGATTCGTACAATGCATTCTAATTCATTCGTACGATTCATTCTAATTCATTCGTATGAGCTATTCTAATTCATTCGTACGATCCATTCTAATGAATTAGTACGATTCATTCTAATTCATTCGTACGATCCATTCTAATTCATTCATACGATCCATTCTAATTCATTCGCACGAATGTATCCATTCTAATGCATTCGTACGATCCATTCCAATTCATTCGTATGATCCATTCTAAGTCATTCGTACGATCCATTCTAATTCATTCGTACGATCCATTCTAATTCATTCGCACAAATGTATCCATTCTAATTCGTTCGTACAATCCATTCTAATTCATTTGCACGATCTATTCATTCATTCGCATGATCCATTCTAATTCATTCGTACGATCCATTCTAATTCATTCGTACGATCTATTCTAATTCATTCTCATCAATGTATCCATTCTAATTCATTCGCATGATCCATTCTAATTCATTCGTATGAATGAATTACAATGGATCGTACGAATGAATTAGAATGGATCGTACGAATGAATTAAAATAGCTCATACGAATAAATTAGAATGAATCGTACGAATGAATTAGAATAGATCGTAGGAATGAATTAGAATGGATTCATACGAATGAATTAGAATGGATCGTACGAATGAATTAGAATGGTTACATTCGTGCGAATGAATTAGAATGGATCGTACGAATGAATTAGAATGGATCGTGCGAATGAATTAGAATTGATCATAAGAATGAATTAGAATGGATCATACGAATGAATTAGAATGGATCGTACGAACGAATTAGAATGGATCGTACGAATGGATTAGAAAGGATCGTACGAATGGATTAGAATGGATCGTACTAATGAATTAGAATGGATTATACAAATGAATTACAAAGGTTACATTCGTGAGAATGAATTAGAATGGATCGTACGAATGAATTAGAATGGATCATGCGAATGAATTTGAATGGATCATACGAATGAATTAGAATGGATCGAACGAATGAATTAGAATGGATACATTCGAGCGAATGAATTAGAATAGATCGTAGGAATGAATTAGAATGGATCGTGCGAATGAATTAGAATAGATCGTAGGAATGAATTAGAATGGATCGTGCGAATGAATTAGAATGGATCATACGAATAAATTAGAATGGATCGTACAAATTAATTAGAATGGATCGTACGAACGAATTAGAATGGTTACATTCGTGCGAATGGATTAGATTGGATCGTACGAATGGATTAGATTGGATCGTACGAATAGATTAGAATGGATCGTACGAATGAATTAGAATGGATCGTGCGAATGAATTAGAATGGATTATGCGAATGAATTAGAATGGATCGTACAAATGAATTAGAAAGGTTACATTCGAGCGAATGAATTAGAATGGATCGTACGAATGGATTAGACTGGATCGTACGAATGAATTAGAATGGATACATACAAATGAATTAGAAAGGTTACATTCGTGCGAATGAATTAGAATGAATCGTACGAATGAACTAGAATGGATCGTGCGAATGAATTAGAATGAATCGTACAAATACATTAGAATGGATCATAGGAATGAATTAGAATGGATCATGCAAATAAATTAGAATGGATACATTCGTGCGAATGAATTAGAATGGATCGTAGGAATGAATTAGAATGGATCGTACGAATGAATTAGAAAGATTACATATGTGCGAATGAATTGGAATGGATTGGACGAATGAATTAGAATGGATCGTATGATTCATTCTAATTCATTCGTACTGTACGATCCATTCAAATTCATTCGTACGATCCATTCTAATACATTCGTACGATTCATTCTAATTCATTCGCACGATCCATTCTAATTCATTCGTACGATCCATTCTTATTCATTCATACGATCCATTCTAATTCATTCGCACAAACCATTCTAATTCATTCGTACAATCCATTCTAATTTATTCGTATGATCCATTCTAACTCATTCGGTGGATCTATTCTAATTCATTCGTACGATCCATTCTAATTCATTCGTACTGTACGATCTATTCAAATTCATTCGTACGATCCATTCTAATACATTCGTACGGTTCATTCTAATTCATTCGCACGATCCATTCTAATTCATTCGTACGATCCATTCTTATTCATTCATACGATCCATTCTAATTCATTCGCACAAACCATTCTAATTCATTCGTATGATCCATTCTAATTTATTCGTATGATCCATTCTAACTTATTCGGTGGATCCATTCTAATTCATTCGTACGATCCATTCTAATTCATTCGCACGATCCATTCTAATTCTTTCATACGATCCATTCTAATTCATTCGCACGAATGTATCCATTCTAATGCATTCGTACGATCCATTCTAATCTATTCGTACGATCCATTCTAATTCATTTGTACGATCCATTCTAATTCATTCCCACAAATGTAACCTTTCTAATTCATTTGTACGATCCATTCTAATTCATTCGTACGATCCATTCTAATTCATTCGTACGATCCATTCTAATTCATTCTCACAAATGTAACCTTTCTAATTCATTTGTACGATCCATTCTAATTCATTCGCACGATCCATTCTAATTCATTCGTACGATCCATTCTAATTCATTCGTACGATCCATTCGTACGCTCCATTCTTATTCATCGCACAAATGAATTAGAATGGATCGTACGAATGAATTAGAATGGATACATTCGAGCGAATGAATTAGAATAGATCGTAGGAATGAATTAGAATGGATCGTACGAATGAATTAGAATGGATCGTGCGAATAAATTAGAATTGATCATACGAATGAATTAGAATGGATCGTATGAATGAATTAGAATGGATCGTACGAATGAATTAGAATGGATATATTTGAAGGAATAAATTAGAATGGATCGTACGAATGAATTAGAATGGATCATAGGAATGAATTAGAATGGATCGTGCAAATGAATTAGGATGGATCGTGCGAATGAATTAGAATGGATCGTACAAATGAATTAGAATGGATCGTACGATTCTTTCTAATTCATTCGTACGATCCATTCTAATGCATTCGTACGATCGATTCTAATTCATTCGCACGATCCATTCTAATTCATTCGCACGATCCATTCTAATTCATTCGTACGATCCATTCTAATTAATTCCTACGATCTATTCTAATACATTCGCTCGAATGTATCCATTCTAATTCAATCGTACGATTCATTCTAATTCATTTGTGCGATAAATAAGAATGGAGTGTACGAATGGATCGTACGAATGAATTAGAATGGATCGTACAAATGAATTAGAAAGGTTACATTTGTGCGAATAAATTAGAATGGTTCGTACAAATGAATTAGAATGTTCGTGCGAATGAATTAGAATGGATCGTACGAATGAATTAGAATGGATCGTGCGAATGAATTAGAATGGATCGTGCGAATAAATTAGAATGGATCATACGAATGAATTAGAATGGATCGTTCGAATGAATTAGAATGGATTGTACGAATGAATTAGAATGGATACATTCGTGCGAATGAATTAGAATGGATCGGACGAATGAATTAGAATGGATCGTACGAATGAATTAGAATGGATCGTGCAAATAAATTAGAATGAATCGTACGATGCAATCTAATTCATTCGTACAATGCGTTCTAATCCATTCATATGATCCATTATAATTCATTCGTACGATCTATTCTAATTCATTCGCACGATCTATTCTAATTCATTCGTACGATCCATTCTAATTCATTCGTACGATCCATTCTAATTCATTCGCACGAATGTATCATACGAATGAATTAGAATAGATCGTACGAATGGATCATGCGAATGAATTAGAATGGATCGTACGAACGAATTAGAATGGATCGTACGAACGAATTAGAATGGATCATGCGAATGAATGAATAGATCGTGCGAATGAATTAGAATGGATTGTACGAACGAATTAGAATGGATACATTTGTGCGAATGAATTAGAATGGATCGTACGAATGAATTAGAATGGATCATACGAATAAATTCGAATCGATCGTGCGAATGAATTAGAATGGACCGTACGAATGGATTATAATGGATACATTTGTGCGATGAATAAGAATGGATTGTGCGAAAGAATTAGAACGGATTGTACGAATGAATTAGAATGGATCGTACAAATGAATTAGAATGGATCGTGCGAATGAATTAGAATGGATCGTACAAATGAATTAGAAAGGTTACATTTGTGAGAATGAATTAGAATGGATCGTATGAATGAATTAGAATGGATCGTACGAATGAATTAGAATGGATACATTCGTGCGAATGAATTAGAATGGATCGTACGAATGAATTAGAATGGTTACATTAGTGCGAATGAATTAGAATGGATCGTACGAATGAATTAGAATGGATCGTGCGAATGAACTAGAATTGATCATACGAATGAATTAGAATGGATCATACGAATGAATTAGAATGGATCGTACGAACGAATTAGAATGGATCGTACGAATTTATTAGAATGGATCGTACGAATGGATTAGAATGGATCGTACGAATGAATTAGAATGGTTCATACAAATGAATTAGAAAGGTTAATTCGTGAGAATGAATTAGAATGGATCGTACGAATGACTTAGAATGGATCATGCGAATGAATTTGAATGGATCGTACGAATGAATTAGAATGGATCGAACGAATGAATTAGAATGGATACATTCGAGCGAATGAATTAGAATAGATCGTAGGAATAAATTAGAATGGATCATACGAATGAATTAGAATGGATCGTGCGAATGAATTAGAATGGATTATATGAATGAATTAGAATGGATTGTACAAATGAATTAGAATGGATCGTACGAACGAATTAGAATGGTTACATTCATGCGAATGAATTAGAATGGATCATACGAATGAATTAGAATGGATCGAACGAATGAATTAGAATGGATACATTCGAGCGAATGAATTAGAATAGATCGTAGCAATGAATTAGAATGGATCATACGAATGAATTAGAATGGATCGTACGAACGAATTAGAATGGATCGTACGAATGAATTAGAATGGATACATTCGAGCGAATGAATTAGATTGGATCGTATGAATGAATTAGAATGGATCGTGCGAATGAATTAGAATGAATCGTACGAATGCATTAGAATGGATCGTATGAATGAATTAGAATGGATCGTACGATTGAATTAGAATGGATACATTCGAGCGAATGAATTAGAATGGATCGTGCGAATGAATTAGAATGGATCGTGCGAATGAATTAGAATGGATCGTACGAATGAATTAGAATGGATCGTGCGAATGAATTAGAATCGATCGTACGAATGAATTAGAATGGATCGTACGAATGAATTAGATCGTACGAATGAATTAGAATGGATCATACGATTGAATTTGAATGGATCGTATGAATCAATTAGAATGGATACATTTGTGCGAATTAATTAGAATCGATCGTACGAATGAATTAGAATGGATCGTACGAATGAATTAGAATGGATAGTGCGAATGAATTAGAATGGATCGTATGAATGAATTAGAATGGATACATTCGTGCGAATGAATTAGAATGGATCGTACGAATGAATTAGAATGGATCATGCGAATGAATTTGAATGGATCGTACGAATGAATTAGAATGGATCGAACGAATGAATTAGAATGGATACATTCGAGCGAATGAATTAGAATAGATCGTAGGAATGAATTAGAATGGATCATACGAATGAATTAGAATGGATCGTGCGAATGAATTAGAATAGATCGTACGAATGAATTAGAATGGATCATACAAATGAATTAGAATGGATCATACGAATGAATTAAAATGGATACATTCATACGAATGAATTATAATGGATCATACGAATGAATTAGAATGGATCGTATGAATGAATTAGAATGGATCATGCGAATGAATTTGAATGGATCATACGAATGAATTAGAATGGATCGAACGAATGAATTAGAATGGATACATTCGAGCGAATGAATTAGAATAGATCGTAGGAATGAATTAGAATGGATCATACGAATGAATTAGAATGGATCATACGAATGAATTAGAATGGATCGTACGAATGAATTTGAATGGATCATATGAATTAATTAGAATGGTTACATTCGTGCGAATGAATTAGAATGGATCGTACAAATGGATTAGAATGGATCGTACGAATGGATTAGAATGCATGAATTAGAATGGATCGTACGAATGACTTAGAATGGATCGTACGAATGAATTAGAATGGATCATATGAATGAATTAGAATGGATCTTGCGATTGAATTTGAATGGATCGTACGAATGAATTAGAATGGATCGAACGAATGAATTAGAATGGATCGTACGAATGAATTAGAATGGATCATACGAATGAATTAGAATGGATCGTGCGAATGAAGTAGAATGGATTGTACGAATGAATTAGAATGAATCATACGAATGAATTAGAATGGATCGTACGAATGAATTAGATTGGATCATGCGAATGAATTTGAATGGATCGTACGAATGAATTAGAATGGATCGAACGAATGAATTAGAATGGATACATTCGAGCGAATGAATTAGAATAGATCGTAAGAATGAATTAGAATGGATCACACGAATGAATTAGAATGGATTGTGCGAATGAATTAGAATGGATTGTACGAATGAATTAGAATGAATCGTACGTATGAATGAATTAGAATGGATCGTACAAATGAATTAGAAAGGTTACATTTGTGAGAATGAATTAGAATGGATCGTATGAATGAATTAGAATGGATCGTACGAACGAATTAGAATGGATCGTACGAATGAATTAGAATGGATACATTTGTACGAATAAATTAGAATGGATTGTACGAATGAATTAGAATGGATTGTATGAATAAGTTAGAATGGATCGTACGAACGAATTAGAATGGATCGTACGAACGAATTAGAATGGATCGTATGAATGAATTAGAATGTATCATACGAATGAATTAGAATGGATACATTCGAGCGAATGAATTAGAATGGATCGTACGAATGAATTAGAATGGATCATAGGAATGAATTAGAATGGATCGTGCAAATCAATTAGAATGGATACATTCGTGCGAATGAATTAGAATGGATCGTAGGAATGAATTAGAATGGATCGTACGAATGAATTAGAATGGTTACATTCATGAGAATGAATTAGAATGGATCATACGAATGAATTAGAATGGATCATACAAATGAATTAGAAAGGTTACATTCGTGAGAATGAATTAGAATGGATCGTACAAATGAATTAGAATGGATCGTACGAATGAATTAGAATAGATCGAAGAATGAATTAGAATGAATACATTCAAGCGAATGAATTAGAATAGATCGTAGGAATGAATTAGAATGGATCATACGAATGAATTAGAATGGATCGTACGAACGAATTAGAATGGATCATACGAACGAATTAGAATGGATCGTATGAACGAATTAGAATGGATCGTACGAATGAATTAGAATGGATCGTACGAATGAATTAGAATAGATACATTCGTGCGAATGAATCAGAATGGATCGTACGAATGAATCAGAATGGATCGTGCGAATGAATTAGAATGAATCGTACGAATGAATTAGAATGGATCGTACGAATGAATTAGAATGGATACATTTGTACGAATAAATTAGAATGGATTGCACGAATGAATTAGAATGGATACATTCTTGCGAATAAATTAGAATGGATCGTATATTCGTGCAAATAAATTAGAATGGATCATACGAATGAATTAGAATGGATCGTGCGAATGAATTAGAATGAATCGTACGAATGCATTAGAAAGGATCGTACGAATGAATTAGAATGAATCGTACGATCCATTCTAATTCATTTGTACGATCCATTCTAATCTATTCTAATTCATTCGGACAAATGTATCCATTCTAATTCATTCTCACGAATGTAACCTTTGTAATTCATTTGTATGATCCATTCTAATGCATTCGTACGATCCATTCTAATCCATTCGTACGATCCATTCTAATCCATTCATTCGTACGAATGAATTAGAATGGTTACATTCGTGCGAATGAATTAGAATGGATCGTACGAATGAATTAGAATGGATTGTACGAATGAATTAGAATTGATACATTTGAGCGAATGAATTAGAATGGATCGTACGAATGAATTAGAATGGATCATAGGAATGAATTTGAATGGATCGTGCAAATGAATTAGAATGGATCGTATGAATGAATAAGAATGGATCATACGAATGAATTAGAATGGATACATTTGTGCGAATGAATTAGAATGGATCGTGCGAATGAATTAGAATGGATCGTAGGAATGAATTAGAATGGATAGTGCGAATGAATTAGAATGGATTGTACGAATGAATTAGAATGGATCGAACGAATGGATTAGAATGGATCGAACGAATGGATTAGAATGGATCGTACGAATGGATTAGAATGGATCGTACGAATGGATTAGAATGGATCGTACGAATGGATTAGAACGCATTATACGAATGAATTAGAATAGATACATTTGTGCGCATGAATTAGATTGCATCGTACGAATGAATTTGAATGGATCGGACAAATGAATTAGAATGGATCGTATAAATGAATTAGAATGGATACATTTGTGCGAATTAATTAAAATGGATCGTACGAATGAATTAGAATGGATCGTACGAATGAATTAGAATGGTTACATTCGTGCGAATGAATTAGAATGGATCGTACGAATGGATTAGAATGGATCGTACGAATGGATTCGAATGGATCGTACGAATGAATTTCTAATTCGTTCGTACGATCCATTCTAATTCTTTCATATGATCCATTCTAATTCATTCGTACGATCCATTCTAATTCATTTGTATGAATGTATCCATTCTAATTCATTCGCACGATCCATTCTAATTCAGTCGTATGAATGTATCCATTCTAATTCATTCCTATAATCCATTCTAATTCATTCGTACGATCCATTCTAATTCATTCGTACAATCCATTCTAATTCATTCACACGATCCATTCTAATTCATTCGCACGATCCATTCTAATCCATTCGTACGATCCATTCTAATTCATTCGTACGATCTATTCTATTTCATTCGCATGATCCATTCTAATTCATTCGTACGATCCATCCTAATTCATTCCTACGATCCATTCTAATTCATTCGCACGATCCATTCTAATTCATTCGCACAAATGTATCCATTCTAATTCATTCGTATGATCCATTCTAATTCGTTCGTACGATCCATTCTAATTCATTCGCACGATCCATTCTAATTCATTCGTACAATCCATTCTAATTAATTCGCACGATCCATTCTAATTCATTCGTATGATCCATTCTAATTCATTCCTACAATCTATTCTAATTCATTCACTCGAATGTATCCATTCTAATTCATTCGTTCGATCCATTCTAATTCATTCGTATGATCCATTCAAATTCATTCGCTCGAATGTTTCCATTATAATTCATTCGTACGATCCATTCTAATTTGTTCGTACGATTCATTCTAATTCATTCGTACGATCCATTCTAATGCATTCGTACGATTCATTCTAATTCATTCGCACGATCCATTCTAATTCATTCGTATGAACTATTTAGAATGGATCGTACAAATGAATTAGAAAGGTTACATTCGTGAGAATGAATTAGAATGGATCGTATGAATGAATTAGAATGGATATATTCGAGCGAATGAATTTGAGTGGATCGTACGAATGAATTAGAATGAATCGAACGAATGAATTAGTATGGATACATTCGAGCGAATGAATTAGAATAGATCGTAGGAATGAATTAGAATGGATCATACGAATGAATTAGAATGGATCGTGTGAATGAATTAGAATGGATTATATGAATGAATTAGAATGGATACATTCGTGCGAATGAATTAGAATGGATCGTACGAATGAATTAGAATGGATCGTGCGAATGAATTAGAATGAATCGTACGAATGCATTAGAATGGATCGTACGAATGAATTAGAATGAATCGTACGAACAAATTAGAATGGATCGTACGAATGAATTAGAATGGATAATACGAATGAATTAGAATCGATCGTGCGAATGAATTAGAATGGATCGTACGAATGAATTAGAATGGATAAATTTGTGCGATGAATAAGAATGGAGCGTACGAATGAATTAGAATGGAGCGTACGAATGAACTAGAATGGATACATTCGTGCAAATGCATTAGAATGGATCATATGAAAGAATTAGAATGGATCGTGCGAATGAATTAGAATGGATCATGCGAATGAATTAGAATGGATCGTTCGAACGAATTAGAATGGATCAAACGAACGAATTAGAATGGATCATATGAACAAATTGGAATGGATCGTACGAATGAATTAGAATGGATACATTTGTGCGAATTAATTAGAATGGATCGTGCGAATGAATTAGAATGGATCGTACGAATGAATTAGAATGGATAGTGCGAATGAATTAGAATGGATCGTACGAATGAATTAGAATGGATACATTCGTGCGAATGAATTAGAATGGATCGTACGAATGAATTAGAATAGATCGTACAAATGAATTAGAATGGATCGTGCGAATGAATTAGAATTGATCATACGAATGTATTTGAATGGATCGTACGAATGAATTAGAATGGATCGTGCGAATGAATTAGCATGGATCGTACGAATGAATTAGAATGGATATATTTGAACGAATAAATTAGAATGGATCATACGAATGAATTAGAATGGATCGTACGAATGAATTAGAATGGATCGTGCGAATGAATTAGAATCGATCGTACGAATGAATTAGAATGGATCGTACGAATGAATTAGATCGTACGAATGAATTAGAATGGATCGTATGAATGAATTAAAATGGATACATTTATACGACTGAATTAGAATGGATTGTACGAATGAATTAGAATTCATTCTTACGATCCATTCTAATTCATTTGCATGAATGTATCCATTCAAATTTATTCGTACGATCCAGTCTAATTCATTCGCACAATCCATTCTAATTCATTCGCACGAATATATCCATTCTAATTCATTCGTACGATCTATTCTAATTCATTCGTACAAATGTTCCGTTCTAATTCATTCGCACAATCCATTCTAATTCATTCGCACGAATGTATCCATTCTAATTCATTCATACGATCCATTCTAATTCATTCATACGATCCATTCTAATTCATTCGCATGATCCATTCGTACGATCCATTCTAATCCATTCGTACGATCCATTCTAATTCATTCATACGATCCATTCTAATTCGTTCGTACGATTCATTCTAATTTGTTCGTACGATCCATTCTAATTCATTCGCACGATCCATTCTAACTCATTTGTATGATCCATTTTAATTCATTCGCACGATCCATTCTAATTCATTCGTACGATCCATTCTAATTCATTCGCACGATCCATTCTAATTTATTTGTACGGTCCATTCTAATTCATTCGTACGATCTATTGTAATTCATTCGAATGATCCATTTTAATTCATTCGTACAATCCATTCTAATTCATTCGTACAATCCATTCAAATTCATTCGTACGATGCAATCTAATTAATTCGCATGAATATATCCATTCTAATTCATTCGTACGATCCTTTCTAATTCATTCGCACGATCCATTCTAATTCATTCGTATGATCCATTCTAATTCATTCCTACGATCTATTCTAATTCATTCGCTCGAATGTATCCATTCTAATTGATTCGTACAATCCATTCTAATTCATTCGTTCGATCCATTCTAATTCTTTCATATGATCCATTCTAATTCATTCGTACGATCCATTCTAATTCATTCATACAAATGTATCCATTCTAATTCATTTGTATGATCCATTCTAATTCATTCATACGATCTATTCTAATTCATTCGCACAAATGTATCCATTCTAATTCATTCGCACAATCCAATCTAATTCAAACGTACGATCCATTCTAATTCATTCACATGATGTATTCTAATTCATTCGTACGATCCATTCCAATTCATTTCTAATTTATTCATTCAAATGTATCCATTCTAATTCATTCGTACGATCCATTCTAATTCATTTGTACGATTCATTCTAATTCATTCGCACGATCCATTCTAATTCATTCGTACGATCCATTCTAATTCATTCTCACAAATGTATCCATTCTAATTCATTTGTATGATCCATTCTAATTCATTCGCACGATCCATTCTAATTCATTCGCACGAATATATCTATTCTAATTCATTCGTACGATCCATTCTAATTCATTCGTACGATCCATTCTAATTCATTCGCATGATCCATTCTAATTCATTCGCATGATCCTTTCTAATCCATTCGTACGATCCATTCTAATCCATTCGTATGATCCATTCTAATCCATTCGTACGATCCATTCTAATTCATTCGTATGATCCATTCTAATTCATTTGTACGATCCATTCAAATTCAATCGCATGATCCATTCTAATTCATTCGTACGATCCATTCTAATTTATTCACCCGATCCATTCAAATTCATTCGTACGATGCATTCTAATTCATTCGCACGAATGTATCCATTCTAATTCATTTGTACGATCCATTCTAATCCATTCGTATGAATGAATTAAAATGGACCATACGAATGAATTAAAATGGATCGTACAAATGAATTAGAAAGGTTAGATTTGTGAGAATGAATTAGAATGGATCGTACGAATGAATTAGAATGGATCGTACGAATGAATTTGAATGGATCGTGCGATGAATTAGAATGGATCATACAAATGAATTAGAATGGATTCTAATTCATTCGTACGATCCATTCTAATTCATTCTTATGATCAATTCTAATTCATTCGCACTATCCATTCTAACTCTTTCGTACGATCCATTCTAATTCATTCGTACGATCCATTCTAATTAATTCACACAAATGTATCCATTCTAATTCATTCGTACGATCCATTCAAATTCAATCGTATGATCCATTCTAATTCATTCGTACGATCGATTCTGATTCATTCGCACGATCCATTCTAATACATTCGTGCGATCTATTCTAGTTCATTCGCACAATCCATTCTAATTCTTTCGTACGATCCATTCTAATTCATTCGTATAATCCATTCTAACTCATTCGTACGATCCATTCTAATTCATTCTCCCAAATGTAACCTTTCTAATTCAATTGTATGATCCATTCTAATTCATTCGTACGATCCATTCTAATCCATTCGTACGATCCATTCTAATCCATTCGTACGATCCATTCTAATTCATTCTCACAAATGTAACCTTTCTAATTCATTTGTACGATCCATTCTAATTCATTCGTACGATCCATTCTAATCCATTCGTACGATCCATTCTAATTCATTCGCACGAATGTAACCATTCTAATTCATTCGTACGATCCATTCTAATTCATTCGTACGATCCATTCTAATTCATTCGCACTATCCATTCTAATCCATTCGAATGATCCATTCTAATTCATTCGTACGATCCATTCTAATTCATTCGCACGAATGTATCCATTCTAATGCATTCGTACGATCCATTTTAATTCATTCGTACGATCCATTCTAATTCATTCGTACGATCTAATTCATTCGTACGATCCATTCTAATTCATTCGTACGATCTGTTCCAATTCATTCGCACGATCCATTCTAATTCATTCGTATGATTCATTCTAATTCATTCCTACGATCGAATCTAATTCATTCGCTCGAATGTATCCATTCTAATTCATTCGTTCGATCCATTCTAATTCATTCGTACGATCCATTCAAATTCTTTCGCATGATCCATTCTAATTCATTCGTATGATCCATTCTAATTCATTCTCACGAATGTAACCTTTCTAATTCATTTGTACGATCCATTCTAATTCATTCGCTCGAATGTATCCATTCTAATTCATTCGTATGATCCATTCTAATTCATTCGCACAATCCATTCTAATTCAGTCGTATGAATGTATCATACGAATGAATTAGAATGGATATCATACGACTGAATTAGAATGGATCATGCGAATGAATTAAAATGGATCGTACAAATGAATTGGAATGGATCGTACGAATGAATTAGAATGGATACATTCGAGCGAATGAATTAGAATGGATCGAACAAATGAATTAGAAAGGTTACATTGGATCGGACGAATGAATTAGAATGGATCGTACGAATGAATTAGAATGGATTGTGCGAATGAATTAGAATGGATCGTATGAATGAATAAGAATGGATCGTACGAATGAATTAGAATGGATCGTACGAAAGAATTAGAATGGATCATACGAATGAATTAGAATGGATACATTCGAGCGAATGAATTAGAATGGATCGTACAAATGAATTAGAAAGGTTACATTCGTGAGAATGAATTAGAATGGATCGTATGAATGAATTAGAATGGATCATACGAATGAATTAGAATGGATCGTGTGAATGAATTAGAATGGATTGTATGAATGAATTAGAATGGATACATTCGTGCGAATGAATTAGAATGGATCGTACGAATGAATTAGAATGGATCGTGCGAATGAATTAGAATGAATCGTACGAATGCATTAGAATGGATCGTACGAATGAATTAGAATGAATCGTACGAACAAATTAGAATGGATCGTACGAATGAATTAGAATGGATAAATTTGTGCGATGAATAAGAATGGAGCATACGAATGAATTAGAATGGAGCGTACGAATGAACTAGAATGGATACATTCGTGCAAATGCATTAGAATGGATCATATGAAAGAATTAGAATGGATCGTGCGAATGAATTAGAATGGATCATGCGAATGAATTAGAATGGATCGTACGAACGAATTAGAATGGATCAAACGAACGAATTAGAATGGATCATATGAACAAATTAGAATGGATCGTACGAATGAATTAGAATGGATACATTTGTGCGAATTAATTAGAATGGATCGTACGAATGAATTAGAATGGATCGTACGAATGAATTAGAATGGATAGTGCGAATGAATTAGAATGGATCGTACGAATGAATTAGAATGGATACATTCGTGCGAATGAATTAGAATGGATCGTACGAATGAATTAGAATAGATCGTACAAATGAATTAGAAAGGATCGTGCGAATGAATTAGAATTGATCATACGAATGTATTAGAATGGATCGTACGAATGAATTAGAATGGATCGTGCGAATGAATTAGAATGGATCGTACGAATGAATTAGAATGGATATATTTGAACGAATAAATTAGAATGGATCATACGAATGAATTAGAATGGATCGTACGAATGAATTAGAATGGATCGTGCGAATGAATTAGAATCGATCGTACGAATGAATTAGAATGGATCGTACGAATGAATTAGATCGTACGAATGAAATAGAATGGATCGTATGAATGAATTAAAATGGATACATTTATACGACTGAATTAGAATGGATTGTACGAATGAATTAGAATTCATTCTTATGATCCATTCTAATTCATTTGCATGAATGTATCCATTCAAATTTATTCGTACGATCCAGTCTAATTCATTCGCACAATCCATTCTAATTCATTCGCACGAATATATCCATTCTAATTCATTCGTACGATCCATTCTAATTCATTCGTACAAATGTTCCGTTCTAATTCATTCGCACAATCCATTCTAATTCATTCGCACGAATGTATCCATTCTAATTCATTCATACGATCCATTCTAATTCATTCGTACGATCCATTCTAATTCATTCGCATGATCCATTCGTACGATCCATTCTAATCCATTCGTACGATCCATTCTAATTCATTCATACGATCCATTCTAATTCGTTCGTACGATTCATTCTAATTCGTTCGTACGATCCATTCTATTTCATTCGCACGATCCATTCTAATTCATTCGCACAATCCATTCTAATTCATTCGCACAATCCATTCTAATTCATTCGTACGATCCATTCTAATTCATTCGCACGATCCATTCTAATTTATTCGTACGGTCCATTCTAATTCATTCGTACGATCTATTGTAATTCATTCGAATGATCCATTCTAATTCATTCGTACAATCCATTCTAATTCATTCGTACGATGCAATCTAATTCATTCGCATGAATATATCCATTCTAATTCATTCGTACGATCCTTTCTAATTCATTCGCACGATCCATTCTAATTCATTCGTATGATCCATTCTAATTCATTCCTACGATCTATTCTAATTCATTCGCTCGAATGTATCCATTCTAATTGATTCGTACAATCCATTCTAATTCATTCGTTCGATCCATTCTAATTCATTCATATGATCCATTCTAATTCATTCGTACGATCCATTCTAATTCATTCATACAAATGTATCCATTCTAATTCATTCGTATGATCCATTCTAATTCATTCATGCGATCTATTCTAATTCATTCGCACAAATGTATCCATTCTAATTCATCCGCACAATCCAATCTAATAGAAACGTACGACCCATTCTAATTCATTCACATGATGTATTCTAATTCATTCGTACGATCCATTCCAATTCATTTCTAATTTATTCATTCAAATGTATCCATTCTAATTCATTCGTACGATCCATTCTAATTCATTCGTACGATTCATTCTAATTCATTCGCACGATCCATTCTAATTTATTCGCACGAATATATCCATTCTAATTCATTCGTACGATCCATTCTAATTCATTCGTACGATCCATTCTAATTCATTCGCACGATCCATTCTAATGCATTCGCACGATCCATTCTAATCCATTCGTACGATCCATTCTAATCCATTCGTACGATCCATTCTAATCCATTCGTACGATCCATTCTAATTCATTCGTATGATCCATTCTAAATCATTTGTACGATCCATTCAAATTCAATCGCATGATCCATTCTAATTCATTCGTACGATCCATTCTAATTTATTCATCCGATCCATTCAAATTCATTCGTATGATGCATTCTAATTCATTCGCACGAATGTATCCATTCTAATTCATTTGTACGATCCATTCTAATCCATTCGTACAAATGAATTAAAATGGACCATACGAATGAATTAAAATGGATCGTACAAATGAATTAGAAAGGTTACATTTGTGAGAATGAATTAGAATGGATCGTACGAATGAATTAGAATGGATCGTACGAATGAATTTGAATGGATCGTGCGATGAATTAGAATGGATCATACAAATGAATTAGAATGGATTCTAATTCATTCGTACGATCCATTCTAATTCATTCGCACGATCCATTCTAATTCATTCGTACGATCCATTCTAATTCATTCGTATGATCAATTCTAATTCATTCGCACTATCCATTCTAATTCATTCGTACGATCCATTCTAATTCATTCGTACGATCCATTCTAATTAATTCGCACAAATGTATCCATTCTAATTCATTCGTACGATCCATTCAAATTCAATCGTATGATCCATTCTAATTCATTCGTACAATCGATTCTGATTCATTCGCACGATCCATTCTAATACATTCGTGCGATCTATTCTAGTTCATTCGCACAATCCATTCTAAATCTTTCGTACGATCCATTCTAATTCATTCGTATGATCCAATCTAACTCATTCGTACGATCCATTCTAATTCATTCTCACGAATGTAACCTTTCTAATTCATTTGTATGATCCATTCTAATTCATTCGTACGATCCATTCTAATCCATTCGTACGATCCATTCTGATCCATTTGTACGATCCATTCTAATTCATTCTCACAAATGTAACCTTTGTAATTCATTTGTACGATCCATTCTAATTCATTCGTACGATCCATTCTAATCCATTCGTACGATCCATTCTAATTCATTCGCACGAATGTAACCATTCTAATTCATTCGTACGATCCATTCTAATTCATTCACACTATCCATTCAAATCCATTCGAATGATCCATTCTAATTCATTCGTACGATCCATTGTAATTCATTCGCACGAATGTATCCATTCTAATGCATTCGTACGATCCATTTTAATTCATTCGTACGATCAATTCTAATTCATTCGTACGATCTAATTCATTCGTACGATCCATTCTAATTCATTCGTACGATCTGTTCTAATTCATTCGCACGATCCATTCTAATTCATTCGTATGATTCATTCTAATTCATTCCTACGATCTAATCTAATTCATTCGCTCGAATGTATCCATTCTAATTCATTCGTTCGATCCATTCTAATTCATTCGTACGATCCATTCAAATTCATTCGCTTGATCCATTCTAATTCATTCGTATGATCCATTCTAATCCATTCTCACGAATGTAACCTTTCTAATTCATTTGTACGATCCATTCTAATTCATTCGCTCGAATGTATCCATTCTAATTCATTCGTATGATCCATTCAAATTCATTCGCACAATCCATTCTAATTCGGTCGTATGAATGTATCATACGAATGAATTAGAATGGATCATGCGAATGAATTAAAATGGATCGTACAAATGAATTGGAATGGATCGTACGAATGAATTAGAATGGATACATTCGAGCGAATGAATTAGAATGGATCGAACAAATAAATTAGAAAGGTTACATTGGATCGGACGAATGAATTAGAATGGATCGTACGAATGAATTAGAATGGATTGTGCGAATGAATTAGAATGGATCGTATGAATGAATAAGAATGGTTCGTACAAATGAATTAGAATGGATCGTACGAATGAATTAGAATGGATCATACGAATGAATTAGAATGGATACATTCGAGCGAATGAATTAGAATGGATCGTACAAATGAATTAGAAAGGTTACATTCGTGAGAATGAATTAGAATGGATCGTACGAATGAATTAGAATGGATCATACGAATGAATTAGAATGGATCGTGTGAATGAATTAGAATGGATTGTATGAATGAATTAGAATGGATACATTCGTGCGAATGAATTAGAATGGATCGTACGAATGAATTAGAATGGATCGTGCGAATGAATTAGAATGAATCGTACGAATGCATTAGAATGGATCGTACGAATGAATTAGAATGAATCGTACGAACAAATTAGAATGGATCGTACGAATGAATTAGAATGGATCATACGAATGAATTAGAATCGATCGTGCGAATGAATTAGAATGGATCGTACGAATGAATTAGAATGGATAAATTTGTGCGATGAATAAGAATGGAGCGTACGAATGAATTAGAATGGAGTGTACGAATGAACTAGAATGGATACATTCGTGCAAATGCATTAGAATGGATGATATGAAAGAATTAGAATGGATCGTGCGAATGAATTAGAATGGATCATGCGAATGAATTAGAATGGATCGTACGAACGAATTAGAATGGATCAAACGAACGAATTAGAATGGATCATATGAACAAATTAGAATGGATCGTACGAATGAATTAGAATGGATACATTTGTGCGAATTAATTAGAATGGATCGTAGGAATGAATTAGAATGGATCGTACGAATGAATTAGAATGGATAGTGCGAATGAATTAGAATGGATCGTACGAATGAATTAGAATGGATACATTCGTGCGAATGAATTAGAATGGATCGTATGAATGAATTAGAATAGATCGTACAAATGAATTAGAAAGGATCGTGCGAATGAATTAGAATTGATCATACGAATGTATTAGAATGGATCGTACGAATGAATTAGAATGGATCGTGCGAATGAATTAGAATGGATCGTACGAATGAATTAGAACAGATATATTTGAACGAATAAATTAGAATGGATCATACGAATGAATTAGAATGGATCGTACGAATGAATTAGAGTGGATCGTGCGAATGAATTAGAATCGATCGTACGAATGAATTAGAATGGATCGTACGAATGAATTAGATCGTACGAATGAAATAGAATGGATCGTATGAATGAATTAAAATGGATACATTTATAGGACTGAATTAGAATGGATTGTACGAATGAATTAGAATTCATTCTTACGATCCATTCTAATTCATTTGCATGAATGTATCCATTCAAATTTATTCGTACGATCCAGTCTAATTCATTCGCACAATCCATTCTAATTCATTCGCACGAATATATCCATTCTAATTCATTCGTACGATCCATTCTAATTCATTCGTACAAATATTCTGTTCTAATTCATTCGCACAATCCATTCTAATTCATTCGCACGAATGTATCCATTCTAATTCATTCGTACGATCCAATCTAATTCATTCGTACGATCCATTCTAATTCATTCGCATGATCCATTCGTACGATCCATTCTAATCCATTCGTACGATCCATTCTAATTCATTCATACGATCCATTCTAATTCGTTCATACGATTCATTCTAATTCGTTCGTACGATCCATTCTATTTCATTCGCACGATCCATTCTAATTCATTTGTACGATCCATTTTCATTCATTCGCACGATCCATTCTAATTCATTCGTACGATCCATTCTAATTCATTCGCACGATCCATTCTAATTTATTCGTACGGTCCATTCTAATTCATTCGTACGATCTATTGTAATTCATTCGAATGATCCATCCTAATTCATTCGTACAATCCATTCTAATTCATTCGTACGATGCAATCTCATTCATTCGCATGAATATATCGATTCTATTTCATTCGTACGATCCTTTCTAATTCATTCGCACGATCCATTCTAATTCATTCGTATTATCCATTCTAATTCATTCCTACGATCTATTCTAATTCATTCGCTCGAATGTATCCATTCTAATTGATTCGTACAATCCATTCTAATTCATTCGTTCGATCCATTCTAATTCATTCATATGATCCATTCTAATTTATTAGTACGATCCATTCTAATTCATTCATACAAATGTATCCATTCTAATTCATTCATATGATCCATTCTAATTCATTCATACGATCTATTCTAATTCATTCGCACAAATGTATCCATTCTAATTCATCCGCACAATCCAATCTAATTCAAACGTACGATCCATTCTAATTCATTCACATGATGTATTCTAATTCATTCGTACGATCCATTCCAATTCATTTCTAATTTATTCATTCAAATGTATCCATTCTAATTCATTCGTACGATCCATTCTAATTCATTCGTACGATTCATTCTAATTCATTCGCACGATCCATTCTAATTCATTCGTACGATCCATTCTAATTCATTCTCACAAATGTATCCATTCTAATTCATTCGTATGATCCATTCTAATTTATTCGCACGATCCATTCTAATTCATTCGCACGAATATATCCATTCTAATTCATTCGTATGATCCATTCTAATTCATTCGTACGATCCATTCTAATTCATTCGCACGATCCATTCTAATGCATTCGCACGATCCATTCTAATCCATTCGTACGATCCATTCTAATCCATTCGTACGATCCATTCTAATTCATTCGTATGATCCATTCTAATTCATTTGTACGATCCATTCAAATTCAATCGCATGATCCATTCTAATTCATTCGTACGATCCATTCTAATTTATTCATCCGATCCATTCAAATTCATTCGTACGATGCATTCTAATTCCTTCGCACGAATGTATCCATTCTAATTCATTTGTACGATCCATTCTAATCCATTCGTACAAATGAATTAAAATGGACCATACGAATGAATTAAAATGGATCGTACAAATGAATTAGAAAGGTTACATTTGTGAGAATGAATTAGAATGGATCGTACGAATGAATTAGAATGGATCGTACGAATGAATTTGAATGGATCGTGCGATGAATTAGAATGGATCATACAAATGAATTAGAATGGATTCTAATTCATTCGTACGATCCATTCTAATTCATTCGCACGATCCATTCTAATTCATTCGTACGATCCATTCTAATTCATTCGTATGATCAATTCTAATTCATTCACACTATCCATTCTAATTCATTCGTACGATCCATTCTAATTCATTCGTACGATCCATTCTAATTAATTCGCACAAATGTATCCATTCTAATTCATTCGTACGATCCATTCAAATTCAATCGTATGATCCATTCTAATTCATTCATACGATCGATTCTGATTCATTCGCACGATCCATTCTAATACATTCGTGCGATCTATTCTAGTTCATTCGCACAATCCATTCTAATTCTTTCGTACGATCCATTCTAATTCATTCGTATGATCCGTTCTAACTCATTCGTACGATCCATTCTAATTCATTCTCACGAATGTAACCTTTCTAATTCATTTGTATGATACATTCTAATTCATTCGTACGATCCATTCTAATCCATTCGTACGATCCATTCTAATCCATTTGTACGATCCATTCTAATTCATTCTCAGAAATGTAACCTTTGTAATTCATTTGTACGATCCATTCTAATTCATTCGTACGATCCATTCTAATCCATTCGTACGATCCATTCTAATTCATTCGCACGAATGTAACCATTCTAATTCATTCGTACGATCCATTCTAATTCATTCGCACTATCCATTCTAATCCATTCGAATGATCCATTCTAATTCATTCGTACGATCGATTCTAATTCATTCGCACGAATGTATCCATTCTAATGCATTCGTACGATCCATTTTAATTCATTCGTACGATCCATTCTAATTCATTCGTACGATCTATTCTAATTCATTCGTACGATCTGTTCTAATTCATTCGCACGATCCATTCTAATTCATTCGTATGATTCATTCTAATTCATTCCTACGATCTAATCTAATTCATTCGCTCGAATGTATCCATTCTAATTCATTTGTTCGATCCATTCTAATTCATTCGTACGATCCATTCAAATTCATTCGCATGATCCATTCTAATTCATTCGTATGATCCATTCTAATTCATTCTCACGTGTAACCTTTCTAATTCATTTGTACGATCCATTCTAATTCATTCGCTCGAATGTATCCATTCTAATTCATTCGTATGATCCATTCTAATTCATTCGCACAATCCATTCTAATTCAGTCGTATGAATGTATCATATGAATGAATTAGAATGGATCATGCGAATGAATTAAAATGGATCGTACAAATGAATTGGAATGGATCGTACGAATGAATTAGAATTGATACATTCGAGCGAATGAATTAGAATGGATCGAACAAATGAATTAGAAAGGTTACATTGGATCGGACGAATGAATTAGAATGGATCGTACGAATGAATTAGAATGGATTGTGCGAATGAATTAGAATGGATCGTATGAATGAATAAGAATGGATCGTACGAATGAATTAAAATGGATCGTACGAATGAATTAGAATGGATCATACGAATGAATTAGAATGGATACATTCGAGCGAATGAATTAGAATGGATCGTACAAATGAATTAGAAAGGTTACATTCGTGAGAATGAATTAGAATGGATCGTACGAATGAATTAGAATGGATCATACGAATGAATTAGAATGGATCGTGTGAATGAATTAGAATGGATTGTATGAATGAATTAGAATGGATACATTCGTGCGAATGAATTAGAATGGATCGTACGAATGAATTAGAATGGATCGTGCGAATGAATTAGAATGAATCGTACGAATGCATTAGAATGGATCGTACGAATGAATTAGAATGAATCGTACGAACAAATTAGAATGGATCGTATGAATGAATTAGAATGGATCATACGAATGAATTAGAATCGATCGTGCGAATGAATTAGAATGGATCGTACGAATGAATTAGAATGGATAAATTTGTGTGATGAATAAGAATGGAGCGTACGAATGAATTAGAATGGAGCGTATGAATGAACTAGAATGGATACATTCGTGCAAATGCATTAGAATGGATCATATTAAAGAATTAGAATGGATCGTGCGAATGAATTAGAATGGATCATGCGAATGAATTAGAATGGATCGTACGAACGAATTAGAATGGATCAAACGAACGAATTAGAATGGATCATATGAACAAATTAGAATGAATCGTACGAATGAATTAGAATGGATACATTTGTGCGAATTAATTAGAATGGATCGTACGAATGAATTAGAATGGATACAATCGTGCGAATGAATTAGAATGGATCGTACAAATGAATTAGAATAGATCGTACAAATGAATTAGAATGGATCGTGCGAATGAATTAGAATTGATCATACGAATGTATTAGAATGGATCGTACGAATGAATTAGAATGGATCGTGCGAATGAATTAGAATGGATCGTACGAATGAATTAGAATGGATATATTTGAACGAATAAATTAGAATGGATCATACGAATGAATTAGAATGGATCGTACGAATGAATTAGAATGGATCGTGCGAATGAATTAGAATCGATCGTACGAATGAATTAGAATGGATCGTACGAATGAATTAGATCGTACGAATGAATTAGAATGGATCGTATGAAAGAATTAAAATGGATACATTTATACGACTGAATTAGAATGGATTGTACGAATGAATTAGAATTCATTCTTACGATCCATTCTAAATCATTTGCATGAATGTATCCATTCAAATTTATTCGTACGATCCAGTCTAATTCATTCGCACAATCCATTCTAATTCATTCGCACGAATATATCCATTCTAATTCATCCGTACGATCCATTCTAATTCATTCGTACAAATGTTCCGTTCTAATTCATTCGCACAATCCATTCTAATTCATTCGCACGAATGTATCCATTCTAATTCATTCGTACGATCCATTCTAATTCATTCGTACGATCCATTCTATTTCATTCGCATGATCCATTCGTACGATCCATTCTAATCCATTCGTACGATCCATTCTAATTCATTCATACGATCGATTCTAATTCATTCGTACGATTCATTCTAATTCGTTCGTACGATCCATTCTAATTCATTCGCACGATCCATTCTAATTCATTTGTACGATCCATTTTAGTTCATTCGCATGATCCATTCTAATTCATTCGTACGATCCATTCTAATTCATTCGCACGATCCATTCTAATTTATTCGTACGGTCTATTCTAATTCATTCGTACGATCTATTGTAATTCATTCGAATGATCCATTCTAATTCATTCGTACAATCCATTCTAATTCATTCGTACGATCCATTCAAATTCATTCGTACGATGAAATCTAATACATTCGCATGAATATATCCATTCTAATTCATTCGTACGATCCTTTCTAATTCATTCGCACGATCCATTCTAATTCATTCGTATGATCCATTCTAATTCATTCCTACGATCTATTCTAATTCATTCGCTCGAATGTATCCATTCTAATTGATTCGTACAATCCATTCTAATTCATTCGTTCGATCCATTCTAATTCATTCATATGATCCATTCTAATTCATTCGTACGATCCATTCTAATTCATTCATACAAATGTATCCATTCTAATTCATTCGTACGATCCATTCTAATTCATTCATACGATCTATTCTAATTCATTCGCACAAATGTATCCATTCTAATTCATTCGCACAATCAAATCTAATTCAAACGTACGATCCATTCTAATTCATTCACATGATGTATTCTAATTCATTCGTACGATCCATTCCAATTCAATTCTAATTTATTTATTCAAATGTATCCATTCTAATTCATTCGTACGATCCATTCTAATTCATTCGTACGATTCATTCTAATTCATTCGCACGATCCATTCTAATTCATTCGTACGATCCATTCTAATTCATTCTCACAAATGTATCCATTCTAATTCATTCGTATGATCCATTCTAATTCATTCGCACGATCCATTCTAATTCATTCGCACGAATATATCCATTCTAATTCATTCGTACGATCCATTCTAATTCATTCGTACGATCCATTCTAATTCATTCGCACGATCCATTCTAATTCATTCACATGATCCATTCTAATCCATTCGTACGATCCATTCTAATCCATTCGTACGATCCATTCTAATCCATTCGTACGATCCATTCTAATTCATTCGTATGATCCATTCTAATTCATTTGTACGATCAATTCAAATTCAATCGCATGATCCATTCTAATTCATTTGTACGATCCATTCTAATCTATTCATCCGATCCATTCAAATTCATTCGTACGATGCATTCTAATTCATTCGCACGAATATATCCATTCTAATTCATTTGTACGATCCATTCTAATCCATTCGTACGAATGAATTAAAATGGACCATACGAATGAATTAAAATGGATCGTACAAATGAATTAGAAAGGTTACATTTGTGAGAATGAATTAGAATGGATCGTACGAATGAATTAGAATGGATCGTATGAATGAATTTGAATGGATCGTGCGATGAATTAGAATGGATCATACAAATTAATTAGAATGGATTCTAATTCATTCGTACGATCCATTCTAATTCATTCGCACGATCCATTCTAATTCATTCGTACGATCCATTCTAATTCATTCGTATGATCAATTCTAATTCATTCGCACTATCCATTCTAATTCATTCGTACGATCCATTCTAATTCATTCGTACGATCCATTCTAATTAATTCGCACAAATGTATCCATTCTAATTCATTCGTACGATCCATTCAAATTCAATCGTATGATCCATTCTAATTCATTCGTACGATCGATTCTGATTCATTCGCACGATCCATTCTAATTCATTCGTGCGATCTATTCGAGTTCATTCGCACAATCCATTCTAATTCTTTCGTACGATCCATTCTAATTCATTCGTATGATCCATTCTAACTCATTCGTACGATCCATTCTAATTCATTCTCACGAATGTAACCTTTCTAATTCATTTGTATGATCCATTCTAATTCATTCGTACGATCCATTCTAATCCATTCGTACGATCCATTCTAATTCATTCTCACAAATGTAACCTTTCTAATTCATTTGTACGATCCATTCTAATTTATTCGTACGATCCATTCTAATCCATTCGTACGATCCATTCTAATTCATTCGCACGAATGTAACCATTCTAATTCATTCGTACGATCCATTCTAATTCATTCGCACTATCCATTCTAATCCATTCGAATGATCCATTCTAATTCATTCATACGATCCATTCTAATTCATTCGCACGAATGTATCCATTCTAATGCATTCGTACGATCCATTTTATTTCATTCGTACGATCCATTCTAATTCATTCGTATGATCTAATTCATTCGTACGATCCATTCTAATTCATTCGTACGATCTGTTCTAATTCATTCGCACGATCCATTCTAATTCATTCGTATGATTCATTCTAATTCATTCCTACGATCTAATCTAATTCATTCGCTCGAATGTATCCATTCTAATTCATTCGTTCGATCCATTCTAATTCATTCGTACGATCCATTCAAATTCATTCGCATGATCCATTCTAATTCATTCGTATGATCCATTCTAATTCATTCTCACGAATGTAACCTTTCTAATTCATTTGTACGATCCATTCTAATTCATTCGTATGATCCATTCTAATTCATTCACACAATCCATTCTAATTCAGTCGTATGAATGTATCATACGAATGAATTAGAATGGATCATGCGAATGAATTAAAATGGATCGTACAAATGAATTGGAATGGATCGTACGAATGAATTAGAATGGATACATTCGAGTGAATGAATTAGAATGGATCGAACAAATGAATTAAAAAGGTTACATTGGATCGGACGAATGAATTAGAATGGATCGTACGAATGAATTAGAATGGATTGTGCGAATGAATTAGAATGGATCGTATGAATGAATAAGAATGGATCGTACGAATGAATTAGAATGGATCGTACGAATGAATTAGAATGGATCATACGAATGAATTAGAATGGATACATTCGAGCGAATGAATTAGAATGGATCGTACAAATGAATTAGAAAGGTTACATTCGTGAGAATGAATTAGAATGGATCGTACGAATGAATTAGAATGGATCATACGAATGAATTAGAATGGATCGTGTGAATGAATTAGAATGGATTGTATGAATGAATTAGAATGGATACATTCGTGCGAATGAATTAGAATGGATCGTACGAATGAATTAGAATGGATCGTGCGAGTGAATTAGAATGAATCGTACGAATGCATTAGAGTGGATCGTACGAATGAATTAGAATGAATCGTACGAACAAATTAGAATGGTTCGTACGAATGAATTAGAATGGATCATACGAATGAATTAGAATCGATCGTGCGAATGAATTAGAATGGATCGTACGAATGAATTAGAATGGATAAATTTGTGCGATGAATAAGAATGGAGCGTACGAATGAATTAGAATGGAGCGTACGAATGAACTAGAATGGATACATTCGTGCAAATGCATTAGAATGGATCATATGAAAGAATTAGAATGGATCGTGCGAATGAATTAGAATGGATCATGCGAATGAATTAGAATGGATCGTACGAACGAATTAGAATGGATCAAACGAACGAATTAGAATGGATCATATGAACAAATTAGAATGGATAGTACGAATGAATTAGAATGGATACATTTGTGCGAATTAATTAGAATGGATCGTACGAATGAATTAGAATGGAACGTACGAATGAATTAGAATGGATAGTGCGAATGAATTAGAATGGATCGTACGAATGAATTAGAATGGATACATTCGTGCGAATGAATTAGAATGGATCGTACGAATGAATTAGAATAGATCGTACAAATGAATTAGAATGGATCGTGCGAATGAATTAGAATTGATCATACGAATGTATTAGAATGGATCGTACGAATGAATTAGAATGGATCGTGCGAATGAATTAGAATGGATCGTACGAATGAATTAGAATGGATATATTTGAACGAATAAATTAGAATGGATCATACGAATAAATTAGAATGGATCGTACAAATGAATTAGAATGGATCGTGCGAATGAATTAGAATTGATCGTACGAATGAATTAGAATGGATCGTACGAATGCATTAGATCGTACGAATGAATTAGAATGGATCGTATGAATGAATTAAAATGGATACATTTATACGACTGAATTAGAATGGATTGTACGAGCGAATTAGAATTCATTCTTACGATCCATTCTAATTCATTTGCATGAATGTATCCATTCAAATTTATTCGTACGATCCAGTCTAATTCATTCGCACAATCCATTCTAATTCATTCGCACGAATATATCCATTCTAATTCATTCGTACGATCCATTCTAATTTATTCGTACAAATGTTCTGTTCTAATTCATTCGCACAATCCATTCTAATTCATTCGCACAAATGTATCCATTCTAATTCATTCGTACGATCCATTCTAATTCATTCGTACGATCCATTCTAATTCATTCACATGATCCATTCGTACGATCCATTCTAATCCATTCGTACGATCCATTCTAATTCATTCATACGATCCATTCTAATTCGTTCGTACGATTCATTTTAATTCGTTCGTACGATCCATTCTACTTCATTCGCACGATCCATTCTAATTCTTTTGTACGATCCATTTTAATTCATTCGCACGATCCATTCTAATTCATTCGTACGATCCATTCTAATTCATTCGCACGATCCATTCTAATTTATTCGTACGGTCCATTCTAATTCATTCGTACGATTTATTGTAATTCATTCGAATGATCCATTCTAATTCATTCGTACAATCCATTCTAATTCATTCGTACGATCCATTCAAATTCATTCGTACGATGCAATCTAATTCATTCGCATGAATATATCCATTCTAATTCATTCGTACGATCCTTTCTAATTCATTCGCACGATCCATTCTAATTCATTCGTATGATCCATTCTAATTCATTCCTACGATCTATTCTAATTCATTCCCTCGAATGTATCCATTCTAATTGATTCGTACAATCCATTCTAATTCATTCGTTCGATCCATTCTAATTCATTCATATGATCCATTCTAATTCATTCGTACGATCCATTCTAATTCATTCATACAAATGTATCCATTCTAATTCATTCGTACGATCCATTCTAATTCATTCATACGATCTATTCTAATTCATTCGCACAAATGTATCCATTCTAATTCATTCGCGCAATCCAATCTAATTCAAACGTACGATCCATTCTAATTCATTCACATGATGTATTCTAATTCATTCGTACGATCCATTCCAATTCATTTCTAATTTATTCATTCAAATGTATCCATTCTAATTCATTCGTACGATCCATAATAATTCATTCGTACGATTCATTCTAATTCATTCGCACGATCCATTCATATTCAATCGTACGATCCATTCTAATTCATTCTCACAAATGTATCCATTCTAATTTATTCGTATGATCCATTCTAATTCATTCGCACGATCCATTCTAATTCATTCGCACGAATATATCCATTCTAATTCATTCGTACGATCCATTCTAATTCATTCGTACGATCCATTCTAATTCATTCGCACGAACCATTCTAATGCATTCGCACGATCCATTCTAATCCATTCGTACGATCCATTCTAATCCATTCGTACGATCCATTCTAATCCATTCGTACGATCCATTCTAATTCATTCGTATGATCCATTCTAATTCATTTGTACGATCCATTCAAATTCAATCGCATGATCCATTCTAATTCATTCATACGATCCATTCTAATTTATTCATCCGATCCATTCAAATTCATTCGTACGATGCATTCTAATTCATTCGCACGAATGTATCCATTCTAATTCATTTGTACGATCCATTCTAATCCATTCGTACGAATGAATTAAAATGGACCATACGAATGAATTAAAATGGATCGAACAAATGAATTAGAAAGGTTACATTTGTGAGAATGAATTAGAATGGATCGTACGAATGAATTAGAATGGATCGTACGAATGAATTTGAATGGATCGTGCGATGGATTAGAATGGATCATACAAATGAATTAGAATGGATTCTAATTCATTCGTACGATCCATTCTAATTCATTCGCACAATCCATTCTAATTCTTTCGTATGATCCATTCTAATTCATTCGTATGATCCATTCTAACTCATTCGTACGATCCATTCTAATTCATTCTCACGAATGTAACCTTTGTAATTCATTTGTATGATCCATTCTAATTCATTCGTACGATCCATTCTAATCCATTCGTACGATCCATTCTAATCCATTTGTACGATCCATTCTAATTCATTCTCACAAATGTAACCTTTCTAATTCATTTGTACGATCCATTCTAATTCATTCGTACGATCCATTCTAATCCATTAGTACGATCCATTCTAATTCATTCGCACGAATGTAACCATTCTAATTCATTCGTACGATCCATTCTAATTCATTCGCACTATCCATTCTAATCCATTCGAATGATCCATTCTAATTCATTCGTACGATCCATTCTAATTCATTCGCACGAATGTATCCATTCTAATGCATTCGTACGATCCATTTTAATTCATTCGTACGATCCATTCTAATTCATTCGTACGATCTAATTCATTCGTACGATCCATTCTAATTCATTCGTACGATCTGTTCTAATTCATTCGCACGATCCATTCTAATTCATTCGTATGATTCATTCTAATTCATTCCTACGATCTAATCTAATTCATTCGCTCGAATGTATCCATTCTAATTCATTCGTTCGATCCATTCTAATTCATTCGTACGATCCATTCAAATTCATTCGCATGATCCATTCTAATTCATTCGTATGATCTATTCTAATTCATTCTCACGAATGTAACCTTTCTAATTCATTTGTACGATCCATTCTAATTCATTCGCTCGAATGTATCCATTCTAATTCATTCGTATGATCCATTCTAATTCATTCGCACAATCCATTCTAATTCAGTCGTATGAATGTATCATACGAATGAATTAGAATGGATCATGCGAATGAATTAAAATGGATCGTACAAATGAATTGGAATGGATCGTACGAATGAATTAGAATGGATACATTCGAGCGAATGAATTAGAATGGATCGAACAAATGAATTAGAAAGGTTACATTGGATCGGACGAATGAATTAGAATGGATCGTACGAATGAATTAGAATGGATTGTGCGAATGAATTAGAATGGATCGTATGAATGAATAAGAATGGATCGTACGAATGAATTAGAATGGATCGTACGAATGAATTAGAATGGATCATACGAATGAATTAGAATGGATACATTCGAGCGAATGAATTAGAATGGATCGTACAAATGAATTAGAAAGGTTACATTCGTGAGAATGAATTAGAATGGATCGTACGAATGAATTAGAATGGATCATGCGAATGAATTAGAATGGATCGTGCGAATGAATTAGAATGGATCGTACGAATGAATTAGAATGGATCATAGGAATGAATTAGAATGGATCATAGGAATGAATTAGAATGGATCGAACGAATGAATTAGAATGGATCGTACGAATGAATTAGAATGAATCGTGCGAATGAATTAGAATGTATCGTACGAATGAATTAGAATGGATCATACGAATGAATTAGAATGGATCGTTCGAATGAATTAGAATGGATCATACGATTGAATTTGAATGGATCGTACGAATAAATTTCTAATTCAGTCGTATGAATGTATCCATTTTAATTCATTCGTACGATCCATTCTAATTCGTACAATCCATTCTAATCCATTCGTACGATCCATTCTAATCCATTCGTACGATCCAATCTAATTCATTCGTACGATCCATTCTAATTCATTCGTACGATCCATTCTAATTCATTCGCACGATCTATTCTAATTCATTCGGACGATCCATTCTAATTCATTCGTACGATCCATTCTAATTCATTCGTACGATCCATTCTAATTCATTCGTACGATCCATTCTAATTCATTCCTTTTTTTTTTTTTAATCAAAGCTAGGGGGATTTTATTAGGGACCTTGCCCAAGAAACAAAAAAGGATATTCACATTACTGCTCTGGCCTTTAATAGATCAAGGCTATCAGAGAATGGAGATTAAAATACAAGGAAAAAGTGAAAACTAGAAAACAAATCCATCTCTTCACTCATCTGCAAAACCAGCCCCTTTAAGTCCCTTCCAACTATCTCATATAGCTTCTACCCTACGATCTATTCTAATTCATTCCTACGATCTATTCTAATTCATTCGTACGATTCATTCTAATTTATTCGCACGATCTATTCTAATTCATTCGTACGAATGAATTAGAATGGATCGTACGAATGAATTAGAATGGTTACATTCGTGCGAATGAATTGGAATGGATCGTACGAATGGATTAGAATGGATCGTACGAATGGATTAGAATGGATCGTACAAATGAATTAGAATGGATCATAGGAATGAATTAGAATGGATCGTACGAATGGATTAGAATTGATCGTACGAATGAATTAGAATGGATCATATGAAGGAATTAGAATGGATCGTGCGAATGAATTAGAATGGATCGTGCGAATGAATTAGAATGGATCGTACGAACGAATTAGAATGGATCATATCAACGAATTAGAATGGATCGTACGAATGAATTAGAATGGATACATTCGTACGATCCATTCTAATTCATTCGTACGATCCATTCTTATTCATTCGTACGATCCATTCAAATTCATTCGCATGATCCATTCTAATTCATTCGTACGATCCATTCTAATCCTTTCATATGATCCATTCTAATTCATTCGTACGATCCATTATAATCCATTCGTATGATCCATTCTAATTCATTCGTATGATCCATTCTAATCCATTCGTACGATCCATTCTAATCCATTCATACGATCCATTCTAATTCATTCGCACGATCCATTCTAATTCTTTCATATGATCCATTCTAATTCGTTCGTACGATCCATTCTAATTCGTTCGTACGATCCATTCTAATTCATTCGCACGATCCATTCTAATTCATTCGCACGATCCATTCTAATTCTTTCATATGATCCATTCTAATTCATTCCTACGATCCATTCTAATCCATTCGTACGATCCATTCTAATTCATTCCTATGATCCATTCTAATTCATTCGTACGATCCATTCTAATTCATTCGTACGATCCATTCTAATCCATTCGTACGATCCATTCTAATTCATTCGCACGAATGTAACCATTCTAATTCATTCGTACGATCCATTCTAATTCATTCGTACGATCCATTCTAATTCATTCGTATGAATGAATTAGAATAGATCGTGCGAATGAATTAGAATGGTTCGTACGAATGAATTAGAATAGATCATAGGAATGAATTAGAATGGATCATACGAATGAATTAGAATGGATCGTACGAATGAATTAGAATGAATCGTACGAATGAATTAGAATAGATCGTACGAATGAATTAGAATGGATCGTGCGAATGAATTATATTGGATCGTACGAATGAATTAGAATGGATCGTACGAATGAATTAGAATGGATCGTACGAATGGATTAGAATGGATCGTACGAATGGATTAGAATCGATCGTACGAATTAGAATGGATCGTACGAATGAATTAAAATGGATACATTCATACGACTGAATTAGAAATTTATTCGTACGATCCATTAAAATTCAATCGTATGATCCATTCTAATTCCTTCGCATGATCCATTCTAATTCATTCGTACAATCCATTCTAATTCATTCGTACGATTCATTCTAATTCATTCGTAAGATCCATTCTAATTCATTCGTACGATTCATTCTAATTCATTCGTACGATCCATTCTAATTCATTCGTATGATCCATTCTAATTCATTCCTATGATCCATTCTATTTCTTTCGTACGATCCATTCTAATTCATTTGTACGAATGTATCCATTCTAATTCATTCGCACGATCCATTCTAATGCATTCGTACGATTCATTCTAATTCATTCGCACGATCCATTCTAATTCATTCGTACGATCCATTCTAATTCATTCGTACGATCCATTCTAATTCATTCGTATGATCCATTCTAATTCATTCGCACGATCCATTCAAATTCATTTGCACGATCCATTCTAATTCATTCGTACGATCCATTCTAATTCATTCATACGATCTATTCTAATTCATTCGCACGAATGTATCCATTCTAATTCATTTGTATGATCCAATCTAATTCATTCGCACGAATGTAACCATTCTAATTCATTCGTACGATCTATTCTTATTCATTCATACGATCCATTCTAATTCATTCGCACAATCCATTCTAATTCATTCGTACGATCCATTCTAATACATTCGTCCGATCCAATGAAACCTTTCTAATTCATTTGTACGATCCATTTAAATTCATTCGCAAATTAGAATGGATCGTACGAATGAATTAGAATGGATCGTGCGAATGAATTAGAATGGATCGTTCGATCCATTCTAATCCATTCGTACGATCCATTCTAATCCATTCGTACGATCCATTCTAATTCATTCGCACTATCCATTCTAATTCATTCGTACGATCCATTCTAATTCATTCGCACGATCCATTCTAATTCATTCGCACGATCCATTCTAATTCATTCGCACGATCCATTTTAATTCATTCGTACGATCCATTCTAATTCATTCGCACGATCCATTCTAATTCATTCGTACGATCCATTCTAATTCATTCGTACGATCCATTCTAATTTATTCGTTCAAATGTATCCATTTTAGTTCATTCGTACGATCCATTCTAATTCATTCGTACGATCCATTCTAATTCATTCGTTCGATCCATTCTAATTCATTTGTACGATCCATTCTAATTCATTCGCACGAATGTATCCATTTTAATTCATTCGTACGGTCCATTCTAATTTATTCATACGATCCATTCTAATTCATTCGCACGATCCATTCTAATTCATTCGTACGATCCATTCTAATTCATTCGCATGAATTAGAATGGATACATTTGTGCGAATGAATCAGAATGGATCGTACGAATGAATTAGAATGGATCGTGCGAATGAATTAGAATGGATCGTAGGAATGAGATAGAATGGATCGTACGAATGAATTAGAATGGTTACATTCGTGCGAATGAATTAGAATGGATCGTACGAATGGATTAGAATGGATCGTACGAATGAATTTGAATGGATACATTCGAGCGAATGAATTAAATTGGATCGTACGAATGGATTAGAATGGATCGTACGAATGAATTAGAATGGTTACATTCGTGCGAATGAATAAGAATGGATCGTACGAATGGATTAGAATGGATCGTACGAATGGATTAGAATGGATCGTACGAATGAATTAGAATGGATCATACAAATGAATTAGAAAGGTTACATTCGTGAGAATGAATTAGAATGGATCGTACGAACGAATTAGAATGGATCGTACGAACGAATTAGAATGGATCGTATGAACGAATTAGAATGGATCGTGCAAATGAATTAGAATGGATACATTCGTGCGAATGAATTGGAATGGATCTTAGGAATGAATTAGAATGGATCGTACGAATGAATTAGAATGGTTACATTCGTGCGAATGAATTAGAATGGATCGTACAAATGAATTAGAATGGTTACATTCGTGCGAATGAATTAGAAGGGATCGTACGAATGGATTAGAATGGATCGTACGAATGGATTAGAATGGATCGTACGAATGAATTAGAATGGATCGTACAAATGAATTAGAAAGGTTACATTTGTGAGAATCAATTAGAATGGATCGTACGAATGAATTAGAATGGATCATAGGAATGAATTAGAATGGATCGGTCAAATGAATTAGAATGGATACATTCGTGCGAATGAATTAGAATGGATATTAGGAATGAATTAGAATGGATCGTACGAATGAATTAGAATGGTTACATTCGTGCGAATAAATTAGAATGGATCGTACGAATGAATCAGAATGGATCGTGCGAATGAATTATAATTGATCATACGAATGAATTAGAATGGATCATAGGAATGAATTCGAATGGATCGTATGAATGAATTAGAATGGTTACATTCGTGCGAATGAATTAGAATGGATCGTACGAATGGTTTAGAATGGATCGTACGAATGAATTAGAATGGATACATTCGAGCGAATGAATTAGAATGGATCGTACGAATGAATTAGAATGGATCGTATGAATGGATTAGAATGGATCGTACGAATGAATTAGAATGGATCGTACGATTCATTCTAATTCATTCGTACGATCCATTCTAATGCATTCGTACGATTCATTCTAATTCATTCGCACAATCCATTCTAATTCATTCGTACGATCCATTCTTATTCATTCATACGATCCATTCTAATTCATTCACACAATCCATTCTAATTCATTTGTACGATCCATTCTAATTCATTCGTATGATCCATTCTAACTCATTCGGTGGATCCATTCTAATTCATTCATACGATCTATTCTAATTCATTCGCACGATCCATTCTAATTTATTCGTACGATCCATTCTAATTCATTCGTACGATCTATTCTAATTCATTCGCACGAATGTAACCATTCTAATTCATTCGTACGATTTATTCTAATTCATTCGTATGAGCTATTCTAATTCATTCGTATGATCCATTCTAATGTATTCGTACGATTCATTCTAATTCATTCGCATAAATACATCCATTCTAATTCATTCGTACGATCCATTCTAATTCATTCGTACGATCCATTCTTATTCATTCATACGATCCATTCTAATTCATTCACACAATCCATTCTAATTCATTTGTACGATCCATTCTAATTCATTCGTATGATCCATTCTAACTCATTCGGTAGATCCATTCTAATTCATTCATACGATCTATTCTAATTCATTCGCAAGATCCATTCTAATTTATTCGTACGATCCATTCTAATTCATTCGTACGATCTATTCTAATTCATTCGCACGAATGTAACCATTCTAATTCATTCGTATGAGCTATTCTAATTCATTCGTATGATCCATTCTAATGTATTCGTACGATTCATTTTAATTCATTCGCATAAATACATCCATTCTAATTCATTCGTACGATCGATTCTAATTCATTTGCACGTTCCATTCTAATTCATCCCTATGATCCATTCTAATTCATTCGTACGAACCATTCTAATTCATTCACTCGAATGTATCCATTCTAATTCATTCGTACGATCCATTCTAATTCACTCGTACGATCCATTCTAATTCATTCTCACGAATGTAACCTTTCTAATTCATTTGTAGGATCCATTCTAATTCATTCGTACGATCCATTCTAATCCATTCGTACGATCCATTCTAATCCATTCGTACGATCCATTCTAATTTATTCGTACGATCCATTCTAATTCATTCGCTCGAATGTATCCATTTGTAATTCATTCGTTCGATCCATTCTAATTCATTCGTACGATCCATTCTAATCCATTCGTACGATCCATTCTAATCCATTCATACGATCCATTCTAATCCATTCGTCCGATCCATTCTAATTCATTCGCACGAATGTATCCATTCTAATTCATTCGTATAATCCATTATAATTCATTCGCACGATCCATTCTCATTCATTCGTATGATCCATTCTAATTCATTCCTACGATCTATTCTAATTTATTCGCTCGAATGTATCCATTCTATTTCATTCGTACAATCCATTCTAATTCATTCGCACGATCCATTCTAATTCATTCGTATGATCCATTCTAATTCATTCCTACGATCTATTCTAATTCATTCGCTCGAATGTATCCATTCTAGTTCATTCGTACGATCCATTCTAATTCATTCGTATGATCCATTCTAACTCATTCGGTGGATCCATTCTAATTCATTCGTACGATCCATTCTAATTCATTCGCACGATCCATTCTAATTTATTCGTACGATACATTCTAATTCATTCGCACGATCCATTCTAATTCATTCGTACAATCCATTCTAATTCATTCGCACGAATGTAACCATTCTAATTCATTCCTACGATCCATTCTAATTCATTCACACTAATGTATCCATTCTAATTCATTTGCACGATCCATTCTAATTCATTCCTATGACCCATTCTAATTCATTCGTACGATCCATTCTAATTCATTCGCTCGAATGTATCCATTCTAATTCATTCGTACGATCCATTCTAATTCGTTCATACGATCCATTCAAATTCATTCGCATTATCCATTCTAATTCATTCGTACGATCCATTCAAATTCATTCTCATGAATGTAACCTTTCTAATTCTTTTGTATGATCTATTCCAATTCATTCGTACGATCCATTCTAATCCATTCGTATGATCCATTCTAATCCATTCGTACGATCCATTCTAATTCATTCTCACAAATGTAACCTTTCTAATTCATTTGTACGATCTATTGTAATTCATTCGTACGATCCATTCTAATTTATTCGTACGATCCATTCTAATTTATTCGTTCAAATATATCCATTCTAATTCATTCGTACGATCCATTCTAATTCATTTGCACGATCCCTTCTTATTCATTCGCACGAATGTATCCATTCTAATTCATCGCACGAATCCGTTCTAATTCATTCGCATGAATGTATCCATTCAAACTCATTCATGCGAATGAATTAGAACGGATTCGTGCGATGAATTAGAATGGATTGTACGAATGAATTAGAATGGATCGTACGAATAAATTAGAATGGATCGTACGAATGAATTATAATGGATTGTACAAATGAATTAGAAAGGTTACATTTGTGAGAATGAATTAGAATTGATCGTACGAATGGATTAGAATGGATCGTACGAATGGATTAGAATGGATCGTATGAATGAATTAGAATGGATCATACAAATGAATTAGAAAGGTTACATTCGTCAGAATGAATTAGAATGGATCGTACGAATGAATTAGAATGGATCATGCGAATGAATTTGAATGGATCATACGAATGAATAAGAATGGATCGTACGAATGAATTAGAATGGATCGTACGAATGTATCCATTCTAATTCATTCGTACGATCCATTCTAATTCGTTCATATGATCCATTCTAATTCGTTCGTACGATCCATTCTAATTCGTTCGTACGATCCATTCTAATTCGCACGATCCAATCTAATTCATTCGCACGATCCATTCTAATTCTTTCATATGATCCATTATAATTCATTCGCACGAATGTATCCATTCTAGTTCATTCGTACGCTCCATCCTAATTCATTCGTACGCTCCATTCTTATTCAACGCACAAATGTATCCATTCTAATTCATTCGTACGATCCATTCTAATACATTCGCACGATCGATTCTAATTCATTCGTATGATCCATTCTAATTCATTCGTACGATCCATTCTAATTCTTTCGTACGATCCATTCTAATTCATTCGCACGATCTATTCTAATTCATTCGTACAATCCATTCTAATTCATTCGTACGATCCATTCTAATTCATTCGCACTATCCATTCTAATTCATTCGTACGATCCATTCTAATTCATTCGTACGATTCATTCGTACGATTCATTCTAATTCATTCGTACAAATGTATCCATTCTAATTCATTCGTACGATCCATTCTAATTCATTCATACGATCTATTCAAATTCATTCGCACGAATCTATCCATTCTAATTAATTCGCACAATCCAATCTAATTCAAACGTACGATCCATTCTAATTCATTCACATGATGTATTCTAATTCATTCGTACGATCCATTCCAATTCATTTGTATGATCCATTTTAATTCATTCGCATGATGCATTCTAATTCATTTGTATGATACATTCATACGACTGAATTAGAATGGATTGTACGAATGAATTAGAATTGATCATACGAATGAATTAGAATGGATCGTACGAATGAATTAGAATGGATCGTGCGAATGAATTAGAATGGATCGTACAAATGAATTAGAATGGATCATACGATTCATTCTAATTCATTCGTATGATCCATTCTAATGCATTCGTAAGATTCATCCTAATTCATTCGCACGATCCATTCTAATTCATTCGTATGATGCATTCTAATTTATTTGCACGAATATACGATCCATTCTAATTTATTCGCAAGAATGTATCCATTCTAATTCATTCGTACAATCCATTCTAATTTATTCGTACAAATGCATCCATTCTAATTCATTCGTACGATCCATTCTAATTCATTCGTACGATTCATTCTAATTCATTCGCACGATCCATTCTAATTCATTTGTACGATCCATTCTAATTCATTCGGACGAATGTATCCTCTCTAATTCATTCATACAATCCATTCAAATTCATTCGCACGATCCATTCTAATTCATTCGTATGATCCATTCTAATTCATTCCTACGATCTATTCTAATTCATTCGCTCGAATGTATCCATTCTAATTCATTCGTTCGATCCATGCTAATTCATTCATACGATCCATTCAAATTCATTCGCATGATCCATTCTAATTCATTCGTACGATCCATTCTAATTCATTCTCACGAATGTAACCTTTCTAATTCATTTGTATGATCCATTCTAATCCATTCGTACGATCTATTCTAATCCATTCGTACGATCCATTCTAATCCTTTCGTACGATTTATTCTAATTCATTCGTACGATCCATTCTAATTCATTCTCACAAATGTAACCATTCTAATTCATTCGTACGATCCATTCTAATTCATTCCTACGATCCATTCTAATTCATTTGTATGATCCATTCAAATTCATTCGTACGATCCATTCTAATTCATTCTCACGAATGTAACCTTTCTAATTCATTTGTATGATCTATTCTAATTCATTCGTACGATCCATTCTAATCCATTCGTACGATTCATTCTAATCCATTCGTACGATCCATTCTAATCCATTCGTACGATCCATTCTAATTCATTCGTATGATCCATTCTAATCCATTCGTACAATCCATTCTAATTCATTCGTATGATACATTCGTGAGAATGAATTAGAATGGATCGTACGAATAAATTAGAATGGATACATTCGTGCGAATGAATTAGAATGGATAGTACAAATCAATTAGAATGGATCGTACAAATGAATTAGAATGGTTTAGAATAGATCGTACGAATGGTTTAGAATGGATCGTACGAATGGATTAGAATGGATCATACGAATGAATTAGAATGGATACATTCGAGCGAATGAATTAGAATGGATCGTATGAATGGATTAGAATGGATCGTACGAATGGATTAGAATGGATCGTACGAATGAATTAGAATGGATCGTACGAACGAATAAGAATGGATCGTACGAATGAATTAGAATGGATCATAGGAATGAATTAGAACGGATCGTGCGAATGAATTAGAATGGATCATACGAATGAATTAGAATGGATTCATTCATGCGAATGAATTAGAATGGATCATACGAATGAATTAGAATGGATCGTGCGAAAGAATTAGAATGGATAGTGCGAATGAATTAGAATTGATCATACGAATGAATTAGAATGGATCATACGAATGAATTAGAATGGATCGTGCAAATGAATTAGAATGGATCGTACGAATGAATTAGAATGGATACATTCGAGTGAATGAATTAGAATGGATCATACGAATGAATTAGAATCGATACATTTGTGCAAATGAATTTGAATGGATTGCACGAATTGAATTAGAATGGATCATACGAATGAATTAGAATGGATCGTGCGAATGAATTAGAATTGATCATACGAATGAATTAGAATGGATCGTACGAATGAATTAGAATGGATCATATGAAAGAATTAGAATGGATCGTGCGAATGAAGTAGAAAGGATCGTACGAATGAATTAGAATGGATATATTCGTGCGAATGAATTAGATTGCATCGTACGAATAAATTTGAATGGATTGCACGAATGAATTAGAATGGATCGTACGAATGAATTAGAATGGATCATGGGAATGAATTAGAATAGATCGTATGAATGAATCAGAATGGATCGTACGAATAAATTAGAATGGCTCGTGCGAATGTGTGAGAATGAATTAGAATGGATCGTACGAATGAATTAGAATGGATCATAGGAATGAATTAGAATGGATCATGCAAATGAATTAGAATGGATCGTACGAATGGATTAGAATGGATCGTACGAATGAATTAGAATGGATCATACAAATGAATTAGAAAGGTTACATTCGTGAGAATGAATTAGAATGGATCGTGCGAATGAATTAGAATGGATCGTGCGAACGAATTAGAATGGATCGTACGAACGAATTAGAATGGATCGTACGAATGAATTAGAATGGATACATTCGAGCGAATGAATTAGAATGGATTGTACGAATGAATTAGAATGGATCATAGGAATGAATTAGAATGGATCGTGCAAATGAATTAGAATGGATACATTCGTGCGAATGAATTAGAATGGATCGTAGGAATGAATTAGAATGGATCATACGAATGAATTAGAATGGTTACATTCGTGCGAATGAATTAGAATGGATCGTAGGAATGAATTAGAATGGATCGAACGAATGAATTAGAATGGATACATTCGAGCGAATGAATTAGAATAGATCGTAGGAATGAATTAGAATGGATCATACGAATGAATTAGAATGGATCGTGCGTATGAATTAGAATGGATTGTACGAATGAATTAGAATGGATACTTTCGTGCGAATGAATTAGAATGGATCGGACGAATGAATTAGAATGGATCGTAGGAATGAATTAGAATGGATCGTGCGAATGAATTAGAATAAATCGTACGAATGCATTAGAATGGATACATTCGTGCGAATGAATTAGAATGGATCGTACGAATGAATTAGAATGGATCGTGCGAATGAATTAGAATGAATCGTACGAATGAATTGGAATAGATCGTACGAATGAATTAGAATGGATACATTTGTACGAATAAATTAGAATGGATTGTACGAATTAATTAGAATGGATTGTTTGAATAAATTAGAACGGATCGTACGAATGAATTAGAATTGATCGTGCGAATGAATTAGAATGGTTATATTCGTGCAAATGAATGGATCGTATGAATGAATTAGAATGGTTATATTCGTGCAAATGAATTAGAATGGATCGTATGAATAAATTAGAATGGAAACATTCGTGCGAATGAATTAGAATGGATCGAACAAATGAATTAGAATGGATCGTACGAATGAATTAGAATGGATCATGCGAATGAATTAGAATGGATTGTACGAATGAATTAGAATGGATACATTTGTGCGAATGAATTAGAATGGATCGTACGAATAAATTAGAATGGATCGTGCGAATAAATTAGAATGGATCGTACGAATGAATTAGAATGGATCCACCGAATGAGTTAGAATGGATCATACGAATGAAATAGAATGGATCGTATAAAAGAATTTGAATGGATCGTTCGAATGAATTAGAATGGATCGTACGAATGGATTAGAATGGATCGTACGAATGAATTAGAATGGATCATACAAATGAATTAGAAAGTTTACATTCGTGAGAATTAATTAGAATGGATCGTACGAATGAATTAGAATGGATACATTCAAGCGAATGAATTAGAATGGATCGTACGAATGAATTAGAATGGATCATAGGAATGAATTAGAACGGATCGTGCAAATGAATTAGAATGGATACATTCATGCGAATGAATTAGAATGGATCGTAGGAATGAATTAGAATGGATTGTATGAATGAATTAGAATGGTTACATTCGTGCAAATGAATTAGAATGGATCGTACGAATGAATTAGAATGGATCATACGAATGGATTAGAATGGATCGTACGAATGAATTATAATGGATCGTACGAATGCATTAGAATGGATACATTCGTTCGAATGAATTAGAATGGATCGTACGAATGAATTAGAATGGATCGTGCGAATGAATTAGAATGTATCGTACGAATGAATTAGAATGGATACATTTGTGCGAATGAATTAGAATGGATCGTACGAATGAATTAGAATAAATCGTACGAATGAATTAGAATGGATCATACAAATGAATTAGAATGGATACATTTGTGCGATGAATAAGAATGGAGCGTACGAATGAATTAGAATGGATCGGACGAATGAATTAGAATGGATCGTATGAATAAATTAGAATGGTTACATTCGTGCAAATGAATTAGAATGGATCGTACGAATGAATTAGAACGGATCGTGCAAATGAATTAGAATGGATTTTACGAATGAATTAGAATGGATCGTATGAATGAATTAGAATGGATACCCTTGTGCATATGAATTAGAATGGATCGTACGAATGAATTAGAATGGATCATATTAATGAATTAGAATGGATCGTATGAATGAATTAGAATGGATACATTCGTGCGAATGAATTAGAATGGATCGTGCGAATCAATTAGACTGGATCGTGCGAATGAATAAGAATGGATCGTATGAATGGATTAGAATGGATCGTACGAATGGATTAGAACGGATCGTACGAATGGATTAGAATGGATCGTACGAATGGATTTGAATGGATCATACAAATGAATTAGAAAGGTTACATTCGTGAGAATGAATTAGAATGGATCGTACGAATGAATTAGAATGGATCGTACGAATGAATTAGAATGGATACATTCGTGCGAATGAATTAGAATGGATCGTACGAATGAATTAGAATGGATCATACGAATGAATTAGAATGGATCGTGCAAATGAATTAGAATGGATACATTCGTGCAAATGAATTAGAATGGATCGTAGGAATGAATTAGAATGGATCGTACGAATGAATTATAATGGTTACATTCGTGCGAATGAATTAGAATGGATCATAGGAATGAATTAGAACGGATCGTGCGAATGAATTAGAATGGATCGTACGAATGGATTAGAATGGATCGTACGAATGGATTAGAATGGATCGTACGAATGGATTAGAATGGATCGTACGAATGAGTTAGAATGGATCGTACGAATGAATTAGAATTAGATCATACGAATGAATTGGAATGGATCGTACGAATGAATTAGAATGGATTGTACTATTAGAATGGATACATTCGTACGAATGAATTAGAACGGATCGTGCGAATGAATTAGAATGGATCGTATGAATGAATTTGAATGGATTGTACAAATGAATTAGAATGGATCATACGAATGAATTAGAATGGAAATAGAATTCATTCGTACGATTCTTTCTAATCCATTCTAATTCATATGCACAAAGGTATTCATTCTAATTCATTCGTATGATCCATTCTAATTCATTCGTACGATCCATTCGAATTCATTCGTACGATCCAATCTAATTCATTCACACGATCCGTTCTAATTCATTCCTATGATACATTCTTATTCATTCGCACGAATGTAACCATTCTAATTCATTCGTACGATCCATTCTAATTCATTCCTACGATCCATTCTAATTCATTCGCACGAATGTATCCATTCTAATTCATTTGCACGATCCATTCTAATTCATTCCTATGATCCATTTTAATTCATTCGTACGATTCATTCTAATTCATTCGCTCGAATGTATACATACTATTTCATTTGTACGATCCATTCTAATTCATTCGCACGATCCATTCTAATTAATTCTCACGAATGTAACTTTTCTAATTCATTTGTATGATCCATTCTAATCCATTCGTACGATCCATTCTAATTCATTCGCTCGAATGTATCCATTCTAATTCATTCGTACGATCCATTCTAATCTATTCGTACGATCCTTTCTAAACCATTCGTACGATCCATTCTAATTCATTCACACGAATGTAACCATTCTAATTCATTCATACGATCCATTCTAATTCATTCACACAATCCATTCTAATTCATTCATACGATCCATTCTAATCCATTCGTACGATCCATTCTAATTCATTCGTATGATCCATTCTAATTCATTCTCCCAAATGTAACCTTTCTAATTCATTTGTACGATCCATTATAATTCATTCGTACGATCCATTCTAATCCATTCGTAATATCCATTCTAATCCATTCGTACGATCCATTCTAATTCATTCGCACGAATGTAACAATTCTAATTCATTCGTACGATCCATTCTAATTCATTCCTACGATCCATTCTAATTCATTCGCACGAATGTATCCATTCTAATTCATTTGCACGATCCATTCTAATTCATTCCTATGATCCATTCTAATTCATTCGTACGATCCATTTTAATTCATTCGCTCGAATGTATCCATTCTAATTCATTCGTACGATCCATTCTAATTCGTTCATACGATCCATTCTAATTCGTTCGTACGATCCATTCTAATCCATTCGTACGATCCATTCTAATTCATTCACACGATCCATTCTAATTCATTCGCACAAATGTATCCATTCTAATTCATTCGTACGATCCATTGAAATTCATTCGTACGATCCATTCTAATTCATTCGCATAAATGTATCCATTCTAATTCATTCGTTCGATCCATTCTAATTCATTCGCATAAATATATCCATTCTAATTCATTCGTACGATCCATTCTAATTCATTCGCACGATCCATTCTAATTCATTCGCACGATTCATTCTAATTCATTCGCACGAATGTATCCATTCTAATTCATTCGTACAATCCATTCAAATTCATTAGCACGATCCATTCTAATTCATTCGTACGATCCATTCTAATTCATTTGTACGATCCATTCTAATTTATTCGCACAAATGTATCATTCTAATTTATTTGTACGATCCATTCTAATTCAGTCTCACGAATGTATCATACGAATGAATTAGAATGGATTGTACGAATGGATTAGAATGGATTGTAAGAATGGATTAGAATGGATTATACGAATGGATTAGAATGGATCATACGAATGAATTAGAATGAATCGTATGAATGCATTAGAATGGATCGTACGAATGAATTAGAATGGATCGTACGAATGGATTAGAATGGATTGTACGAATGAATTAGAATGGATTATACGAATGGATTAGAATGGATCATACGAATGAATTAGAATGAATCGTACGAATGCATTAGAATGGATCGTACGAATGCATTAGAATGGATTAGAATGGATTGTACTAATGGATTAGAATGGATTGTACGAATGGATTAGAATGGATTATACGAATGGATTAGAATGGATCGTACGAATGCATTAGAATGGATTAGAATGGATTGTACGAATGGATTAGAATGGATTGTACGAATGGATTAGAATGGATTAGAATGGATTGTACGAATGAATTAGAATGGATTGTACGAATGGATTAGAATGGATCATACGAATGAATTAGAATGGATCGTGCGAATAAATTAGAATGAATCGTACGAATGCATTAGAATGGATCGTACGAATGAATCGTACGATCCATTCTAATTGATTTGTACGATCCATTCTAATTCATTAGCACGATCCATTCTAATTCATTCGTACGATCCATTCTAATTCATTCGTATGATCAATTCCTAATTCATTCGTACAATCCATTCTAATTCAGTCGTATGAATGTATCATACGAATGAATTAGAATGGATCATGCGAATAAATTAGAATGGATCGTACGAATGAATTAGAATGGATACATTCGAGCGAATGAATTTGAATGGATCGTACGAATGAATTAGAATGGATCATAGGAATGAATTAGAATGGATCGTGCAAATGACTTAGAATGGATACACCGAATGAGTTAGAATGGATCGTACGAATGAATTAGAATGGAGCGTATGAATGAACTAGAATGGATACATTCGTGCGAATGAATTAGAATGGTTCATATGAAAGAATTAGAATGGATCGTGCGAATGAATTAGAATGGATCGTGCGAATGAATTAGAATGGATCGTACGAACGAATTAGAATGGATCATATGAACGAATTAGAATCGATCATACGAATGAATTAGAATGGATACATTCGTACGATCCATTCTAATTCATTCGTACGATCCATTCTTATTCATTCGTACGATCCACTCAAATTCATTCACATGATCCATTCTAATTCATTCGTACGATCCATTCTAATTCATTCTCACGAATGTAACCTTTCTAATTCATTTGTATAATCCATTCTAATTCATTCATTCGATCCATTCTAATCCATTCGTACGATCCATTCTAATCCATCGTACGATCCATTCTAATTCATTCTCACAAATGTTACCTTTTTAATTCATTTGTACGATCCATTCTAATTCATTCGTACGATCCATTCTAATTTATTCGTACGATCCATTCTAATTCATTCGTACGATCCATTCTAATTCATCGCACGAATCCGTTCTAATTCATTTGCACGAATGAATTAGAATGGATACATTCGTGCGAATGAATTAGAACAGATTCGTGCGATGAATTAGAATGGATACATTCGTGCGAATGAATTAGAATGGATCGTGTGAATGAATTAGAATGGATCGTACGAATGAATTAGAATGGATCGTATGAATGAATTAGAATGGATCGTACAAATAAATTAGAATGGATACATTTGTGCTATGAATAAGAATGGAGCGTACGAATGAATTAGAATGGAGCGTACGAATGAACTAGAATGGATACATTCGTGCGAATGAATTAGAATGGATTGCACGATTGAATTAGATTGGAAACATTCGTGCGAATGAATTAGAATGGATCAAACGAATGAATTAGAATGGATCGTGCGAATGAATTAGAAAGAATCGTACGAATGAATTAGAATGGATCGTACGAATGAATTAGAATGGATCGTGCGAATGAATTAGAATGGATCGTATGAATAAATTAGAATGGATCGTACGAATGAATTAAAATGGATACATTTGTGTGAATTAGAATGGATCGTACGAATGGATTAGAATTAGATCGTACGAATGAATTAGAATGGATCGTACGAATGAATTAGAATAAATCATATGAATGCATTAGAATGGATCGTACGAATGGATTGTACGAATGGATTAGAATGGATCGTACGAATGGATTAGAATGGATCGTACGAATGAATTAGAATGGATTATACAAATGAATTATAAAGGTTACATTCGTGAGAATGAATTAGAGTGGATCGTACGAATGAATTAGAATGGATCATGCGAATGAATTTGAATGGATCATACGAATGAATAAGAATGAATCGTACAAATGAATTAGAATGGTTATATTCGAGCGAATGAATTAGAATAGATCTTAGGAATGAATTAGAATGGATCATACGAATGAATTAGAATGGATCGTGCGAATGAATTAGAATGGATCGTACGAATGAATTAGAATGGATACATTCGTGCGAATGAATTAGAATGGATCGTACGAATATACGATCCATTCTAATTTATTTGTACGAATATACGATCCATTCTATGATCGTACGATCCATTCTAATCCATTTGCACTATCCATTCTAATTCATTCATACGATCCATTCTAATTTATTCGTACGATCCATTCTAATCCATTCGTATGATCCATTCTAATGCATTCGTATGATTCATTCTAATTCATTCGTACGATCCATTCTAATTCATATGCACAATGGTATCCATTCTAATTCATTCGTACGATCCATTCTAATGCATTCGTACGATCCATTCTAATTCATTCACACGATCCATTCTAATTCATTCATATGAATGTATCCATTTTAATTCATTCGTACGATCCATTCTAATTCATTCGTACAAATGTATCCATTCTAATTCATTCGTACGATCCATTCTAATTTATTTGCACGAATATACGATCCATTCTATGATCTTACGATCCATTCTAATTCATTCGCACTATCCATTCTAATTCATTTGTACGATCCATTCTAATTCATTCGTACGATCCATTCTAATTCATTCGTACAAATGTATCCATTCTAATTCATTCGTACGATCCATTCTAATTCATTCATACGATCTATTCTAATTCATTCGCACGAATGTATCCATTCTAATTCATTCGCAGGATCCATTCTAATTCAATCGTACGAATGAATTAGAATGTATCGTAGGAATGAATTAGAATGGATTGTACGAATAAATTAGAATCGATCGTATGAATGAATTAGAATAGATCGTACAAATGAATTAGATCGTACGAATGAATTAGAATGGATCGTACGAATGAATTAGAATGGATCGTGTGAATGAATTAGAATGGATCGTACGAATGAATTAGAATGGATCATACTAATGAATTAGAATGGATACCTTTGTGTATATGAATTAGAATGGATCGTACGAATGAATTAGAATGAATCATACGAATGCATTAGAATGGATCGTACGAATGGATTAGAATGGATCGTACGAATGCATTAGAATGGACCGTACGAATGAATTAGAATGAATCGTACGATCCATTCTATTTCATTCGGACGATCTAATTCATTCGTATGATCCATTCTAATTCATTCACACGAATGTAACCATTCGAATTCATTCGTACGATCCATTCTAATTCATTCCTACGATCCATTCTAATTCATTCGTACGATTGAATTAGAATGGATCGTGTGAATAAATTAGAATGGATTAGAATGGATCATGCGAATGAATTAAAATGGATCGTACGAATGAATTAGAATGGATCGTGCGAATGAATTAGAATGGATCGTACGAATGAATTAGAATGGATCGTGCAAATGAATTAGAATCGATCGTACGAATGAATTAGAATGGATGGTACGAATAAATTAGAATGGATCGTACGATGGAATTAGAATAGATCGTGCGAATAAATTAGAATGGATCGTACGAATGAATTAGAATGGATACATTCGTACGAATGGATTAGAATGGATCGTACGAATGAATTAGAATGGGTCGTACGAATGAATTAGAATAGCTCGTACGAATAAATAAGAAGGGATCGTACGAATGAATTAGAATGGATCGTACGAATGCATTAGAATGGATACATTCGTGCGAATGAATTAGAATAGATCGTACGAATGAATTAGAATAGATCATACGAATAAATTAGAATGGATCGTACGAACGAATTAGAATGGATCGTACGAACGAATTAGAATGGATCGTATGAACGAATTAGAATGGATCGTACGAATGAATTAGAATGGATACATTCGAGCGAATGAATTAGAATGGATCGTACGAATGAATTAGAATGGATCATAGGAATGAATTAGAATGGATCGTGAAAATGAATTAGAATGGATACATTCGTGCGAATGAATTAGAATGGATCGTAGGAATGAATTAGAATGGATTGTACGAATGAATTAGAATGGATCATACGAATGGATTAGAATGGATTGTACGAATGAATTAGAATGGATCGTATGAATGAATTAGAATGGTTACATTCGTGCGAATGAATTAGAATGGATTGTACGAATGGATTAGAATGGATCGAACGAATGGGTTAGAATGGATCGTACGAATGAATTACAATGGATCGTACAAATGAATTAGAAAGGTTACATTTGTGAGAAAGAATTAGAATGGATTGTACGAATGAATTAGAATGGATCGTACGAATGGATTAGAATGGATCGTACGAATGAATTAGAATGGATCGTACGAATGAATTAGAATGGATCGTATGAACGAATTAGAATGGATCGTACGAATGAATTAGAATGGACACATTCGAGCGAATGAATTAGAATGGATCGTACGAATGAATTAGAATGGATCGTATGAATGAATTAGAATGGATCGTATGAACGAATTAGAATGGATCGTACGAATGAATTAGAATGGATATATTCGAGCGAATGAATTAGAATGGATCGTACGAATGAATTAGAATGGATCATAGGAATGAATTAGAATGGATCATATGAATGAATTAGAATGGTTACATTCGTGCGAATGAATTAGAATGGATCGTACGAATGGATTAGAATGGATCGTACGAATGGATTAGAATGCATTGTACGAATGAATTAGAATAGATATATTTGTGTGAATGAATTAGATTGCATCGTATGAATGAATTAGAATGGATCGTACGAACGAATTAGAATGGATCGTATGAACGAATTAGAATGGATCGTACGAATGGATTAGAATGGATCGTACGAATGAATTAGAATGGATCGTACAAATGAATTAGAAAGGTTACATTTGTGAGAATGAATTAGAATGGATCGTACGAATGAATTAGAATGGATCGTACGAATGGATTACAGTGGATCGTACGAATGGATTAGAATGGATCGTACGAATGGATTAGAATAGATACATTTGTGCGAATGAATTAGATTGCATTGTACGAATGAATTTGAATGGATTGTACGAATGAATTAAAATGGATACATTCGAGCGAATGAATTAGAATGGATACATTTGTGTGAATGAATTAGAATGGATCGTACAAATGAATTAGAATGGATCATACGAATGGATTTGAATGGATCGTATGAATGGATTAGAATAGATTGTACGAATGAATTAGAATGGATCGTACGAATGAATTAGAATGGATACATTCGAATGAATTAGAATGGATCATACGAATGAATTAGAATGGTTCGTGCGAATGAATTAGAATGGATAGTGCGAATGAATATGAATGGATTCATTCTTTCAAATGAATTAGAATCGATCGTACGAATGAATTAGAATGGATCGTACGAATGAATTAGAATGGATACATTCGTGCGAATGAATTAGAATGGATCGTACGAATGAATTAGACTGGATCGTACGAATAAATTAGAATGGATACATTTATACGAATGAATTAGATTGGATCGTACGAATGAATTAGAATAGATCGTACGAATGGATTAGAATGGATCATACAAATGGATTAGAATGGATCGTACGAATGAATTAGAATGGATCAGACAAATGAATTAGAAAGGTTACATTCGTGAGAATGAATTAGAATGGATCGTACGAATGAATTAGACTGGATCGTACAAATAAATTAGAAAGGATACATTCATGCAAATGAATTAGAATGGATCGTACGAATGAATTAGAATGAATTAGAATGGATCGTACGAACAAATTAGAATGGATCGTACGAACGAATTAGAATGGATCGTATGAACGAATTAGAATGGATCGTACGAATGAATTAGAATGGATACATTCGAGCGAATGAATTAGAATGGATAGTACGAATAAATTAGAATGGATCATAGGAATGAATTCGAATGGATCGTGCAAATGAATTAGAATGGATACATTCGTGTGAATGAATTAGAATGGATCGTAGGAATGAATTAGAATAGATCGTATGAATGAATTAGAATGGTTACATTCGTGCGAATGAATTAGAATGGATCATATGAATGGATTAGAATGGATCGTACGAATGGATTAGAATGGATCATACGTACGAACGAATTAGAATGGATCGTATGAACGAATAAGAATGGATCGTATGAACGAATTAGAATGGATCATACGAATGCATTAGAATGGATACATTCGTGCGAATGAATTAGAATGGATCGTACGAATGAATTTCTAATTCATTCGTACGATCCATTCTAATTCGTTCGTACGAACCATTCCAATTCGTTCGTACGATCCATTCTAATTTGTTCGTACGATCCATTCTAATTCATTCGCACGATCCATTCTAATTTATTCGTATGATCCATTCTAATTCATTCCTATGATCTATTCTAATTCATTCGCTCGAATGTATCCATTCTAATTCGTTCGTTCGATCCATTCTAATTCATTCGTACGATCCATTCAAATTCATTCGCATGATCTATTCTAATTCATTCGTACGATCCATTCTAATTCATTCGTATGATCCATTCTAATGCATTCGTACGATCCATTCTAATCCATTCGTAAGATCCATTCTAATTCATTCGTACGATCCATTCTAATTCATTCGTACGATCCATTCTAATTCATTCATACGATCCATTCAAATTCGTTCGTATGATCAATTCTAATTCATTCGTACGATCCATTCTAATTCATTCGCACGAATTTATCCATTCTATTTCATTCGTACGATCCTTTCTAATTCATTCGCTCGAATGTATCCATTCTAATTCATTCATACGAATGAATTAGAATGGATCGCACGAATGTAACCTTTCTAATTCATTTATTCATATGTACAATCCATTCTAATTCATTCGCACGAATGTATCCATTCTAATTCATTCGTACGATCCATTCTAGTTCATTCGTACAATGCGTTCTAATCCATTCGTACGATCCATTCTAATCCATTCGTACAATCCATTCTAATTCATTCTCACGAATGTAACCTTTCTAATTCATTTGTATGATCCATTCTAATTCATTCGTACAATCCATTCTAATACATTCGTACGATCCATTCTAATCCATTTGTACGATCCATTCTAATCCATTCGTATGATCCATTCTAATCCATTCGTACGATCCATTCTAATTCATTCGCACGAATGTATCTATTCTAATTCATTCGTACGATCCATTCTAATTCATTCGCACTATCCATTCTAATTCATTCGCACGATCCATTCTAATTCATTCGTACGATCCATTCTAATTCATTCACACGAATGTATCCATTCTAATTCATTTGTACGATCCATTCTAATTCATTCGTACAATGCGTTATAATCCATTCGTATGATCCATTCTAATTCATTCCTACAATCCATTCTAATCCATTCGTACGATCCATTCTAATTCATTCGCACGAATGAATTAGAATGGATCATACGAATGAATTAGAATGGATCGGACGAATGAATTAGAATGGATCGTACGAACGAATTAGTATGGATCGCTCGAATGTATCCATTCTAATTCATTTGCACGATCCATTCTAATTCATTTCTATGATCTATTCTAATTCATTCGTACGATCCATTCTAATTCATTCGCTCGAATGTATCCATTCTAATTCATTCGTACGATACATTCTAATTCAATCTCACGAATGTAACCTTTCTAATTCATTTGTATGTATCCATTCTAATTCATTCGTACGATCCATTCTTATTCATTCGCACGATCCATTCTAATTCATTCGTACGATCCATTCTAATTCATTCGCACGAATGTATCCATTCTAATTCATTCGTACGATCCAACCTAATTCATTCGTACGATCTAATTCATTCGTACGATCCATTCTAATTCATTCGTACGATCCATTCAAATTCTTTCGGTCGAATGTAACCATTCTAATTCATTCGTACGATCCATTCTAATTCATTCCTACGATCCATTCTAATTCATTCGCATGAATGTATCCATTCTAATTCATTTGTATGTATCCATTCTAATTCATTCGTACAATCCATTCTAATTCATTCGCACGATCCATTCTAATTCATTCGTATGATCCATTCTAATCCATTCATACGATCCATTATAATTCATTCGCACGAATGTAACCATTCTAATTCATTCATACGATCCATTCTAATTCATTTCAACGATCCATTCTAATTCATTCGCACGAATGTATCCATTCTAATTCATTTGCACGATCCATTCTAATTCATTCCTATGATCCATTCTAATTCATTCGTACGATCCATTCTAATTCATTCGCACGAATGTATCCATTCTAATTCATTTGCACGATCCATTCTAATTCATTCCTATGATCCATTCTAATTCATTCGTACGATCCATTCTATTTTATTCGCTCGAATGTAACCATTCTAATTCATTCGTACAATCCATTCTAATTCATTCGCACGATCCATTCTAATTCATTCGTTTGATCCATTCTAATTTATTCCTACGATCTATTCTAATTCATTCGCTCGAATGTAACCATTCTAATTCATTCGTACGATCCATTCTAATTCATTCGTATGATCCATTCTAACTCATTCGGTGGATCCATTCTAATTCATTCGTACGATCCGTTCTAATTCATTCGCACGATCCATTCTAATTCATTCGTATGATCCATTCTAATTCATTCGCACGAACCATTCTAATTCATTAGTACGATCCATTCTAATTCATTCGCTCGAATGTATCCATTCTAATTCATTCGTACGATCCATTCTAATTCATTCATACGATCCATTCTAATTCATTTGTACGATCCATTCTAATTTGTTCATACGATCCATTCTAATTCGTTCGTATGATCCATTCTAATTCGTTCGTATGATCCATTCTAATTCATTCGCACGATCCATTCTAATTCATTCGTATGATCCATTCTAATTCATTCGCATGATCCATTCTAATTCATTCGTACAATGCGATCTAATCCATTCTAATTCATTCGTACGATCCATTCTAATTCATTAATGCGAATGAATTAGAATGGATACATTCGAGCGAATGAATTAGAATGCATTGTACGAATGAATTAGAATGGATCATGTGAATGAATTAAAATGGATCAGACAAATGAATTAGAATGGATCGTGCGAGATTAGAATAGATCGTACGAATGGATTAGAATGGATCGTACGAATTAGAATGGATCGTACGAATGAATTAAAATGGATACAATGGATCATACGAATAAATCTGAATGGATTGTATGAAAGAATTACAATGGATCATACGAATGGATTAGAATGGATCGTACGTACGATCCATTCTAATTTATTCCTACGATCCATTCTAATTCATTCGCACGAATGTATCCATTCTAATTCATTTGCACGATCCATTCTAATTCATTCCTATGATCCATTCTAATTCATTCGTACGATCCATTCTAATTCATTCGCTCGAATGTATCCATTCTAATTCATTCGTACGATCCATTCTAATTCGTTCATACGATCCATTCTAATTCGTGCGTACGATCCATTCTAATTCGTTCGTACGATCCATTCTAATTCATTCATACAATCCATTCAGATTCATTCGCACAAATGTATCCATTCAAATTCATTCATACGATCCATTTTAATTAATTCACGCGATCCATTCTAATTCAGTCGTATGAATGTATCCATTTTAATTCATTCGTACGATCAATTCTAATTCGTACGATCCATTCTAATCCATTCGTACGATCCATTCTAATCTCGCACGATCCATTCTAATTCATTTGTACGATCCATTTTAATTCATTCGCATGATCCATTCTAATTCATTCGTACAATGCGTTCTAATTCATTCGCTCGAATGTATCCATTCTAATTCATTCGTATCATCCATTCGTACGATCCATTCAAATTCATTCGAAAGAATGTATCCATTCTAATTCATTCGCACGATCAATTCTAATTCATTCGTACGATCTGTTCTAATTTATTCATACAATCCATTCTAATTCATTCGTACAATCCATTCTAATTTATTCGTACAAATGTATCCATTCTAATTCATTCGCATGATCCATTCTATGATCCATTCTAATTCATTCGCACGATCCATTGTAATTTATTTGTACGATCTATTATAATTCATTCGTACGATCCATTCTAATTCATTCGCACGAATGTATCCATTCTAATTCGTTCGTACGATCCATTCTAATTCATTCGCACTATCCATTCTAATTCATCCGTACGATCCATTCTAATTCATTCGTACGATCCATTCTAATTAATTCGCACAAATGTATCCATTCTAATTCATTCGTACGATCCATTCAAATTCAATCGTATGATCCATTCTAATTCATTCGTACGATCTAATTCATTCGTACGATCCATTCTAATTCATTCGTACGATCGATTCTAATTCATTCGCACGATCCATTCTAATTCATTCGTACGATCCAATATAATTCATTCGCACGATCCATTCTAATTCATTCGTACGATCCATTCTAATTCATTCGCTCGAATGTATCCATTCTAATTCATTCGTACGATCCATTCTAATTAATTCGTACGATCCATTCTAATCCATTCGTACGATCCATTCTAATTCATTCGTACAATGCGTTCTAACCCATTCATACGATCCATTCTAACTCATTCGTACGATCCATTCTAATTCATTTGTACGATCCATTCTAATTCATTCGTACGATCCATTCTAATTCATTCGTACGATCCATTCTAATCCATTCTAATTCATTCGGTCGAATGTATCCATTCTAATTCATTCGTACGATCCATTCTAATTCATTCATACGATCCATTCTAATTCATTCGCATGATCCATTTGTACGATCCATTCTAATCCATTTGTACGATCCATTTTAATTCATTCATACGATCCATTCTAATTCGTTCGTACGATCCATTCTAATTTGTTCGTACGATCCATTCTAATTCATTCGCACGATCCATTCTGATTCATTTGTACGATCCATTCTAATTCATTCCTATGATCCATTCTAATTCATTCGTACGATCCATTCTAATTCATTCGTATGTTCCATTCTAATTCAGTCGTATGAATGTATCCATTTTAATTCATTCGTACGATCCATTCTAATTCATTCGCACGAATGTAACCATTCTAATTCATTTGTACGTTCAATTCTAATTCATTCGTACAATCCATTCAAATCCATTCGTACGATCCATTCTAATTCATTCGAACGATCCTTTCAAATTCTTTCGTACGATCCATTATAATTCATTCGCACAAACGTATCTATTCTAATTCATTCGTACGATCCATTCTAATGTATTCATACGATCCATTCTAATTCATTCATACGATCCATTCTAATTCTTTCTCACGAATGTAACCTTTCTAATTCATTTGTATGATCCATTCTAATTCATTTGTACGATCCATTGTAATCCATTCGTACGATCCATTCTAATTCATTCGTACGATCCATTCTAATTCATTCTCACAAATGTAACCTTTCTAATTCATTCGTACGATCCATTCTAATCCATTCGTACGATCCATTCTATTCCATTCGTATGATCCATTCTAATTCATTCGCACGAATATAACCATTCTAATTCATTCGTACGATCCATTCTAATTTATTCCTACGATCCATTCTAATTTATTCGCACGATCCATTCTAATTCATTCGCACGATCCATTCTAATTCATTCGTACGATCCATTCTAATGCATTCGCACGAATGTATCCATTCTAATGCATTCGTATGTTCCATTCTAATTCATTCGTACGATCCATTCTAATTCATTCGTACGATCCATTCTAATTCATTCGTACGATCCATTCTAATTCATTCTCACAAATGTAACCTTTCTAATTCATTTGTACGATCCATTCTAATTCATTCGTACGATCCATTCTAATCTATTCGTACGATCCATTCTAATTCATTCGTACGATCCATTCTAATTCATTCTCACAAATGTAACCTTTCTTATTCATTTGTACGATCCATTCTATTCCATTCGTACGATCCATTCTAATCCATTCGTACGATCCATTCTAATTCATTCGCACGAATGTAACCATTCTAATTCATTCGTACGATCCATTCTAATTCATTCGCACGAATGTATCCATTCTAATTCATTTGCATGATCCATTCTAATTCATTCCTATGATCCATTCTAACTCATTCGTACGATCCATTCTAATCCATTCGTACGATCCATTCTAATCCATTCGTACGATCCATTCTAATCCATTCGTACGATCCATTCTAATTCATTCTCACAAATGTAACTTTCTAATTCATTTGTACGATCCATTCTAATTCATTCGTACGATCCATTCTAATCCATTCGTACGATCCATTATAATTCGTTTATACGATCCATTCTAATTCGTTCGTACGATCCATTCTAATTCATTCGTTCGATGCAATCAAATTCATTCGCACAAATGTATCTATTCTAATTCATTCGTACGATCCATTCTAATTCATTCGTATGATCCATTCTAATTCATTCCTACGATCTATTCTAATTCATTCGCTCGAATGTATCCATTCTAATTCATTCGTTCGATCCATTCTAATTCATTCGTACGATCCATTCAAATTCATTCGCATGATCCATTCTAATTCATTCGTACGATCCATTCTAATTAGAAAGGTTACATTTGTGAGAAAGAATTAGAATGGATCGTACGAATGAATTAGAATGGATCGTACGAATGGATTAGAAGGGATCATACCAATGAATTAGAATGGATCGTGCGAATGAATTAGAATGAATCATACGAATGCATTAGAATGGATCATACAAATGAATTAGGATGGATCGTACGATCCATTCTAATTCATTCGTCCGATCCATTCTAATTCATTCGCACGAATGTATCCATTCTAATTCATTCATACGATCCATTCTAATTCATTCGTACGATCCATTCTAATTCTTTCGTACGATCCATTCTAATTCATTCGCACGATGATCTATTCTAATTCATTCGTACAATCCAGTCTAATTCATTCGTATGATCCATTCGCTCGAATGTATCCATTCTAATTCATTCGTACGATCCATTCTAATTCATTCGTACGAATAAATTAGAATGGATCGTACGAATGGATTAGAATGGATCGTTCGAATGAATTAGAATGGATCGTGCGAATGAATTAGAATGGATTGTACGAATGAATTAGAATGGATACATTCATGCGAATGAATTAGAATGGATCGGACGAATGAATTAGAATGGATCAAACGATCTATTCTAATTCATTTGTATGATCCATTCTAATGCATTTCGTACGATTCATTCTAATTCATTCGCTCGATCCATTCTAATTCATTCGCTCGATCCATTCTAATTCATTCGTACGATCCATTCTAATCCATTCGTACGATCCATTCTAATCCATTCGTACGATCCATTCTAATTCATTCTCACAAATGTAACCTTTCTAATTTATTTGTACGATCCATTCTAATTCATTCGTACGATCCATTCTAATCCATTCGTACGATCCATTCTAATCCATTTGTACGATTTATTCTAATTCATTCGCACGAATGTATCTATTCTAATTAATTCGTGCAATCCATTCTAATTCATTCGTATGATCCATTCTAATTCATTCGTACAATCCATTATAATTCATTCGCACGATCCATTCTAATTCATTCCTACGATCTATTCTAATTCATTCGCTCGAATGTATCCATTCTAATTCATTCGTTCGATCCATTCAAATTCATTCGTACATCCATTCAAATTCATTCGCATGATCCATTCTAATTCATTCGTATGATCCATTCTAATTCATTCTCACGAATGTAACCTTTCTAATTCATTTATATGATCCATTCTAATTCATTCGTACGATCCATTCTAATTCATTCGCTCGAATGTATCCATTCTAATTCATTCGCATGATCCATTCTAATTCGTTCGTACGAATGTAACCATTCTAATTCATTCGTACGATCCATTCTAATTTATTCCTACGATCCATTCTAATTCATTCGGACGAATGTATCCATTCTAATTCATTTGCACGATCCATTCTAATTCATTCCTACGATCCATTCTAATTCATTTGTACGATCTATTCTAATTCATTCGCTCTAATGTATCGATTCTAATTCATTCGTACGATCCATTGTAATTTGTTTATACGATCCATTCTAATTCGTTCGTACGATCCATTCTAATTCATTCGTACGATCCATTCTAATCCATTCGTACGATCCATTCTAATTCATTCGTACAAATGTATCTATTCTAATTCATTCGTACAATGCGTTCTAATCCATTCGTACGATCCATTCTAATCCATTCGTACGATCCATTCTAATTCATTCGTATGATCCATTCTAATCCATTCGTACGATCCATTCTAATCCATTCGTATGATCCATTCTAATTCATTCTCACAAATGTAACCTTTCTAATTCATTTGTACGATCCATTCTAATTTATTCGTACGATACATTCTAATCCATTCGTATGAACAATTCTAATCCATTCGTACGATCCATTCTAATTCATTCGCACGAATGTAACCATTCTAATTCATTCGTACGATCCATTCTAATTCATTCCTACGATCCATTCTAATTCATTCGTATGATCCATTCTAATTCATTAATATGAACCATTCTAATTCATTCATACGATCCATTCTAATTCATATGCACAAAGGTATCCATTCTAATTCATTCGTACGATCCATTCTAATTCATTCGTACGATCCATTCTAATTCATTCGCACATTCTAATTCATTCGCACAATCCATTCTAATTCATTCGTACGATCCATTCTAATTCATTCGCACGATCCATTCTAATTCATTCGTACGATCCATTCTAATTCATTCGCACGATCCATTGTAATTCATTCGTACGATCCATTCTAATTCATTCGCACGAATGTATCCATTCTTATGCATTCGTACGATCTATTCAAATTCATTCGTACGATCCATTCTAATCCATTCGTACGATCCATTCTAATTCATTCGTACGATCCATTCTAATTTATTCTCACAAATGTAACCTTTCTAATTCATTTGTACGATCCATTCTAATTCATTCGTACGATCCATTCTAATTCATTCTCACAAATGTAACCTTTCTAGTTCATTTGTACGATCCATTCTAATCCATTCGTACGATCCATTCTAATCCATTCGTACGATCCATTCTAATTCATTCGCACGAATGTAACCATTCTAATTCATTCGTACGATCCATTCTAATTAATTCGCACGATCCATTCTAATTCAGTCGTATGAATGTATCCATTTTAATTCATTCGTACGATCCATTCTAATTCATTATGATCCATTCTAATTCATTCGTATGATCCAATATAATTCATTTGCACGAATGTATCCATTCTAATTCATTCGTACGATCCATTCAAATTCATTCGCACGATCCATTTTAATTCATTCATATGATTCATTCTAATTCATTCGTACGATCCATTCTAATTCATTCGCACGAATGTAACCATTCTAAGTCATTCGTACGATCCATTCTAATTCATTCCTACGATCTATTCTAATTCATTCGCACGAATGTAACCATTCTAATTCATCCGTACGATCCATTCTAATTCATTCATACGATCCATTCTAATTCATTCGCACGAATGTATCCATTCTAAATCATTTGCATGATCCATTCTAATTCATTCCTATGATCCATTCTAATTCATTCGTACGATCCATTATAATTCATTCGCACGAATGTATCCATTCTAATTCATTCGCATGAATGTATCTATTCTAATTCATTCGCACAAATGTATCCATTCTAATTCATTCGTACGATCCATTCTTATTCATTCATACGATCCATTCAAATTCATTTGCACGATCCATTCTAATTCATTCGTTCGAATGTATCCATTCTAATTCATTCGTACGATCCATTCTAATTCATTCATACGATCCATTCTAATTCATTCTCACGAATGTAACCTTTCTAATTCATTTGTATGATCCATTCTAATCCATTCGTACGATCCATTGTAATCCATTCGTACAATCCATTCTAATCCATTCGTACGATCCATTCTAATTCATTCGCTCGAATGTATCCATTCTAATTCATTCGTACGATCCATTCTAATTCGTTCGCACGATCCATTCTAATTCATTCGTATGATCCATTCTAATTCATTCCTACGATCTATTCTAATTTATTCGCTCGAATGTATCCATTCTAATTCATTCGTACGATCCATTCTTATTCATTCGTACGATCCATTCAAATTCATTCGCATGATCCATTCTAATTCATTCGTACGATCCATTCTAATTCATTCTCACGAATGTAACCTTTCTAATTCATTTGTATGATCCATTCTAATTCATTCATACGATCCATTCTAATCCATTCGTACGATCCATTCTAATCCATTCGTACGATCCATTCTAATGCATTCGTATGATCCATTCTAATTCATTCGTACGATCCATTCTAATTCATTCGTACGATCTAATTCTAATCCATTCGTACGATCCATTCTAATTCACACAAATGTATCCATTTTAATTCATTCATACGATCCATTCTAATTTATTCATACGATCCATTCTAATTCATTCGCACGATCCATTTTAATTCATTCGTACAATCCATTCTAATTCATTCGCATGAATATATCTATTCTAATTCATTCGTATGATCCATTCTAATTTATTCGCACGATCTATTCTAATTCATTCGTACGATTCATTCTAATTCATTCGCACGATCCATTCTAACTCATTCGTATGATCCATTCTAATTCATTCGTGCAATCCATTCTAATTCATTCGCACGAATGTATCCATTCTAGTTCATTTGTATGCTCCATTCTAATTCATTCGTACGCTCCATTCTTATTCATCGCACAAATGTATCCATTCCAATTCATTTGTACGATCCATTCTAATTCATTCGTACGATCCATTCTAATTCATTCGTACGATCCATTCTAATTCATTCGTACGATCCATTCTAATTCATTCGCACAAATGTATCCATTCTAATCCATTCGTACGATCCATTCTAATTCATTCGCACGAATGTAACCATTCTAATTCATTCGTACGATCCATTCTAATTCATTCATACGATCCATTCTAATTCATTCGCATAAATATATCCATTGTAATTCATTCATACAATCCATTCAGATTCATTCGCACAAATGTATCCATTCTAATTCATTCACACAAATGTATCCATTCTAATTCATTCGTATGATCCATTCTAATTCATTCGTACGATCCATTCTAATTCATTCGTACAAATGTATCCATTCTAATTCATTCGTCCGATCCATTCTAATTCATTCGTATGATCAATTCTAATTCATTCGCACGATCAATTCTAATTCATTCGTATGATCCATTCTAATTCATACGCTCCATTATTATTCATCGCACAAATGTATGCATTCTAATTCATTCGTACGATCCATTTTAATTCATTCGCATGATCCATTCTAATCCATTCGTACGATCCATTCTAATTCATTCATACGATCCATTCTAATTCGTTCGTACGATCCATTCTAATCCATTCGTACGATCCATTCTAATTCATTCGTCCGATCCATTTTAATGCATTCATACGATCCATTCTAATTCATTCGCACGATCCATTCTAATTTATTCGAACGATCCAGTTAATTCATTCGTACGATCTATTCTTATTCATCACACAAATGTATCCATTCTAATTCATTCGTACGATCCATTCTAATTCATTCGCACGATCGATTCTAATTCATTCGTATGATCCATTCAAATTATTCGTACGATCCATTCTAATTCTTTCGTACGATCCATTCTAATTCATTCGCACGATCTATTCTAATTCATTCGTACAGTCCATTCTAATTCATTCGTACGATCCATTCTAATTCATTCGCATTATCCATTCTAATTCATTCGCACGATCTATTCTAATCCATTCTAATTCATTCGTACGATTCATTCTCATTCATTTGTACGATCCATTCTAATTCGTTCGTACGATCCAATCTAATTCATTCGTACAATCCATTCTAATCCATTCGTACGATCCATTCTAATTCATTCGTACAAATGAATTAGAATGGATCGCATGAATGAATTAGAATGGATAGTGCGAATGAATTTGAATGGATCGTTCGAATGAAATAGAATGGATAGTGCGAATGAATTAGAATGGATTGTACGAATGAATTAGAATAGATCGTGCGAATGAATTAGAATGGATCGTACGAAAGAATTAGAATGGATCGTACGAATGAATTAGAATGGATCATACGAATAAATTAGAATCGATCGTGCGAATGAATTAGAATGGATCGTACGAATGACTTAGAATGGATACATTTGTGCGATGAATAAGAATGGGGCGTACGAATGAATTAGAATGGAGCGTACGAATGAACTAGAATGGATACATTCGTGCGAATGAATTAGAATGGATCATATGAAAGAATTAGAATGGATCGTGCGAATGAATTAGAATGGATCGTACGAACGAATTAGAAGGGATCGTACGAACGAATTAGAATGGATCATATGAACGAATTAGAATGGATCGTACGAACGAATTAGAATGGATACATTCGTACGATCCATTCTAATTCATTCGTACGATCCATTCTTATTCATTCGTACGATCCATTCAAATTCATTCGCATGATCCATTCTAATTCATTCATACGATCCATTCTAATTCATTCTCACGAATGTAACCTTTCTAATTCATTTGTATGATCCATTCTAATTCATTCGTACGATCCATTCTAATCCATTCGTACGATCCATTCTACTCCATTCGTACGATCCATTCTAATCCATTCGTACGATCCATTCTAATCCATTCGTACGATCTATTCTAATTCATTCTCACAAATGTAACCTTTCTAATTCATTTGTACGATCCATTCTAATTCATTCGTACGATCCATTCTAATTCATTCGTATGATCCATTCTAATTCATCGCACGAATCCGTTCTAATTCATTCGCACGAATGAATTAGAATGGATATATTCGTGCGAATGAATTAGAATGGATTCGTGCGATGAATTAGAATGGATACATTCGTGCGAATGAATTAGAATGGATCGTGCGAATGAATTAAAATGGATCGTACGAATGAATTAGAATGGATATATTTGAACGAATAAATTAGAATGGATCGTACGAATTAATTAGAATGGATACATTTGTGCAAATTAATTAGAACGGATCGTACGAATGAATTAGAATGGATACATTCGTGCGAATGAATTAGAATGGATCGTACGAATGAATTAGAATGGTTAAATTCGTGCGAATGAATTAGAATGGATCATACGAATGAATTAGAATATATCGTGCGAATGAATTAGAATTGATCATACGAATGAATTAGAATGGATCGTGCGAATAAATTAGAATGGATCATACGATGCAATTTAATTCATTCGTACGATCCATTCTAATTCATTCGTATGATCAATTCTAATTCATTCGCACGATCCATTCTAATTCATTCTCACGAATGTAACCTTTCTAATTCATTTGTATGATCCATTCTAATTCATTCGTACGATCCATTCTAATCCATTCGTACGATCCATTCTAATCCATTCGCACGATCCATTCTAATTCATTCGCACGATCTATTCTAATTCATTCGTACAAATGTAACCATTCTAATTCATTCGTACGATCCATTCTAATTCATTCCTACGATCCATTCTAATTCATTCGCAAATTAGAATGGATCGTGCGAATGAATTGGAATGGATCGTACGAATAAATTAGAATGGATCATGCGAATGAATTTGAATCGATCGTACGAATGAATTAGAATGCATCGAACGAATGAATTAGAATGGATACATTCGAGCGAATGAATTAGAATAGATCGTAGGAATGAATTAGAATGGATCATACGAATGAATTAGAATGGACCGTACGAATGAATTAGAATGGTTACATTCGTGTGAATGAATTAGAATGGATCGTACGAATGGATTAGAATGGATCGTACAAATGGATTAGAATGGATCGTACGAATGAATTAGAATGGATCGTACAAATGAATTAGAAAGGTTACATTTGTGAGAATGAATTAGAATGGATCGTGCGAATGAATTAGAATGAATCGTACGAATGAATTAGAATGGATATATTCGAGCGAATGAATTAGAATGGATCGTACGAATGAATTAGAATGGATCATAGGAATGAATTAGAATGGATCGTGCAAATGAATTAGAATGGATACATTCGTGCGAATGAATTAGAATGGATTGTAGGAATGAATTAGAATGGATCGTACGAATGAATTCAAATGGTTACATTTGTGCGAATGAATTAGAATGGATCGTACGAATGAATTAGAATGGATCGTGCGAATGAATTAGAATTGATCATACGAATGAATTAGAATGGATCGTACGATCCATTCTAATTCATTCGCACGATCCGTTCAAATTCATTCGTACGATCTATTCTAAGTTGCGAATGAATTAGAATGGATCGTAGGAATGAATTAGAATGGATCGTACGAATGAATTAGAATGGTTACATTCGTGCGAATGAATTAGAATGGATCGTACGAATGGATTAGATCCATTCTAATTCATTTGTACGATCCATTCTAATTCATTCGTCCGATTCATTCTAATTCATTCGCACGAATGTATCCATTCTATTTCATTCGTACAATCTATTCTAATTCATTCGCACGATCCATTCTAATTAATTCATATGATCCATTCTAATTCATGCCTATGATCTATTCTAATTCATTCGCTCGAATGTATCCATTCTAATTATTCGTACGATCCATTCTAATTCATTCGTACAATCCATTCAAATTCATTCGCATGATCCATTCTAATTCATTCGTACGATCCATTCTAATTCATTCTCACGAATATAACCTTTCTAATTCAATTGTATGATCCATTCTAATTCATTCGTACGATCCATTCTAATCCATTCGTACGATCCATTCTAATCCATTCGTACGATCCATTCTAATTCATTCGTATGAATGTATCCATTCTAATTTATTCGTACGATCCAGTCTAATTCATTCGTACGATCCATTCTAATTCATTCGTACGATCCATTCTAATTCATTCGCACGATCCATTCTAATTCATTCGCACGATCCATTCTATTTCATTCGTACGATCCTTTCTAATTCATTCATACGATCTATTCTAATTCATTCGCACGAATGTATCCATTCTAATTCATTCGCACAATCCAATCTAATTCAAACGTACAAATGGATTAGAATAGATCGAACGAATGAATTATTCATTGCACAAATGTATCCATTCGAATTCATTCGTATGATCCATTCTAATTCATTCGCACGATCCATTCTAATTCTTTCGTATGATCCATTCTAATTCATTCCTACGATCTATTCTAATTCATTCGTATGATCCATTCTAATTCATTCACACAAATGTATCCATTTTAATTCATTCGTACGATCCATTCTAATTTATTCATACGATCCATTCTAATTCATTCGCACGATCCATTCTAATCCATTCGTACGATCCATTCTAATTCATTTGTACGATCCATTCTAATTCATTCCTACGTAGGATCCATTCTAATTCATTCGCACGAATGTAACCATTCTAATTCATTCGTGCGATCCATTCTAATTCATTCCTACGATCCATTCTAATTCATTCGCACGAATATATCCATTCAAATTCATTCGTTCGATCCATTCTAATTCATTCATACGATCCATTCAAATTCATTCGCATGATCCATTCTAATTCATTCGTACGATCCATTCTAATTCATTCTCATGAATGTAACCTTTCTAATTCATTTGTATGATCCATTCTAATACATTCGTACGATCCATTCTAATCCATTCGTACGATCCATTCTAATCCATTCGTACGATCCATTCTAATTCATTCTCACAAATGTAACCTTTCTAATTCATTTGTACGATCCATTCTAATTCATTCGTACGATCCATTCTAATCCATTCGTACGATCCATTCTAATCCATTCGTACGATCCATTCTAATTCATTCACACGAACGTATCCATTCTAATTCATTCGTATGATCCATTCTAATCCATTAGTACGATCCATTCTAATTCATTCGTACAATACGTTCTAATCCATTCGTACGATCCATTCTAATCCATTCGTACGATCCATTCTAATTCATTCGCACGATCAATTCTAATTCATTCGCACAATCCATTCTAATTCATTCATACGATCCGTTCTAATCCATTCGTACGATCCATTCTAATTCATTCGTACGATCCATTCTAATTCATTCCCACAAATGTAACCTTTCTAATTCATTCGTACGATCAATTCTAATTCATTCGTACGATCCATTCTAATTCATTCGCACAAATGTATCCATTCTAATTCATTCGTTCGATCCATTCTAATTCATTCTCACGAATGTAACCTTTCTAATTCATTTGTATGATCCATTCTAACTCATTCGTACGATCCATTCTAATTCATTCTCACGAATGTAACCTTTCTAATTCATTTGTACGATCCATTCTAATTCATTTGTACGATCCATTCTAATCCATTCGTACGATCCATTCTAATCCATTCGTACGATCCATTCTAATCCATTCGCACGATCCATTCTAATTCATTTGTATGATCCATTCAAATTCATTCGCATGATCCATTCTAATTCATTCGTACGATATATTCTTATTAATCGCACAAATGTATCCATTCTAATTCATTCATACGATCCATTCTAATTCATTCGTACAAATGAAATAAAAAGGATCGTACGAATGAATTAGAATGGATCGTACAAATGAATTAGAATGGTTACATTTGTGAGAATGAAATAGAATGGATCGTACGAATGAATTAGAATGGATCGTACGAATGGATTAGAATGGATCGTACGAATGAATTAGAATGGATACATTCGAGCGAATGAATTAGAATGGATCATAGGAATGAATTAGAATGGATCGTACGAATGAATTAGAATAGATACATTCGAACGAATGAATTAGAATGGATCGTACGAATGGATTAGAATGGATCATTCGAATGGATTAGAATGGATACATTTGTGCGAATGAATTAGAATGGATTAGAACGAATGAATTAGAATGGATCGTACGAATGAATTAGAATGGATCGTACGAGTGAATTAGAATGGATCGTGCGAATGAATTAGAGTGGATCGTACGAATGAATTAAAATGGATACATATGTGCGAATGAATTAGAAGGGATCGTACGAATGGATTAGAATGGATCGTACGAATGGATTAGAATGGATCGTACGAATGTATCCATTCTAATTCATTCGTTTGAATTGAATGGATTGTACGAATAAATTAGAATGGATCGTACAAATGAATGAGAATGGATCATGCGAATGAATTAGAATAGATCGTACGAATGAATTAGAATGGATCATACGAATAAATGAATTAGAATGGATCGTACGATTCATTCTAATTCATTCGTACGATCCATTCTAATGCATTCGTACGATTCATTCTAATTCATTCGCACGATCCATTCTAATTCATTCGTATGATCCATTCTAATTCGTTCATCCGATCTATTCTAATTCGTTCATACGATCCATTCTAATTCATTCGTACGATCCATTCTAATTCATTCTCACAAATGTAACCTTTCTAATTCATTTGTACGATCCATTCTAATTCATTCGTACGATCCATTCTAATCCATTCGTACGATCCATTCTAATCCATTCGTACGATCCATTCTAATTTATTCGCACTAATGTAACCATTCTAATTCATTCGTACGATCCATTCTAATTCATTCCTACGATCCATTCTAATTCATTCGCACGATCTATTCTAATTCATTCGTACAATCCAGTCTAATTCATTCGTATGATCCATTCTAATTCATTTGCACGATCCATTCTAATTCATTCCTATGATCCATTCTAACTCATTCGCATGATCCATTCTAATTCATTCGCTCGAATGTATCCATTCTAATTCATTCGTACGATCCATTCTAATTCATTCGTACGATCCATTCTAATTCTTTTGCATGATCCATTCTAATTCATTCCTATGATCCATTCTAATTCATTCGTACAATCCATTCTAATTCATTCGCTCGAATGTATCCATTCTAATTCATTCGTACGATCCATTCTAATTCGTTCATATGATCCATTCTAATTCGTTCGTACGATCCATTCTAATTCATTCGTACGATCCATTCTAATTCGTTCGTACGATCCATTCTAATTCATTCGTATGATCCATTATAATTCATTCCTAAAATCTATTCTAATTCATTCGCTCGAATCTATCCATTCTAATTCATTCGTTCGATCCATTCTAATTCATTCGTACGATCCATTCAAATTCATTCGTATGATCCATTCTAATTCATTCGTACGATCCATTCTAATTTATTCGTACAAATGTATCCATTCTAATTCATTCGTACGATCCATTCTAATTCATTCGTACGATTCATTCTAATTCATTCGTACGATCCATTCTAATTCATTCGTACGATCCATTCTAATTCATTCGCACAAATTTATCCATTCTAATTCATTCGTACAATCCATTCTAATACATTCGCACGATCCATTCTAATTCATTCGTTCGATCCATTCTAATTCATTCGTACGATCCATTCTAATTCATTCATATGATCCATTCTAACTCATTCGGCGGATCCATTCTAATTCATTCGTACGATCCATTCTAATTTATTTGCACGAATATACGATCCATTCTAATTCATTCGCAAGAATGTATCCATTCTAATTCATTTGCACGATCCATTCTAATTCATTCCTATGATCCCTTCTAATTCATTCGTATGATCCATTCTAATTCATTGGCACGAATGTATCCATTCTAATTCATTCGCACGATCCATTCTAATCCATTCCTATGATCTATTCTAATTAATTCGTACGATCCATTCTAATTCATTCGCTCGAATGTAACCATTCTAATTCATTCGTACGATCCATTCTAATTCATTCCTACGATCCATTCTAATTTATTCGCACGAATGTATCCATTCTAATTCATTTGCACGATCCATTCTAATTCATTCCTATGATCCATTCTAATTCATTCGTACGATCCATTCTAATTCATTCGCTCGAATGTATCCATTCTAATTCATTCGTATGATCCATTCTAATTCATTCGTATCATCCATTCTAATTCATTCTCACGAATGTAACCTTTCTAATTCATTTGTATGATCCATTCTAATTCATTTGTACCATCCATTCTAATCCATTCGTACGATCCATTCTAATCCATTCGCACGATCCATTCTAATTCATTCGCATAAATATATCCATTCTAATCCATTCGTACGATCCATTCTAATTAATTCTCACAAATGTAACCTTTCTAATTCATTTGTACGATCCATTCTAATTCATTCGTACGATCCATTGATCGTACGAATGAATTAGAATGGATCATAGGAATGAATTAGAATGGATCATGCAAATGAATTAGAATGGATACATTCGTGCGAATGAATTAGAATGGATCGTATATTCTTGCAAATAAATTAGAATGGATCGTACGAATGAATTAGAATGGATCCACCGAATGAGTTAGAATGGATCATACGAATGAATTTGAATGGATCGTACGAATGAATTAGAATGGATTGTATGAATGAATTAGAATGGATACATTCGCACGAATGTAACCATTCTAATTCATTCGTACGATCAATGGATCGTACGAATGAATTAGAATGGATCGTGCGAATGAATTAGAATGGATCGTATGAATTAGAATGGATCGTACAAATGAATTAGAATGGATTGTACGAATGAATTAGAATGGATTGTGCGAATGAATTAGAATGGATCGTACGATGCAATCTAATTCATTTTAATTTATTCGTACATTCGTACGATCCATTCTAATTCATTCGTACGATCCATTCTAATTCATTCGCACAAATGTATCCATTCAAATTCATTCGTATGATCCATTCTAATTCATTCGCGCGATCCATTCTAATTCATTCGTACGATCCATTCTAATTCATTCGCACAATCTATTCTAATTCATTCATACGATCCATTCTAATCCATTCGTACGAATGTAACCATTCTAATTTATTCGTATGATCCATTCTAATTCATTCCTACGATCCATTCTAATTCATTCGCACGAATGTATCGTGCGAATGAATTAGAATGGATTCGTGCAAATGAATTAGAATGGATCATACGAACGGATTAGAATGGATCGTGCGAATGAATTAGAATGGATCGTACGAATGAATTAGAATGGATACATTTGTGCGAATGAATTAGAATGGATCGTACGAATGAATTAGAATGGATCGTACGAATGAATTAGAATGGATCGTACGAATGTACGAATGAATTAGAATGAATTAGATTGCATCGTACGATCCATTCTAGTTCATTCGCACGATCCATTCTAATTCATTCGTACGAATGAATTAGAATGGATCCACCGAATGAGTTAGAATGGATCGTACGAATGAATTAGAATGGATACATTCGTGCGAATGAATTAGAATAGATCGTTCGAATGAATTAGAATGGATATATTTGTGCGAATTAATTAGAATGGATCGTATGAATGAATTAGAATGGATACATTCGTGCGAATGAATTAGAATGGATTGTACGAATGAATTAGAATTGGTCATACGACTGAATTAGAATGGATCGTACGAATGAATTAGAATAAATCGTACGAATGAATTAGAATGGTTACATTCGTGCGAATGAATTAGAATAGATCGTACGAACGAATTAGAATGGATCGCACGAATAAATTAGAATGGATCGTGCGAATGAATTAGAATGGATCGTACGAATGAATTAGAATGGATCGTACAAATGAATTAGAATGGATCATGCGACTGAATTTGAATGGATCGTACGAATGAATTAAAATGGATCGAACGAATGAATTAGAATGGATACATTCGAGCGAATGAATTGGAAAAGATCGTAGGAATGAATTAGAATGGATCGTACGAATGAATTAGAAAGGTTACATTCATGCGAATGAATTAGAATGGATCCATTCTTATTCATTCATACGATCCATTCTAATTCATTCGCACAATCCATTCTAATTCATTCGTACGATCCATTCTGATTCGTTCGCACGATCCATTCTAATTCATTCGCACGAATGTATCCATTCTAATTCAATTGCACGATCCATTCTAATTCATTCCTATGATCCATTCTAATTCATTCGTACGATCCATTCTAATTCATTCGCTTGAATGTATCCATTCTAATTCATTCGTACGATCCATTCTAATTCATTCGTACGATCCATTCAAATTCATTCTCACGAATGTAACCTTTCTAATTCATTTTTATGATCCACTCTAATTCATTCGTACGATCCATTCTAATCCATTCGTACGATCCATTCTAATCCATTCGTACGATCCATTATAATCCATTCGTACGATCCATTCTAATTCATTCGCTCGAATGTATACATTCTAATTAATTCGTACGATCCATTCTAATCCATTCGTACGATCCATTCTAAACCTTTCGTACGATCCATTCTAATTCATTCGTACGATCCATTCTAATTCATTCGCACGATCTATTCTAATTCATTCATACGATCCATTCTAATTCATTCGCACAAATGTAACCATTCTAATTCATTCGTACGATCCATTATAATTCATTCCTACGATCCATTCTAATTCATTCGCACGAATGTATCCATTCTAATTCATTTGCACGATCCATTCTTATTCATTCCTACGATCCATTCTAATTCATTCGTACGAATGTATCCATTCGAATTCATTCGCACGATCCATTCTAAGGATCCATTCGTGCGAATGAATTAGAATGGATCGGACGAATGAATTAGAATGGATCGTACGATTCATTCTAATTCATTCGTACGATCCATTCTAATGCATTCGTACGATTCATTCTAATTCATTCGCACGATCCATTCTAATTCATTCATATGATCCATTCTTATTCATTCATACGATCCATTCTAATTCATTCGTGCGAATGAATTAGAATGGATCGTACGAATGGATTAGAATGGATCGTACGAATGGATTAGAATGCATTGTACGAATGAATTAGAATAGATACATTTGTGCTAATGAATTAGATTGCATCGTACGAATGAATTAGAATGGATTGTACAAATGAATTAGAATGGATCGTACGAATGAATTAGAATGGTTACATTCGTGCGAATGAATTAGAATTGATCGTACGAATGAATTAGAATGGATCGTGCGAATGAATTAGAATTGATCATACGAATGAATTAAAATGGATCGTACGAATGGATTAGAACGCATTGTACGAATGAATTAGAATAGATACGTTTGTGCGAATGAATTAGATTGCATCGTACGAATGAATTTGAATGGATTGTACGAATGAATTAGAATAGATCGTAGAAATGAATTAGAATGGATCATGCGAATGAATTAGAATAGATCGTACGAATGAATTAGAATGGATCGTACGAATAAATTAGAATAGATCGTGCGAATGAATTAGAATGGATCGTACGAATGAATTAGAATGGATCCACCGAATGAGTTAGAATGGATCATGCGAATGAATTAGAATGGATCGTACGAATGAATTAGAATGGATTCATTCATGCGAATGAATTAGAATGGATGGGACGAATGAATTAGAATTGATCGTACGAATGAATTAGAATGGATCATACGATTGAATAGAATGGATCGTACGAATGAATTAGAATGGATCATACAAATGAATTAGAAAGGTTACATTCGTGAGAATGAATTAGAATGGATCGTACAAATGAATTAGAATGGATCATGCGAATGAATTTGAATGGATCGTACGAATGAATTAGAATGGATCGAACGAATGAATTAGAATGGATACATTCGAGCGAATGAATTAGAATAGATCGTAGGAATGAATTAGAATGGATCATATGAATGAATTAGAATGGATCGTGCGAATGAATTAGAATGGATTGTACGAATGAATTAGAATGGATACATTCGTGCGAATGAATTAGAATGGATCGAGGAATGGATATATTTATGCGAATGAATTAGAATGGATCGAACGAATGAATTAGAATGGATACATTTGTGCGAATGAATTAGAATGGATCGTACGAATGAATTAGAATGGATCGTACGAATTAATTAGAATAGATACATTTGTGCGAATGAATTAGAATGGATCGTACGAATGAATTAGAATGGATTGTACGAATGAATTAGAATAGATACATTCGAGTGAATGAATTAGAAGTAATCGTACGAATGAATTAGAATGGATCATAGGAATGAATTAGAATGGATCGTGCAAATGAATTAGAATGGATCGTACGAATGAATTAGAATGGATCGAACGAATGAATTAGAATGGATACATTCGAGCGAATTAATTAGAATAGATCGTAGGAATGAATTAGAATGGATCGTACGAATGAATTAGAATGGATCGAGCGAATGAATTAGAATGGTTACATTCGTGCGAATGAATTAGAATGGATCGTACGAATGGATTAGAATGGATCGTACGAATGGATTAGAACGCATTGTTCGAATGAATTAGAATAGATACATTTGTGCGAATGAATTAGATTGCATCGTACGAATGTATTTGAATGGATTGTACGAATGAATTAGAATGGATCGTACGAATAAATTAGAATGGATCATGCGAATGAATTAGAATAGATCGTACGAATGAATTAGAATGGATCGTGCGAATGAATTAGAATGGATCGTATGAACGAATTAGAATGGATCGTACGAATGAATTATAATGGATACATTCGAGCGAATGAATTAGAATGGATCGTACGATGCAATCTAATTCATTCGCACGATCCATTCTAATTCATTCGTACGATCCATTCTAATTCATTCGTATGATCCATTCTAATTTATTCGTTCAAATATATCCATTCTAATTCATTCGTGCAATCCATTCTAATTCATTCGCACGATCCATTCTAATTCTTTCGCACGAATGTATCTATTCTAATTCATTTGCACGATCCATTCTAATTCCTATGATCCATTCTAACTCATTCGTATGATCCATTCTAATTCAATCATCCGATCCATTCAAATTCATTCGTACGATACAATCAAATTCATTCGCACAAATGTATCTATTCTAATTCATTCGTACAATGCGTTCTAATCCATTCGTACGATCCATTCTAATCCATTCATACGATCCATTCTAATTCATTCGTATGATCCATTCTAATTCATTCGTACGATCCATTCTAATTCATTTGCATGAATGTATCCATTCTAATTCATTCGTACAATCCATTCTAATTCATTCGCACGATCCATTCTAATTCATTCGTATGATCCATTCTAATTCATTCCTACGATCTATTCTAATTCATTCGCTCGAATGTATCCATTCTAATTCATTCGTTTGATCCATTCTAATTCATTCGTACGATCCATTCAAATTCATTCGCATGATCCATTCTAATTCATTCGTACGATCCATTCTAATTCATTCTCACGGATGTAACCTTTCTAATTCATTTGTATGATCCATTCTAATCCATTCGTACGATCCATTCTAATCCATTCGTATGATCCATTCTAATCGATTCGTACGATCAATTCTAATTCATTCGTACGATCCACTCTATTTCATTCTCACAAATGTAACCTTTCTAATTCATTTGTACGATCCATTCTAATTCATTCATACGATCCATTCTAATTCATTCGTACGATCCATTCTAATTCATTCGCACAAATGTATCCATTCTAATTCATTCGTATGATCCATTCTAATTCATTCGCACGATCCATTCTAATTCATTCGTACGATCCATTCTAATTCATTCGTACGATCCATTCTAATTCATTCGCACGAATGTATCCATTCTAATGCATTCGTACGATCCATTCTAATTCATTCGTACGATCCATTCTAATCCATTCGTACGATCCATTCTAATTCATTCGTACGATCCATTCTAATTCATTCTCACAAATGTAACCTTTCTAATTCATTTGTACGATCCATTCTAATTCATTCGTACGATCCATTCTAATCCATTCGTACGATCCATTCCAATTCATTCGCATGAATGTAACCATTCTAATTTATTCGTACGATCTATTCTAATTCATTCCTACGATCCATTCTAATGCATTCGCACAAATGTATCCATTCTAATTCATTTGCACGATCCATTCTAATTCATTCCTATCATCCATTCTAATTCATTCGTACGATCCATTCTAATTCATTCGCTCGAATGTATCCATTCTAATTCATTCATACGATCCATTCTAAATCGTTCATACGATCCATTCTAATTCATTCGTACGATCCATTCTAATTCTTTCGTACGATCCATTCTAATTCATTCGCATGATCCATTCTAATTCATTTGTACGATCCATTTTAATTCATTCGCATGATCCATTCTAATTCATTCGTATGCTACATTCATGCGAATGAGTTAGAATGGATCATACGAATGAATTAGAATGGATCATACGAATGAATTAGAATGGATTGTGCGAATGAATTAGAATGGATACATTCGTGCGAATGAATTAGAATGGAATGTAAGAATGAATTAGAATAGATCGTAATAATGAATTAGAATGGATCTATTCGTACAAATGAATTAGAATGGATCGTACGAATGAATTATAATGGATCGTACGAATGGATTAGAACGCATTGTACGAATGAATTAGAATGGATCGTACGAATGGATTAGAATGGATCGTACGAATGAATTAGAATGGATCGTACGAATGAATTAGAATGGATACATTCGAGCGAATGAATTAGAATGGATCGTATGGATGAATTAGAATAGATCGTACGAATGGATTAGAATGGATCGTACAAATGAATTAGAAAGGTTACATTCGTGCGAATGAATTAGAATGGTTACATTCGTGCGAATGAATTAGATTGGATCGTACGAATGGATTAGAATGGATCGTACGAATGGATTAGAATGGATCATACAAATGAATTAGAAAGGTCACATTTGTGAGAATGAATTAGAATGGATCGTACGAATGAATTAGAATGGATCGTACGAATGGATTAAAATGGATCGTACGAATGAATTAGAATGGATCGTACGAATGCATTAGAATGGATACATTTGTGCGAATGAATTAGAATAGATCGTACGAATGAATTAGAATGGATCGTGCGAATGAATTAGAATGGATCATACGAATGAATTTGAATGGATCGTGCGAATGAATTAGAATGGATCGTACGAATGAATTAGAATGGATACATTTGTGCGAATGAATTAGAATGGATCGTACGAATGAATTAGAATGGATCGTACGAATGAATTAGAATGGATCGTACAAATGAATTAGAAAGGTTACATTTGTGAGAATGAATTAGAATGGATCGTACGAATGGATTAGAATGGATCGTACGAATGGATTAGAATGGATCGTACGAATGAATTAGAATGGATCATACAAATGAATTAGAAAGGTTACATTCGTGAGAATGAATTAGAATGGATCGTACGAATGATTTAGAATGGATCATGCGAATGAATTTGAATGGATCGTACGAATGAATTAGAATGGATCGAACGAATGAATTAGAATGGATACATTCAAGCGAATGAATTAGAATAGATCGTAGGAATGAATTAGAATGGATCATACGAATGAATTAGAATAGATCGTGCGAATGAATTAGAATGGATTGTACGAATGAATTAGAATGGATACATTCATGCAAATGAATTAGAATGGATCGTACGAATGAATTAGAATGGAACATACGAATGAATTAGAATGGATCATACAAATGGATTAGAATGGATCGTACGAATGGATTAGAACGCAAAGTACGAATGAATTAGAATAGATACATTTGTGCGAATGAATTAGATTGCATCGTACGAATGAATTTGAATGGATCGGACGAATGAATTAGAATGGATCGTACAAATGAATTAGAATGGCTCATAGGAATGAATTAGAAAGGATCGTGCAAATGAATTAGAATGGATACATTCGTGCTAATGAATTAGAATGGATCGTGCGAATGAATTAGAATGGATCGTACGAATGAATTAGAATGGATACATTCATGCAAATGAATTAGAATGGATCGTACGAATGAATTAGAATGGATCATACGAATGAATTAGAATGGATCGTACGAATGGATTAGAATAGATCGTACGAATGGATTAGAATGCATTGTACGAATGAATTTGAATAGATACATTTTTGTGAATGAATTGGATTGCATCGTACGAATTAATTTGAATGGATTGTACGATGCAATCTAATTCATTCGCACGATCCATTCTAATTCATTCGTACGATCCATTCTAATTCATTCGTATGATCCATTCTAATTTATTCGCTTGAATGTAACCATTCTAATTCATTCGTACGATTCATTATAATTCATTCGTACGATCCATTCTAATGCATTCGTATGATTCATTCTAATTCATTCGTACAATCCATTCTAATTCAGTCGTATGAATGTATCATACGAATGAATTAGAATGGATCATAGGAATGAATTAGAATGGATCGTGCAAATGAATTAGAATGGATACATTCATGCGAATGAATTAGAATGGATCGTAGGAATGAATTAGAATGGATCGTACGAATGAATTAGAATGGTTACATTCGTGCGAATGAATTAGAATGGATCATACAAATGGATTAGAATGGATCGTAGGAATGGATTAGAATGGATCGTAGGAATGAATTAGAATAGATCGTACGAATGGATTAGAATGGATCGTACGAATGAATTAGAATGGATCATACAAATGAATTAGAAAGGTTACATTTGTGAGAATGAATTAGAATGGATCGTATGAATGAATTAGAATGGATCGTACGAATGGATTAGAATGGATCGTACGAATGAATTAGAATGGATACATTCGTGCGAATGAATTAGAATGGATTGTATGAATGAATTATAATGGATCGCACGAATGAATTAGAATGGTTACATTCGTGCGAATGAATTAGAATGGATCATACGAATGAATTAGAATGGATACATTCGAGCGAATGAATTCGAATAGATCGTACGAATGAATTAGAATGGATCGTACAAATGAATTAGAAAGGTTAGATTTGTAAGAATGAGTTAGAATGGATCGTATGAATGAATTAGAATGGATTGCATGAATGAATTAGAATGGATCATACGAATTAATTGGAATGGATCGTACGAATGAATTAGAATGGATACATTCATGCAAATGAATTAGAATGGATCGTACGAATGAATTAGAATGGATCATACGAATGAATTAGAATGGATCGTGCGAATGAATTAGAATGGATCATATGACTGAATTAGAATGGATCATACAAATGAATTAGAATGGATACATTCGTGCGAATGAATTAGAATGGATCATAGGAATGAATTAGAATGGATCGTACGAATGAATTCGAATGGTTACATTCATGCGAATGAATTAGAATGGATCGTACGAATGGATTAGAATGGATCGTACGAATGGATTAGAATGGATCGTACGAATGAATTAGAATGGATTGTGCGAATGAATTAGAATGGATACATTCGTGCGAATGAATTAGAATGGAATGTAAGAATGAATTAGAATGGATCGTACTAATGAATTAGAATGGATCCATTCGTACAAATGAATTAGAATGGATCGTACGAATGAATTAGAATGGATCGTACGAATGGATTAGAACGCATTGTACGAATGAATTAGAATGGATCGTACGAATGGATTAGAATGGATCGTACAAATGAATTAGAATGGATCGTACGAATGAATTAGAATAGCTCATACGAATGAATGATTCGTATGAACGAATTAGAATGGATACATTCAAATATATCCGTTCTAATTCATTCGTACAATCCATCCAAATTCATTCGTACGATGCACTCTAATTCATTCGCACAAATGTATCTATTCTAATTCATTCGTACAATGCGTTCTATTCCATTCGTACGATCCATTCTAATCCATTCGTACAATCCATTCTAATTCATTCGCACGAATGTATCCATTCAAATTCATTCGTACGATCCATTCTAATTCATTCGTACAATCTATTCTAATTCATTCATTTGATCAATTCTAATTCATTCACACGATCCATTCTAATTCATTCGTACGATCCATTCTAATTTATTCGCACGAATGTATCCATTCTAATGAATGAATTAGAATGGATACATTCGAGCGAATGAATTAGAATAGATCGTACGAATGAATTAGAATGGATACCTTTGTGCATATGAATTAGAATGGATCGTACGAATGGATTAGAATGGATCGTACGAATGGATTTGAATGGATCGTATGAATGAATTAGAATGGATTGTGCGAATGAATTAGAATGGATACATTCGTGCGAATGAATTAGAATGGAATGTAAGAATGAATTAGAATGGATCGTACTAATGAATTAGAATGGATCCATTCATACAAATGAATTAGAATGGATCGTACGAATGAATTAGAATGGATCATACGAACGAATTAGAATGGATCGTGCGAATGAATTAGAATGGATCATGCGAATGAATTTGAATGGATCGTACGAATGAATTATAATGGATCGTACGAATGGATTAGAATGGATCGTGCGAATGAATTAGAATGGATCGTATGAATGAATAAGAATGGATCGTACGAATGAATTAGAATGGATACATTCGAGCGAATGAATTAGAATGGATTAGAATGGATCGTACGAATGAATTAGAATGGATCGTACAAATTAATTAGAATGGATCGTACGAATGAATTTGAATGGATCGTATGAATGGATTAGAACACATTGTACGAATGAATTAGAATGGATCATACGAATGGATTAGAATGGATCGTACGAATGAATTAGAATGGATCGTACGAATGAATTAGAATGGATACATTCGAGCGAATGAATTAGAATGGATCGTACGAATGAATTAGAATGGATCATGCGAATAAATTAGAATGGATCGTACGAATGGATTAGAATAGATCGTACGAATGGATTAGAATGGATCGTACGAATGGATTAGAATGGATCGTACGAATAGATTAGAATGGATCGTACGAATGAATTAGAATGGATCATACAAATGAATTAGAAAGGTTACATTCGTGAGAATGAATTAGAATGGATCGTACGAATGAATTAGAATGGATCCACCGAATGAATTAGAATGGTTACATTTGTGTGAATGAATTAGAATGTATCATGCGAATGAATTAGAATGGATCGTACGAATGAATTAGAATGGTTACATTCGTGTGAATGAATTAGAATGGATCGTACGAATGAGTTAGAATGGATCGTGCGAATGAATTAGAATTGATCATACAAATGAATTAGAATGGATCGTAGGAATTAATTAGAATGGATCGTATGAATAAATTACAATGGTTACATTCGTGCGAATGAATTAGAATGGATCGTACGAATGGTTTAGAATGGATCATACGAATGGATTAGAATGGATCATACGAATGAATTAGAATGGATCGTACAAATGAATTAGAAAGGTTACATTCGTGAGAATGAATTAGAATGGATCTTGCGAATGAATTAGAATTGATCATACGAATTGATTAGAATGGATCGTACGAATGAATTAGAATAGATCGTACGAATGAATTAGAATGGATACATTCGAGCGAATGAATTAGAATGGATCGTACGAATGAATTAGATTGGATCGTACGAATGAATTAGAATGGATCGTGCGAATGGAATGGATCGTACGAATGAATTAGAATGGATCATACGAATAAATTAGAATGGATCGTACGAATGAATTTGAATGGATACATTTGTGCGAATGAATCTGAATGGATTGTATGAATTAATTAGAATGGATCGTGCGAATGAATTAGAATCGATCGTATGAATGAATTAGAATCGATCGTACGAATGAATTAGAATGGATCGTACGAATGAATTAGATCGTACGAATGAATTAGAATGGATCGTACGAATGAATTAAAATGGATACCTTCATACGACTGAATTAGAATGGATCATGCGAATTAATTAGAATGGATCGTACGAATGAATTTGAATGGATACATTTGTGCGAATGAATCTGAATGGATTGTATGAATGAATTACAATGGATCGTACGAATGAATTAGAATGGATTGTACGAATGAATTAGAATAGCTCATACGAATGAATCGTAAGAATGAATTAGAACGGTTACATTCGTGCGAATGAATTAGAATAGATCGTACGAATGAATTAGAATGGATCATACGAATAAATTAGAATGGATCGTGCGAATGAATTAGAATGGATCGTGCGAATCAATTAGGCTGGATCGTGCGAATGAATAAGAATGGATCATACGAATGAATTAGAATGGATCGTACGAATTAATTAGAATGGATACATTCGTGCGAATGAATTAGAATGGATCGTAGGAATGAATTAGAATGGATCGTACGAATGAATTAGAATGGATCATTTGCACGAATGTATCCATTCTAATTCATTTGCACGATGCATTATAATTCATTCGTACGATCCATTCTTATTCATTCATACGATCCATTCGAATTCATTTGCACATTCCAATCTAATTCATTCGTTCGATCCATTCTAATTCATTCGTACGATCCATTCTAATTCGTTCATATGATCCATTCTAATTCGTTCGTACGATCCATTCTAATTCGTTCGTACGATCCATTTTAATTCATTCGCACGATCCATTCTAATTTATTCGCATGATCCATTCTAATTCTTTCATATGATCCATTCTAATTCATTCGCACGAATGTATCCATTCTAGTTCATTCGTAAGCTCCATTCTAATTCATTCGTACGCTCCATTCTTATTCATCGCACAAATGTATCCATTCTAATTCATTCGTACGATCCATTCTAGTTCATTCGCATGATCGATTTTAATTCATTCGTATGATCCATTCTAATTCATTCATACGATCTATTCTAATTCTTTTGTACGATCCATTCTAATTCATTCGCATGATCTATTCGAATTCATTCGTACAATCCATTCTAATTCATTCGTACGATCCATTCTAATTCATTCGCACTATCCATTCTAATTCATTCGTACGATCCATTCTAATTCATTCGTACGATCCATTCTAATTCATTCGCTCGAATGTATCCATTCTAATTCATTCGTACGATCCATTCTAATTCGTTCATGCGATCCATTCTAATTCGTTCGTACCATCCATTCTAATTCATTCGTACGATCCATTCTAATCCATTCGTACGATCCATTCTAATTCATTCGTACAAATGAATTAGAATGGATCGTACGAATGAATTAGAATGGATTATGCGAATGAATTAGAATGGATCGTATGAATGAATAAGAATGGATCGTACGAATGAATTAGAATGGATCGTGCAAATGAATTTGAATGGATACATTCGTGCGAATGAATTAGAATGGATCGTGCGAATGAATTAGAATGGATCGTACGAATGAATTAGAATGGATATATTTGAATGAATAAATTAGAATGGATCATACGAATGAATTAGAATGGATCGTACGAATGAATTATAATGGATCGTGCGAATGAATTAGAATCGATCGTACGAATGAATTAGAATGGATCGTACGAATAAATTAGATCATACGAATGAATTAGAATGGATCGTACGAATGAATTAAAATGGATTCATTCATACGACTGAATTAGAATGGATAGTGCGAATTAATTAAAATGGATCATACGAATGAATTTGAATGGATACATTTGTGCAAATGAATCTGAATGGATTGTATGAATGAATTACAATGGATCGTACGAATGAATTAGAATGGATCATATGAATGAATTAGAATAGCTCATACGAATGAATTAGAATGAATCGTACGAATGAATTAGAATGGTTACATTTGTGCGAATGAATTAGAATAGATCGTACGAATGAATTAGAATGGATCGTACGAATAAATTAGAATAGATCGTGCGAATGAATTAGAATGGATCGTACGAATGAATTAGAATGGATCCACCGAATGAGTTAGAATGGATCATACGAATGAATTAGAATGGATCGTACGAATGAATTAGAATGGATTGTGCGAATGAATTAGAATGGATCGTATGAATGAATAAGAATGGATCGTATGAATGCATTAGAATGGATACATTCGTGTGAATGAATTAGAATGGATTCATTCTAATTCATTCGCACGATCCATTCTAATTCATTCGTACAATCCATTCTAATTCATTCGCACGATCCATTCTAATCCATTCGTACGATCCATTCTAATCCATTCGTACGATCCATTCTAATCCATTCGCACGATCCATTCTAATTCATTCATATGATCCATTCTAATTCATTCACTCGAATGTATCCATTCTAATTCATTCGTTCGATTCATTCTAATTCATTCGGACGATCCATTCAAATTCATTCGCATGATCCATTCTAATTCATTCGTACGATCCATTCTAATTCATTCTCACGAATGTAACCTTTCTAATTCATTTGTATGATCCATTCTAATTCATTCGTACGATCCATTCTAATTCATTCGCACGAATGTATCCATTCTAATGCATTCGTACGACTCATTCCAATTCATTCGCACGATCCATTCTAATTCATCGTACGATCCATTCTTATTCATTCATACGATCCATTCTAATTCATTTGTACGAATGAATTAGAATGGATCGTGCGAATGGATTAGAATGGATCGTGCGAATGAATTAGAATGGATACATTCGTACGAACGAATTAGAATGGATCGTATGAACGAATTAGAATGGATCGTACGAATAAATTAGAATGGATCATAGGAATGAATTAGAATGGATCGTACGAATGGATTAGAACGCATTGTACGAATGAATTAGAATGGATCGTACAAATGAATTAGAATGGATACATTCGTGCGAATGAATTAGAATGAATCGTACGAATGAATTAGAATAGATCGTGCGAATGAATTAGAATGGATAGTGCGAATGAATTAGAATGGATCGTACGAATGAATTAGAATGGATCCACCGAATGAGTTAGAATGGATCATACGAATGAATTAGAATTGATCGTACGAACGAATTAGAATGAATTGTACGATCCATTGTAATTCATTCGTCCGATCCATTCTAATTCATTCGTCCGATCCATTCGAATGAATTAGAATGGATCGTACGAATGAATTAGAATGGATCGCGCAAATGAATTAGAATGAATCGTACGAATGAATTAGAATGGATCGTACGAATGAATTAGAATGGATACATTTGTACGAATAAATTGGAATGGATTGTACGAATGAATTAGAATGGATACATTCCTACGAATAAATTAGAATGGATCGTATATTCATGCAAATAAATTAGAATAGATCATACGAATGAATTAGAATGGATCGTGCGAATGAATTAGAATGAATCGTACGAATGCATTAGAATGGATCATACGAATGAATTAGAATGAATCGTACGATCCATTCTAATTCATTCGTCCGATCCATTCTAATTCATTCGCACGAATATATCCATTCTAATTCATTCGTGCAATCCATTCTAATTCATTCGCACGATCCATTCTAATTCATTCATATGATCCATTCTAATTCATTCCTACGATCTATTCTAATTCATTCGCTTGAATGTATCCATTCTAATTCATTCGTTCGATCCATTCTAATTCATTCGTACGATCCATTCAAATTCATTCGCATGATCCATTCTAATTCATTCGTACAATCCATTCTAATTCATTCTCACGAATGTAACCTTTCTAATTCATTCGTACGATCCATTCTAATCCATTCGTACGATCCATTCTAATCCATTCGTACGATCCATTCCAATTCATTCTCACAAATGTAACCTTTCTAATTCATTTGTATGATCCATTCTAATTCATTCGTACGATCCATTCTAATCCATTCGTACAATCCATTCTAATCCATTCGTACGATCCATTCTAATCCATTCGTACGATCCATTCTAATTCATTCTCACAAATGTAACCTTTCTAATTCATTTGTACGATCCATTCTAATTCATTCGTACGATCCATTCTAATTCATTCCTACAATCCATTCTAATTCATTCGCTCGAATGTATCCATTCTAATTCATTTGCACGATCCATTCTAATTCATTCCGATGATTCATTCTAATTCATTCGTACGATCCATTCTAATTCATTCGCTCGAATGTATCCATTCTAATTAATTCGTACGATCCATTCTAATTCGTTCGTACGATCCATTCTAATTCATTCGTACGATCCATTCAAATTCATTCGTACAAATGAATTAGAATGGATCGTATGAATGAATAAGAATGGATCGTACGAATGAATTAGAATGGATCGAGCGAATGAATTAGAATGAATCGTACGAATGAATTAGAATGGATACATTCGAGCGAATGAATTAGAATGGATCGTACGAATGAATTAGAATGGATCATAGGAATGAATTAGAATGGATCCTGTAAATGAATTAGAATGGATACATTCGTGCGAATGAATTAGAATGGATCGTAGGAATGAATTAGAATGGATCGTACGAATGAATTAGAATGGTTACATTCATGCGAATGAATTAGAATGGATCGTACGAATGAATTAGAATGGATCGTGCGAATGAATCAGAATTGATCATACGAATGAATTAGATTGGATCGTACGAATGAATTAGAATGGAACGTACGAACGAATTAGAATGGATCGTATGAACGAATTAGAATAGATCATACGAATGAATTATAATGGATCGTACGAATGAATTAGAATGGATACATTCAAGTGAATGAATTAGAATGGATCGTACGAATGAATTAGAATGGATCATAGGAATGAATTAGAATGGATTGTGCAAATGAATTAGAATGGATACATTCGTGCGAATGAATTAGAATGGATCGTAGGAATGAATTAGAATGGATCGTACGAATGAATTAGAATGGTTACATTTGTGCGAATGAATTAGAATGGATCGTACGAATGGATTAGAATGGATCATACGAATTAGAATGGATCGTATGAATAATTAAAATGGATACATTCATACGACTGAATTAGAATGGATCGTGCGAATTAATTAGAATGGATCGTACGAATGAATTAGAATGCATACATTTGTGCGAATGAATCTGAATGGATTGTATGAATGAATTACAATGGATCGTACGAATGGATTAGATTGGATCGTACGAATGAATTAGAATGGATCATACAAATGAATTAGAAAGGTTGCATTCGTGAGAATTAATTAGAATGGATCGTACGAATGAATTAGAATGGATCATGCGAATGAATTTGAATGGATCATACGAATAAATTAGAATGGATCGAACGATTGAATTAGAATGGATACATTCGAGCGAATGAATTAGAATAGATCGCAGGAATGAATTAGAATGGATCATACGAATGAATTAGAATGGATCATGCGAATGAATTAGAATGGATTGTACGAATGAACTAGAATGGATACATTCGTGCGAATGAATTAGAATGTATCGTACGAATGAATTAGAATGGATCGTACGAATGAATTAGAATGAATCATACGAATGAATTAGAATGGATACATTTGTACGAATAAATTAGAATGGATTGTACGAATGAATTAGAATGAATGTAACCATTCTAATTCATTCGTATGATCCATTCTAATCCATTCGTACGATCCATTCTAATTCATTCACACGAATGTATCCATTCTAATTCATTCGTACAATCCATTCTAATTCATTCGCACGATTCATTCTAATTCATTCGTATGATCCATTCTAATTCATTCCTACGATCTATTCTAATTCATTCGCTCGAATGTATCCATTCTAATTCATTCGTACGATCCATTCAAATTCATTCGCATGATCCATTCTAATTCATTCGTACGATCCATTCTAATTCATTCGCACAAATGTATCCATTCTAATTCATTCGTACGATCCATTCTAATTCATTCGCTCGAATGTATCTATTCTAATTCATTCGTACGATCCATTCTAATTAATTCGTACGATCCATTCTAATCCATTCGTATGATCCATTCTAATTCATTCGTACAAATGAATTAGAATGGATCGTACGAATGAATTAGAATGGATCGTACGAATAGATTAGAATGCATTATACGAATAAATTAGAATGGATCGTACGAATGGATTAGAATGGATCAAACTTCCTACGAATGAGTTAGAATGGATCATACGAATGAATTAGAATGGATCGTACAAATGAATTAGAATGGATCATACGAATGAATTAGAATGGATCGTCTGAATGAATTAGAATGGATTGTACGAATGAATTAGACTGGATACATTCGTGCGAATGAATTAGAATTGATCGGACGAATGAATTAGAATGGATCGTACGAATGAATTAGAATGGATCATGCAAATGAATTAGAATGAATCGTACGAATGCATTAGAATGGATACATTCGTGCGAATGAATTAGAATGGATCGTACGAATGGATTAGAATGGATCGTACGAATGGATTAGAATGGATCGTACGAGTGAATTAGAATGGATCGTACAAATGAATTAGAAAGGTTACATTTGTGAGAATGAATTAGAATGGATCGTACGAATGAATTAGAATGGATCGTACGAATGAATTAGAATGGATCGTACGAATGAATTAGAATGATCGTATGAATGAATTAGAATGGATCATATGAATGAATTAGAATGGTTACATTCGTGCGAATGAATTAGAATGGATCGTACGAATAGATTAGAATGGATCGTACGAATAGATTAGAATGCATTGTACGAATGAATTAGAATAGATACATTTGTGCGAATGAATTAGATTGCATCGTACGAATGAATTTAAATGGATTGTACGAATGAATTAGAATGGATCGTACGAATGAATTTGAATGGATCATACGAATGAATTAGAATAGATATATTCATGCGAACGAATTAGAATGGATCGTACGAACGAATTAGAATGGATCGTATGAACGAATTAGAATAGATCGTACGAATGAATTAGAATGGATATATTCGTGCGAATGAATTAGAATGGATCGAACGAATGAATTAGAATGGATCATACGAATGAATTAGAATGGATCGTACGAATGAATTAGAATGGATCGTATGAATGAATTAGAATGGATCGTACAAATAAATTAGAAAGGTAACATTTGTGAGAATGAATTAGAATGGATCATACGAATGGATTAGAATGGATCGTACGAATGGATTAGAATGGATCGTACGAATGAATTAGAATGGATCATACGAATGAATTAGAAAGGTTACATTCGTGAGAATGAATTAGAATGGATCGTGCGAATGAATTAGAATTGATCATACGAATGAATTAGAATGGATCATACGAATGAATAAGAATGGATCGTACAAATGAATTAGAATGGATACATTCGAGCGAATGAATTAGAATAGATCGTATTAATGAATTAGAATGGATCATACGAATGAATTAGAATGGATCGTATGAATGAATTAGAATGGATCTTATGAATTAATTAGAATGGGTACATTCGTGCGAATGAATTAGAATGGATCGTACGAATGAATTAGAATAGATTGTACGAATGAATTAGAATAGATCGTATGAATGAATAAGAATGGATCATACGAATGAATTAGAATGGATTGTACGAATGAATTAGAATGGATATATTCGTGTGAATGAATTAGAATGGATCGGACGAATGAACTAGAATGGATCGTACGATTCATTCTAATTCATTCGTACGATCCATTCTAATGCATTCGTACGATTCATTCTAATTCATTCGCACGATCCATTCTTATTCATGAATATACGATCATTCGTACGATTCATTCTAATTCATTCGCACGATTCATCCTAATTTATTTGCACGAATATACGATCCATTCTAATTTATTCGCAAGAATGTATCCATTCTAATTCATTCGTACAATCCATTCTAATTTATTCGTACAAATGTATCCATTCTAATTCATTCGTACGATCCGTTCTAATTCATTCATACGATCCATTCTATTTCATTCGCACGAATGTATCCATTATAATTCATTCGTACAATCCATTCTAATTTATTCGTATGATCCATTCTAATTCATTCCTACGATCTATTCTAATTCATTCGCTCGAATGTATCCATTCTAATTCATTCGTACGATCCATTCTTATTCATTCGTATGATTCTAATTCATTCGTATGATCAATTCTAATTTATTCGCACAATCCATTCTAATTCATTCTCACGAATGTAACCTTTCTAATTCATTTGTATGATCCATTCTAATTCATTCGTACGATCTATTCTAATCCATTTGTACGATCCATTCTAATCCATTCGTACGATCCATTCTAATTCATTCGTACGATCTATTCTAATTCATTCTCACAAATGTAACCTTTCTAATTCATTTGTACGATCCATTCTAATTCATTCGTACGATCCATTCTAATCCATTCGTACGATCCATTCTAATCCATTCGTACGATCCATTCTAATTCATTCGCACAAATGTAACCATTCTAATTCATTCGTACGATCCATTCTAATTCATTCCTACGAATGAGTTAGAATGGATCATACGAATGAATTAGAATGGATCGTACAAATGAATTAGAACGGATCGAACGAATGAATTAGAATGGATACATTCGAGCGAATGAATTAGAATAGATCGTAGGAATGAATTAGAATGGATCATACGAATGAATTAGATTGGATCGTGCGAATGAATTAGAATGGATTGTATGAATAAATTAGAATGGGTACATTCGTGCGAATGAATTAGAATGGACCGGACGAATGAATTAGAATGATCGTACGAATGAATTAGAATGGATCGTGCGAATAAATTAGAATGAATCGTACGAATGCATTAGAATGGATACATTCGTGCTAATGAATTAGAATGGATCGTACGAATGAATTAGAATGGATAATGCGAATGAATTAGAATGGATCGTACGAATGAATTAGAATGGATCATACGAATGAATTAGAATGGATACATACAAATGAATTAGAAAGGTTACATTCGTGAGAATGAATTAGAATGGATCGTACGAATGAAATAGAATGTATCGTACGAATGAATTAGAATAGATACATTCGAGCGAATGAATTAGAATGGATCGTACGAATGAATTAGAATGGATCGTAGGAATGAATTAGAATGGATCATGCAAATGAATTAGAATGGATCGTACGAATGGATTAGAATGGATCGTACGAATGAATTAGAATGGATCATACAAATGAATTAGAAAGGTTACATTCGTGAGAATGAATTAGAATGGATTGTGCGAATGAATTAAAATGGATCGTGCGAATGAATTAGAATGAATCGTACGAACGAATTAGAATGGATCGTACGAACGAATTAGAATGGATCGTATGAACGAATTAGAATTGATCATACGAATGAATTAGAATGGATACATTAGAGCAAATGAATTAGAATGGATCGTACGAATGAATTAGAATGGATCATAGGAATGAATTAGAATAGATCGTGAAAATGAATTAGAATGGATACATTCGTGCGAATGAATTAGAATGGATCGTAGGAATGAATTAGAATGGATCGTCGAATGAATTAGAATTGTTACATTCGTGCGAATGAATTAGAATGGATCGTACGAATGAATTAGAATGGATCGTGCGAATGAATTAGAATGGATCGTACGAATGAATTAGAATGGATCGGGCGAATGAATTAGAATGAATCGTACGAATGCATTAGAATGGATCGTACGAATGAATTAGAATGAATCGTACGATCCATTCTAATTCATTCGTCCGATCCATTCTAAATCATTCGCACGAATGAATCCATTCTAATTCATTCGTACAATCCATTCTAATTCATTCGCACGATCCATTCTAATTCATTCGTATGATCCATTCTAATTTATTCCTACGATCTATTCTAATTCATTCGCTCGAATGTATCCATTCTAATTCATTCGTTCGATCTATTCTAATTCATTCGTACGATCCATTCAAATTCATTCGCAGGATCCATTCTAATTCATTCGTACGATCCATTCTAATTCATTCTCACGAATGTAACCTTTCTAATTCATTTGTATGATCCATTCTAATCCATTCGTACGATCCATTCTAATCCATTCGTACGATCTATTCTAATTCATTCGTACGATCCAATCTAATTTATTCTCACAAATGTAACCTTTCAAATTCATTTGTACGATCCATTCTAATTCATTCGTACGATCCATTCTAATCCATTCGTACGAACCATTCTAATCCATTCGTACGATCCATTCTAATTCATTCGCACGAATGTAACCATTCTAATTTATTCGTACGATCCATTCTAATTCATTCCTACGATCCATTCTAATTCATTAGCATAAATGTATCCATTCTAATTCATTTGCACGATCCATTCTAATTCATTCCTATGATCCATTCTAATTCATTCGTACGATCCATTCTAATTCATTCGCTCGAATGTATCCATTCTAATTCATTCGTACGATCCATTCTAATTCGTTCGTACGATCCATTCTAATTCGTTCATACGATCCATTCTAATTCGTTCGTACGATACATTCTAATTCATTCGCACGATCCATTTTAATTCATTTGTACGATCCATTTTAATTCATTCGCATGATCCATTCTAATTCATTCGTATGATACATTCGTACAAATGAATTAGAATGGATCGTACGAATGAATTAGAATGGATCGTACGAATGAATTAGAATAGATCGTGCGAATAAATTAGAATGGATCATACGAATGAATTAGAATAGATATATTCATGCGAATGAATTAGAATGGATCATACGAATGAATTAGAATGGATCGTGCGAATGAATTAGAATGGATTGTATGAATAAATTAGAATGGATCGTACGAATGAATTAAAATGGATACATTTGTGCGAATGAATTAGAATGGATCATACGATTGAATTTGAATGGATCGTACGAATGAATTTGAATGGATACATTTGTGCGAATTAATTAGAATGGATCGTACGAATGAATTAGAATGGATAGTGCGAATGAATTAGAATGGATCGTACGAATAAATTAGAATGGATACATTCGTGCGAATGAATTAGAATGGATCGTACGAATGAATTAGAATAGATCGTATAAATGAATTAGAATGGATCGTGCGAATGAATTAGAATTGATCATACGAATGAATTAGAATGGATCGTACGAATGAATTAGAATGGATCATGCAAATGAATTAGAATGGATCGTACGAATGAATTAGAATGGATATATTTGAACGAATAAATTAGAATGGATCATACGAATGAATTAGAATGGATCGTACGAATGAATTAGATTGGATCGTGCGAATGAATTAGAATCGATCGTACGAATGAATTAGAATGGATCGTACAAATGAATTAGATCGTACAAATGAATTAGAATGGATCATATGAATGAATTAAAATGGATACATTCATACGACTGAATTAGAATGGATCGTGCGAATTAATTAGAATGGATCGTACGAATGAATTAGAATGGATCGTACAAATGAATTAGAATGGATACATTCGTGCGAATGAATTAGAATGGATCGGACGAATGAATTAGAATGGATCATATGAATGAATTAGAATGATTACATTTGTGCGAATGAATTAGAATGGATCGTAGGAATGGATTAGAAAGGATCGTACAAATGGATTAGAACGCATTGTACGAATGAATTAGAATAGATACATTTGTGCGAATGAATTAGATTGCATCGTATGAATGAATTTGAATGGATTGTACGAATGAATTAGAATGGATCGTACGAATGAATTAGAATGGATCATGCGAATGAATTAGAATAGATCGTACGAATGAATTATAATGGATCGTACGAATAAATTAGAATGGATCGTGCGAATGAATTAGAATGGATCGTACGAATGAATTAGAATGGATCCACCAAATGAGTTAGAATGGATTGTGCGAATGAATTAGAATGGATACATTCGTGCGAATGAATTAGAATGGAATGTAAGAATGAATTAGAATGGATCGTACAAATGAATTAGAATGGATCGTACGAATGGATTAGAATGGATCGTACGAATGGATTAGAACGCATTGTACAAATGAATTAGAATGGATCGTACGAATGGATTAGAATGGATCGTACGAATAAATTAGAATGGATACATTCGAGCGAATAAATTGGAATGGATCGTACGAATGAATTAGAATGGATCATAGGAATGAATTAGAATGGATCGTGCAAATGAATTAGAATGGATACATTCGTGCGAATGAATTAGAATGGATCGTAGGAATGAATTAGAATGGATCGTACGAATGAATTAGAATGGATCGTACGAATGAATTAGAATGGATCGTACGAATGGATTAGAATGCATCGTATGAATGGATTAGAATGGATCGTACGAATGAATTAGAATGGATTGTACAAATGAATTAGAAAGGTTACATTTGTGAGAATGAATTAGAATGGATCGTACGAATGAATTAGAATGGATCGTACGAATGGATTAAAATGGATCGTACGAATGGATTAGAATGGATCGTACGAATGAATTAGAATGGATCATACAAATGTTTTAGAAAGGTTACATTCGTGAGAATGAATTAGAATGGATCGTGCGAATGAATTAGAATGGATCATGCGAATGAATTTGAATGGATCGTACGAATGAATTAGAATGGATTGAACCAATGAATTAGAATGGATGCATTCGAGCGAATGAATTAGAATAGATCCTAGGAATGAATTAGAATGGATCATACGAATGAATTAGAATGGATCGTGCGAATGAATTAGAATGGATTGTACGAATGAATTAGAATGGATACATTCGTACGAATGAATTAGAATGGATCAGACGAATGAATTAGAATGGATCGTACGATTCATTCTAATTCATTCGTACGATCCATTCTAATGCATTCGTATGATTCATTCTAATTCATTCGCACGATCCATTCTAATTCATTCGTATGATCCATTCTTATTCATTCATACGATCCATTCTAATTCCTTCGTATGATCCATTCTAATTAATTCACACGAATGTAACCATTCTAATTCAATCGTACGATCCATTCTAATTCATTCCTACGATCTATTCTAATTCATTCTCACGAATGTATCCATTCTATTTCATTTGCACGATCCATTCTAATTCATTCCTATGATCCATTCTAATTCATTCGTACGATCCATTCTAATTCATTCGCTCGAATGTATCCATTCTAATTCATTCGTACGATCCATTCTAATTCGTTCGTACGATCCATTCTAATTCGTTCTTACGATCCATTTTAATTCGTTCGTACGACCCATTCTAATTCATTTGCACGATCCATTCTAATTCATTCGCACGATCCATTCTAATTCATTCTCACGAATGTACCCTTTCTAATTCATTTGTATGATCCATTCTAATTCATTCGTACGATCCATTCTAATCCATTCGTACGATCCATTCTAATTCATTTGCACGATCCATTCTAATTCATTCGTACGATCCATTCTAATTCATTCGCTCGAATGTATCAATTCTAATTCATTCGTACGATCCATTCTAATTCATTCGTACGATCCATTCTAATTCATTCTAACGAATGTAACCTTTCTAATTCATTTGTATGTATCTATTCTAATTCATTCGTACGATCCATTCTAATTTATTCGCACGATCCATTCTAATTCATTCATACAATCCATTCTAATTCATTTGCATGATCCATTCTAATTCATTCGTACGATCCATTCTAATTCATTCGCACGAATGTATCCATTCTAATGCATTCGTTCGATTCATTCTTATTCATTCGCACGATCCATTCTAATTCATTCGTACGATCCATTCTTATTCATTCGTACAATCCATTCAAATTCATTCGTACGATGCAATCTAATTCATTAGCTCAAATGTATCTATTCTAATTCATTCGTATAATGCATTCTAATCCATTCGTACGATCCATTCTAATCCATTCGTACGATCCATTCTAATTCATTCGCACGAATGTAACCATTCTAATTCATTCATATGATCCATTCTAATTCATTCGTACGATCCATTCTAATTCATTCGTATGATCCATTCTAATTCATTCCTATGATCTATTCTAATTCATTCGCTCGAATGTATCCATTCTAATTCATTCATTCGATCCATTCTAATTCATTCGTACGATCTATTCAAATTCATTCTCATGTTCCATTCTAATGCATTCGTACGATCCAGTCTAATTCATTCGTCCGATCCATTCTAATTCATTCGCACGAATGTATCCATTCTAATTCATTCGTACAATCCATTCTAATTCATTCGCACGATCCATTCTAATTCATTCGTATGATCCATTCTAATTCATTCCTATGATCCATTCTAATTTATTCGCTCGAATGTATCCATTCTAATTCATTCGTACGATCCATTCTAATTCGTTCATACGATCCATTCTAATTTATTCGCACGATCCATTCTAATTCATTCGTACGATCTATTCTAAATCATTCGCATGATCCATTCTAATTCATTCGTACGATCCATTCTAATTCATTCGTACAATCCATTCAAATACATTCGTACGATGCAATCTAATTCATTCGCACAAATGTATCTATTCTAATTCATTCGTACAATGCGTTCTAATCCATTCGTACGATCCATTCTAATCCATTCGTACGATCCATTCTAATTCATTCGCACGAATGTAACCATTCTAATTCATTCGCTCGATCCATTCTAATTCATTCGTACGATCCATTCTAATTCATTACTACGATCTATTCTAATTAATTCGCTCGAATGTATCCATTCTAATTCATTCGTTCGATCCATTCTAATTCATTCGTACGATCCATTCTAATTGATTTGCACGATCCATTCTAATTCATTCCTATGATCCATTCTAATTCATTCGTACGATTCATTCTAATTCATTCACTCGAATTTATCCATTCTAATTCATTCGTACAATCCATTCTAATTCATTCGTACGATCCATTCTAATTTATTCGCACAAATGTATCCATTCTAATTCATTCGTACGATCCATTCTAATTCATTCGTACGATCCATTCTAATTCATTCGCACAAATGTATCCATTCTAATTCATTCGTTCGATCCATTCTAATTCATTCGCATAAATATATCCATTCCTCGATCCATTCTAATTCATTCGCACGAATGTATCCATTCTAATTCATTCGTACAATCCATTCTAATTCATTCGCACGATCCATTCTAATTCATTCATATGATCCATTCTAATTCATTCCTACGATCTATTCTAATTCATTCGCTCGAATGTATCCATTCTAATTCATTCGTTCGATCCATTCTAATTCATTCGTACGATCCATTCAAATTCATTCGCATGATCCATTCTAATTCATTCGCTCGATCCATTCTAATTCATTCGCACGAATGTAACCATTCTAATTCATTCATATGATCCATTCTAATTCATTCGTACGATCCATTCTAATTCATTCGTATGATCCATTCTAATTCATTCGTACGATCCATTCTAATTCATTTGCATGAATGTATCCATTCTAATTTATTCGTACGATCCATTCTAATTCATTCGCACGAATATATCCATTCTAATTCATTCGTACGATCCTTTCTAATTCATTTGCACGATCCTTTCAAATTCATTCCTATGATCCATTCTAATTTATTCATACCATCCATTCTAATTCATTCGTGCGATCCATTCAAATTCATTCGCACGAATGTATCCATTCTAATTCATTCGCTCGAATGTATCCATTCTAATTCATTCGTACAATGCATTCTAATTCGTTCATACGATCCATTCTAATTCGTTCGTACGATCCATTCTAATTTGTTCGTATGATTCATTCTAATTCATTCGTACGATCCATTCTAATGCATTCGTACGATTCATTCTAATTAATTCGCACGATCCATTCTTATTCATTCGTCCGATCCATTCTAATTCATTCGTACGATCCATTCTAATTCATTCGTACGATCCATTCTAATTCATTCGCACGATCCATTCTAATTCATTCGTACGATCCATTCTAATTCATTCGCACAATCCAATCTAATTCAAACGTACGATCCATTCTAATTCATTCACATGATGTATTCTAATTCATTCGTACGATCTATTCCAATTCATTTGTACGATCCATTTTAATTCATTTGTATGATCCATTCTAATGCATTCGTACGATTCATTCTAATTCATTCGCACGATCCATTCTAATTCATTCGCACGATCTATTCTAATTCATTCGTACGATCCATTCTAATTTATTCGTACGATCCATTCTAATTCATTCGCACGAATGTATCCATTCTAATTCATTCGTACAATCCATTCTAATTCATTCGCACGATCCATTTTAATTCATTCGTATGATCCATTCTAATACATTCTTACGATCTATTCCAATTCATTCGCTCGAATGTATCCATTCTAATTCATTCGTTCAATCCATTCTAATTCATTTGTACGAACCATTCAAATTCATTCGGATGATCCATTCTAATTCATTTGTACGATCCATTCTAATTCATTCTCACGAATGTAACCTTTCTAATTCATTTGTATGATCCATTCTAATTCATTCGTACGATCCATTGTAATTCATTCATACAATCCATTCAGATTTATTCGCACAAATGTATCCATTCAAATTGATTCATACGATCCATTCTAATTAATTCGCACGATCCATTCTAATTCAATCGTATGAATGTATCCATTTTAATTCATTCGTACGATCCATTCTAATTCGTACGAACCATTCTAATCCATTCGTACGATCCATTCTAATCCATTCGTACGATCCATTCTAATTAATTCGCACGAATGTAACCATTCTAATTCATTCGTACGATCCATTCTAATTCATTCCTACGATCCATTCTAATTCATTCGCACGAATGTATCCATTCTAATTCATTTGCACGATCCATTCTAATTCATTCCTATGATCCATTCTAATTCATTCGTACGATCTATTCTAATTCATTTGCTCGAATGTATCCATTCTAATTCATTCGTACGATCCATTCTAATCCATTCGTACGATCCATTCTAATTCATTCGTACAATGTGTTCTAATCCATTCGTACGATCCATTCTAATTCATTCGTACGATCCATTCTAATTCCTTCGTACAATTCATTCTAATTCATTCGCTCTAATGTATCCATTCTAATTCATTCGTACAATCCATTCTAATTCATTCGTATGATCCATTCTAACTCATTCGGTGGATCCATTCTAATTCATTCGTACGATCCATTCTAATTCATTCGCACGATCCATTCTAATTTATTTGTACGATCCATTCTAATTCATTCGTACGATCTATTCTAATTCATTCGCATGATCCATTCTAATTCATTCGTACGATCCATTCTAATTCATTCGTACAATCCATTCAAATTCATTCGTACGATGCAATCTAATTCATTCGCACAAATGTATCTATTCTAATTCATTCGTACAATGCGTTCTAATCCATTCGTACGATACATTCTAATCCATTCGTACGATCCATTCTAATTCATTCGCACGAATGTAACCATTCTAATTCATTCGTACGATCCATTCTAATTCATTCCTACGATCCATTCTAATTCATTCGCACGAATGTATCCATTCTAATTCATTTGCACGATCCATTCTAATTCATTCCTATGATCCATTCTAATTCATTCGTACGATCCATTCTAATTCGTTCGCTCGAATGTATCCATTCTAATTAGTTCGTACGATCCATTCTAATTCGTTCGTATGATCCATTCTAATTCGTTCGTACGATCCATTCTAATTCGTTCGTACGATCCATTCTAATTCATTTGCACGATCCATTCTAATTCATTCGCACGATCCATTCTAATTCATTCTCACGAATGTACCCTTTCTAATTCATTTGTATGATCCATTCTAATTCATTCGTACGATCCAATCTAATCCATTCGTACGATCCATTCTAATTCATTTGCACGATCCATTCTAATTCATTCGTACGATCCATTCTAATTCATTCGCTCAAATGTATCAATTCTAATTCATTCGTACGATCCATTCTAATTCATTCGTACGATCCATTCTAATTCATTCTAACGAATGTAACCTTTCTAATTCATTTGTATGTATCCATTCTAATTCATTCGTACGATCCATTCTAATTTATTCACACGATCCATTCTAATTCATTCATACAATCCATTCGAATTCATTCGCACGATCCATTCTAATTCATTCGTACGATCCATTCTAATTCATTCGCACGAATGTATCCATTCTAATGCATTCGTTCGATTCATTCTTATTCATTCGCACGATCCATTCTAATTCATTCGTACGATCCATTCTTATTCATTCGTACAATCCATTCAAATTCATTCGTACGATGCAATCTAATTCATTAGCTCAAATGTATCTATTCTAATTCATTCGTACAATGCATTCTAATCCATTCGTACGATCCATTCTAATCCATTCGTGCGATCCATTCTAATTCATTCGCACGAATGTAACCATTCTAATTCATTCATATGATCCATTCTAATTCATTCGTACGATCCATTCTAATTCATTCGTATGATCCATTCTAATTCATTCATATGATCTATTCTAATTCATTCGCTCGAATGTATCCATTCTAATTCATTCATTCGATCCATTCTAATTCATTCGTACGATCCATTCAAATTCATTCTCATGTTCCATTCTAATGCATTCGTACGATCCATTCTAATTCATTCATCCGATCCATTCTAATTCATTCGCACGAATGTATCCATTCTAATTCATTCGTACAATCCATTCTAATTCATTCGCACGATCCATTCTCATTCATTCGTATGATCCATTCTAATTCATTCCTATGATCCATTCTAATTCATTCGCTCGAATGTATCCATTCTAATTCATTCGTACGATCCATTCTAATTCGTTCATACGATCCATTCTAATTTATTCGCACGATCCATTCTAATTCATTCGTACGATCTATTCTAATTCATTCGCATGATCCATTCTAATTCATTCGTACGATCCATTCTAATTCATTCGTACAATCCATTCAAATACATTCGTACGATGCAATCTAATTCATTCGCACAAATGTATCTATTCTAATTCATTCGTACAATGCTTTCTAATCCATTCGTACGATCCATTCTAATCCATTCGTACGATCCATTCTAATTCATTCGCACGAATGTAGCCATTCTAATTCATTCGCTCGATCCATTCTAATTTATTCGTACGATCCATTCTAATTCATTACTACGATCTATTCTAATTAATTCGCTCGAATGTATCCATTCTAATTCATTCGTTCGATCAATTCTAATTCATTCGTACGATCCATTCTAATTGATTTGCACGATCCATTCTAATTCATTCCTATGATCCATTCTAATTCATTCGTACGATTCATTCTAATTCATTCACTCGAATTTATCCATTCTAATTCATTCGTACAATCCATTCTAATTCATTCGTACGATCCATTCTAATTCATTCGCACAAATGTATCCATTCTAATTCATTCGTACGATCCATTCTAATTCATTCGTACGATCCATTCTAATTCATTCGCACAAATGTATCCATTCTAATTCATTCGTTCGATCCATTCTAATTCATTCGCATAAATATATCCATTCCTCGATCCATTCTAATTCATTCGCACGAATGTATCCATTCTAATTCATTCGTACAATCCATTCTAATTCATTCGCACGATCCATTCTAATTTATTCATATGATCCATTCTAATTCATTCCTACGATCTATTCTAATTCATTCGCTCGAATGTATCCATTCTAATTCATTCGTTCGATCCATTCTAATTCATTCGTACGATCCATTCAAATTCATTCGCATGATCCATTCTAATTCATTCGCTCGATCCATTCTAATTCATTCGCACGAATGTAACCATTCTAATTCATTCATATGATCCATTCTAATTCATTCGTACGATCCATTCTAATTCATTCGTATGATCCATTCTAATTCATTCGTACGATCCATTCTAATTCATTTGCATGAATGTATCCATTCTAATTTATTCGTACGATCCATTCTAATTCATTCGCACGAATATATCCATTCTAATTCATTCGTACGATCCTTTCTAATTCATTTGCATGATCCTTTCAAATTCATTCCTATGATCCATTCTAATTTATTCATACCATCCATTCTAATTCATTCGTGCGATCCATTCAAATTCATTTGCACGAATGTATCCATTCTAATTCATTCGCTCGAATGTATCCATTCTAATTCATTCGTACAATGCATTCTAATTCGTTCATACGATCCATTCTAATTCGTTCGTACGATCCATTCTAATTTGTTCGTATGATTCATTCTAATTCATTCGTACGATCCATTCTAATGCATTCGTACGATTCATTCTAATTAATTCGCACGATCCATTCTTATTCATTCGTCCGATCCATTCTAATTCATTCGTACGATCCATTCTAATTCATTCGTACGATCCATTCTAATTCATTCGCACGATCCATTCTAATTCATTCGTACGATCCATTCTAATTCATTCGCACAATCCAATCTAATTCAAACGTACGATCCATTCTAATTCATTCACATGATGTATTCTAATTCATTCGTACGATCTATTCCAATTCATTTGTACGATCCATTTTAATTCATTTGTATGATCCATTCTAATGCATTCGTACGATTCATTCTAATTCATTCGCACGATCCATTCTAATTCATTCGCAGGATCCATTCTAATTCATTCGTACGATCCATTCTAATTTATTCGTACGATCCATTCTAATTCATTCGCACGAATGTATCCATTCTAATTCATTCGTACAATCCATTCTAATTCATTCGCACGATCCATTTTAATTCATTCGTATGATCCATTCTAATACATTCTTACGATCTATTCCAATTCATTCGCTCGAATGTATCCATTCTAATTCATTCGTTCAATCCATTCTAATTCATTTGTACGAACCATTCAAATTCATTCGGATGATCCATTCTAATTCATTCGTTTGATCCATTCTAATTCATTCTCACGAATGTAACCTTTCTAATTCATTTGTATGATCCATTCTAATTCATTCGTACGATCCATTGTAATTCATTCATACAATCCATTCAGATTCATTCGCACAAATATATCCATTCAAATTGATTCATACGATCCATTCTAATTAATTCGCACGATCCATTCTAATTCAATCGTATGAATGTATCCATTTTAATTCATTCGTACGATCCATTCTAATTCGTACGAACCATTCTAATCTATTCGTACGATCCATTCTAATCCATTCGTACGATCCATTCTAATTCATTCGCACGAATGTAACCATTCTAATTCATTCGTACGATCCATTCTAATTCATTCCTTCGATCCATTCTAATTCATTCGCACGAATGTATCCATTCTAATTCATTTGCACGATCCATTCTAATTCATTCCTATGATCCATTCTAATTCATTCGTACGATCTATTCTAATTCATTTGCTCGAATGTATCCATTCTAATTCATTCGTACGATCCATTCTAATCCATTCGTACGATCCATTCTAATTCATTCGTACAATGTGTTCTAATCCATTCGTACGATCCATTCTAATTCATTCGTACGATCCATTCTAATTCCTTCGTACGATTCATTCTAATTCATTCGCTCCAATGTATCCATTCTAATTCATTCGTACGATCCATTCTAATTCATTCGTATGATCCATTCTAACTCATTCGGTGGATCCATTCTAATTCATTCGTACGATCCATTCTAATTCATTCGCACGATCCATTCTAATTTATTTGTACGATCCATTTTAATTCATTCGTACGATCTATTCTAATTTATTCGCATGATCCATTCTAATTCATTCGTACGATCCATTCTAATTCATTCGTACAATCCATTCAAATTCATTCGTACGATGCAATCTAATTCATTCGCACAAATGTATCTATTCTAATTCATTCGTACAATGCGTTCTAATCCATTCGTACGATACATTCTAATCCATTCGTACGATCCATTCTAATTCATTCGCACGAATGTAACCATTCTAATTCATTCGTACGATCCATTCTAATTCATTCCTACGATCCATTCTAATTCATTCGCACGAATGTATCCATTCTAATTCATTTGCACGATCCATTCTAATTCATTCCTATGATCCATTCTAATTCAATCGTACGATCCATTCTAATTCGTTCGTATGATCCATTCTAATTCGTTCGTATTATCCATTTTAATCCATTCGTACGATCCATTCTAATCCATTCGAACGATCCATTCTAATCTATTCGTACGATCCATTCTAATCCATTCGTACGATCCATTCTAATTTATTCTCACAAATGTAACCTTTCTAATTCATTTGTACGACCCATTCTAATCCATTCGTACGATCCATTCTAATCCATTCGTACGATCCATTCTAATCCATTCGTACGATCCATTCTAATTCATTCGCACGAATGTATCCATTCTAATCCATTCTAATTCATTCGCTCGAATGTATCCATTCTAATTCATTCGTACGATCCATTCTAATTCATTCGTCCGATCTATTCTAATTCATTCGCACGAATGTATCCATTCTAATTCATTCGTACAATCCATTCTAATTCATTCGCACGATCCATTCTAATTCATTCGTATGATCTATTCTAATTCATTCGTACGATCCATTCTAATTCATTCGCTCGAATGTATCCATTCTAATTCATTCGTACGATCCATTCTAATTCATTCGTACGATCCATTCTAATTCATTCTTACGAATGTAACCTTTCTAATTCATTTGTATGATCCATTCTAATTCATTCGTACGATCCATTCTAATCCATTCGTACGATCCATTGTAATCCATTCGTACGATCCATTCTAATCCATTTGTACGATACATTTGTGCGAATGAATTAGAATAGATCGTAGGAATGAATTAGAATAGATCATATGAATGAATTAGAATGGATCGTACGAATGAATTAGAATGGATTGTACGAATGAATTAGAATGGATACATTCGTGCGAATGAATTAGAATGGATCATACGAATGAATTAGAATGGATCGTACGAATAAATTAGAATGGATTGTGCGAATGAATTAGAATGGATCGTTTGAATGAATAAGAATGGATCGTACGAATGAATTAGAATGGATCGTGCGAATGAATTAGAATGGATCGTACGGATGAATTAGAATGGATCGTTCGAATGAATTAGAATGGATCGTACGAATGAATTAGAATGGATACATTTGTGCGAATGAATTAGAATGGATCGTACGAATGAATTAGAATGGATCGTACGAATGAATTAGAATGGATCATATGAATGAATTAGAATGGTTACATTCGTGCGAATGAATTAGAATGGATCGTACGAATGGATCGTATGAATGGATTAGAATGCATTGTACGAATGAATTAGAATAGATACATTTGTGCTAATGAATTAGATTGCATCGTACGAATGAATTAGAATGGATTGTACGAATGAATTAGAATGGATCGTATGAATGAATTAGAATGGTTACATTCGTACGAATGAATTAGAATTGATCGTACGAATGAATTAGAATGGATCGTGCGAATGAATTAGAATTGATCATACGAATGAATTAAAATGGATCGTACGAATGGATTAGAACGCATTGTACGAATGAATTAGAATAGATACAATTGTGCGAATGAATTAGATTGCATCGTACGAATGAATTTGAATGGATTGTACGAATGAATTAGAATGGATCGTACGAATGAATTAGAATGGATCATGCGAATGAATTAGAATAGATCGTATGAATGAATTAGAATGGATCGTACGAATAAATTAGAATAGATCGTGCGAATGAATTAGAATGGATCGTACGAATGAATTAGAATGGATCCACCGAATGAGTTAGAATGGATCATGCGAATGAATTAGAATGAATCGTACGAATGAATTAGAATGGATTCATTCATGCGAATGAATTAGAATGGATCGGACGAATGAATTAGAATTGATCGTGCGAATGAATTAGAATGGATCATACGATTGAATAGAATGGATCGTACGAATGAATTAGAATGGATTATACAAATGAATTAGAAAGGTTACATTCGTGAGAATGAATTAGAATGGATCGTACAAATGAATTAGAATGGATCATGCGAATGAATTTGAATGGATCGTACGAATGAATTAGAATGGATCGAAGGAATGAATTAGAATGGATACATTCGAGCGAATGAATTAGAATAGATCGTAGGAATGAATTAGAATGGATCATATGAATGAATTAGAATGGATCGTGCGAATGAATTAGAATGGATTGTACGAATGAATTAGAATGGATACATTCGTGCGAATGAATTAGAATGGATCGAGGAATGGATATATTTATGCGAATGAATTAGAATGGATCGAACGAATGAATTAGAATGGATACATTTGTGCGAATGAATTAGAATGGATCGTACGAATGAAATAGAATGGATCGTACGAATGAATTAGAATGGATACATTTGTGTGAATAAATTAGAATGGATCATACGAATGAATTAGAATAGATTGTACGAATGAATTAGAATGGATACATTCGAGTGAATGATTTAGAATGAATCGTACGAATGAATTAGAATGGATCGTACGAATGAATTAGAATTGATCGTAAAAATGAATTAGAATGGATACATTTGTGCGATGAATAAGAATGGAGCGTACGAATGAATTAGAATGGGGCGTACGAATGAACTAGAATGGATACATTCGTGCGAATAAATTAGAATGGATTGCACGAATGAATTAGAATGGATACATTCATGCGAATGAATTAGATTGGATCGTACAAATAGAATTAGAATGGATCGTGCGAATCAATTAGAATGAATCGTACGAATGAATTAGAATAGATCGTGCGAATGAATTAGAATGGATCGTATGAATAAATTAGAATGGATCGCACGAATGAATTAAAATGAATACATTTGTACGAATTAGAATGGATCGTACGAATGGATTAGAATTAGATCTTTAGAATGAATTAGAATGGATCATACGAATGAATTAGATGAATCATACGAATGCATTAGAATGGATCATACGAATGGATTAGAATGGATCGTACGAATGGATTAGAATGAATCGTACGAATGGATTAGAATTGATCGTACGAATGAATTAGAATGGATCATATAAATGAAATAGAAAGGTTACATTCGTGAGAATGAATTAGAATGGATCGTACGAATGAATTAGAATGGATCATGCGAATGAATTTGAATGGATCATACGAATAAATAAGAATGGATCGTACGAATGAATTAGAATGGATACATTCGAGCGAATGAATTAGAATAGACCATAGGAATGAATTAGAATGGATCATACGAATGAATTAGAATGGATTGTACGAATGAATTAGAATGGATACATTCGTGCGAATGGATCATACGAATGAATTAGAATAGACCATAGGAATGAATTAGAATGGTTCATACGAATGAATTAGAATGGATTGTACGAATGAATTAGAATGGATCGGACGAATGAATTAGAATGGATCGTACGATTCATTCTAATTCATTCGTACGATCTATTCTAATGCATTCGTACGATTTATTCTAATTCATTCGCACGATCCATTCTAATTCATTCGTACGATCCATTCTTATTCATTCATACGATCCATTCTAATTCATTCGCACAATCCATTCTAATTTATTCGTACGATCCATTCTAATTTATTCGTATGATCCATTCTAATTCATTCGCACGAATGTATCCATTCTAATTCATTCATACAATCCATTCTAATTCATTCGTACGATCCATTCTAATTCATTCATATGATCCATTCTAATTCATTCCTACGATCTATTCTAATTCATTCGCTCGAATGTAACCTTTCTAATTAGAATGGATCGTACAAATAAATTAGAAAGGTGACATTCGTGAGAATGAATTAGAATGGATCGTACGAATGAATTAGAATGGATCGTACGAATATATTAGAATGGATACATTCTAGCGAATGAATTAGAATGGATCATAGGAATGAATTAGAATGGATCGTGCAAATGAATTAGAATGAATCGTACGAATGAATTAGAACGGATTCGTGCGAATGAATTAGAATGGATGGTACGAATGAATTAGAATTGATCATACAAATGAATTAGAAAGGTTACATTCGTGAGAATGAATTAGAATGGATCGTACGATTGAATTAGAATGGATCATGCGAATGAATTTGAATGGATCGTACGAATGAATTAGAATGGATCGAACGAATGAATTAGAATGGATGCATTCGAGCGAATGAATTAGAATAGATCGTAGGAATGAATTAGAATGGTCACATTCGTGCGAATGAATTAGAATGGATCGTACGAATGAATTAGATCGTACGAATGAATTAGAATGGTTCGTACGAATGAATTAGAATGGATAGTACGAATGAATTAGAATGGATCGTGTGAATGAATTAGAATGGATTGTACGAATGGATTAGAATGGATATATTCGTGCGAATGAATTAGAATGGATCGTACGAATGAATTAGAATGGATCATAGGAATGAATTAGAATGGATCGTGCAAATGAATTAAATGGATCGTATGAATGGATTAAAATGGATCGTTCGAATGAATTAGAATGGATCTTACAAATGAATTAGAATGGATCGTACAAATGAATTAGAAAGGTTACATTCGTGAGAATGAATTAGAATGGATCATATGAACGAATTAGAATGGATCGTACGAATGAATTAGAATGGATCGTACGAATGGATTAGAATGGATCGTACGAATGGATTAAAATGGATCGTGCAATGAATTAGAATGGATTGTACGAATGATTTAGAATGGATACATTCGTGCGAATGAATTAGAATGGATCGGACGAATGAATTAGAATGGATCGTACGAATGAATTAGAATGGTTACATTCGTGCGAATGAATTAGAATGGATCATACGAATGGATTAGAATGGATCGTACGAATGGATTATAATGAATCGTACGAATTAATTAGAATGGATCGTACAAATGAATTAGAAATGTTACATTTGTGAGAATGAATTAGAATGGATCGTACGAATGAATTAGAATGGATCATACGAAGGATTAGAATGAATTGTATGAATGGATTAGAATGGATCGTACGAATGAATTAGAATGGATCATACAAATGAATTAGAAAGGTTACATTCGTGAGAATGAATTAGAATGGATCGTATGAATGAATTAGAATGGATCATGCGAATGAATTTGAATGGATCGTACGAATGAATAAGAATGGATCGTACGAATGAATTAGAATGGATATATTCGAGCGAATGAATTAGAATAGATCATAGGAATGAATTAGAATGGATCATACGAATGAATTAGAATAGATTGTACGAATGAATTAGAATGGATACATTCGTGCGAATGAATTAGAATGGATCGGACGAATGAATTAGAATGGATCGTACGATTCATTCTAATTCATTCGTATGATCCATTCTAATGCATTCGTACGATTCATTCTAATTCATTCGCACGATCCATTCTAATTCATTTGTATGATCCATTCTTATTCATTCATACGATCCTTTCTAATTCATTCGCACAATCCATTCTAATTCATTCGTGCGATCCAATCTAATTCATTCGTATGATCCATTCTAATTCATTCGCACGAATATATTCATTCTAATTCATTCGTACAATCCATTCTAATTCATTCGTACGATCCATTCTAATTCATTCATATGATCCATTCTAATTCATTCCTACGATCTATTCTAATTCATTCGCTCGAATGTAACCTTTCTAATTAGAATGGATCGTACAAATGAATTAGAAAGGTTACATTCGTGAGAATGAATTAGAATGGGTCGTACGAATGAATTAGAATGGATCGTACGAATGAATTAGAATGGATACATTCAAGCGAATGAATTAGAATGGATCATAGGAATGAATTAGAATGGATCGTGCAAATGAATTAGAATAGATCGTGCGAATGAATTAGAATGAATCGTACGAATGAATTAGAATGGATTCGTGCGAATGAATTAGAATCGATCGTACGAATGAATTAGAATGGATCACACAAATGAATTAGAAAGGTTACATTCGTGAGAATGAATTAGAAAGGATCGTACGATTGAATTAGAATGGATCATGCGAATGAATTTGAATGGATCATACGAATGAATTAGAATGGATCGAACGAATGAATTAGAATGGATACATTCGAGCGAATGAATTAGAATAGATCGTAGGAATGAATTAGAATGGTTACATTCGTGCGAATGAATTAGAATGGATCGTACAAATGAATTAGATCATACGAATGAATTAGAATGGTTCGTACGAATGAATTAGAATGGATCGTACGAATGAATTAGAATGGATCGTGTGAATGAATTAGAATGGATTGTACGAATGAATTAGAATGGATATATTCGTGCGAATGAATTAGAATGGATCGTACGAATGAATTAGAATGGATCATAGGAATGAATTAGAATGGATCGTATGAATGGATTAGAATGGATCGTATGAATGAATTAGAATGGATCGTACAAATGAATTAGAATGGATCGTACAAATGAATTAGAATGGTTACATTCGTGAGAATGAATTAGAATGGATCGTATGAACGAATTAGAATGGATCGTACGAATAAATTAGAATGGATCGTACGAATGGATTAGAATGGATCGTACGAATGGATTAGAATGGATCGTGCAATGAATTAGAATGGATTGTACGAATGATTTAGAATGGATACATTCGTGCGAATGAATTAGAATGGATCGGACGAATGAATTAGAATGGATCGTACGAATGAATTAGAATGGTTACATTCGTGCGAATGAATTAGAATGGATTAGAATGGATCGTACGAAAGGATTAGACTGGATCGTACGAATAAATTAGAATGGATCGTACAAATGAATTAGAAAGGTTACATTTGTGAGAATGAATTAGAATGGATCGTACGATTGAATTAGAATGGATCGTACGAAGGATTAGAATGGATTATACGAATGGATTAGAATGGATCGTACGAATGAATTAGAATGGATCATACAAATGAATTAGAAACGTTACATTCGTGAAATGAATTAGAAAGGATCGTACGAATGAATTAGAATGGATACATTTTGTGCGAATGAATTAGAATGGATTATAGGAATGAATTAGAATGGATCATAGGAATGAATTAGAATGGATCGTGCAAATGATTAGAATGAATCGTACGATCCATTCTAATTCATTCGTACGACCATTCTAATTCGTTCGCCCGAATGTAACCATTCTAATTCATTCGTACGATCCATTCTAATTCATTCACACGAATGTAACCATTCTAATTCATTTGTACGATCCATTTTAATTCATTCGCACGATCCATTCTAATTCATTCATACGATCCATTCTAATTCATTTGCTCGAATGTATCCATTCTAATTCATTCGTATAATCCATTCTAAATCATTCGTTCGATCCATTCTAATTCATTCGTACGAATGAATTAGAATGGATCGTACGAATGAATTAGAATATATACATTTGTGCGAATGAATTAGAATGGATCGTACGAATGAATTAGAATTGATCGTACGAATGAATTAGAATGGATCATGCGAATAAATTAGAATGGATTGTACGAATGAATTAGAATGGATACATTTGTGTGAATGAATTAGAATGGATCGTGCAAATGAATTAGAATGGATCGTACAAATGGATTAGACGAATGAATTAGAATGGATCGTACGAATGAATTAGAATGGTTACATTCGTGCGAATGAATTAGAATGGATCGTACGAATGGATTAGAATGGATCGTACGAATGGATTAGAACGGATCGTACGAATGAATTAGAATGGATCGTACAAACGAATTAGAAAGGTTACATTTGTGAGAATGAATTAGAATGGATCGTATGAATGGATTAGAATGGATCGTACGAATGAATTAGAATGGATAGTACGAATAAATTAGAATGGATCGTACGAATGAATTAGAATGGATACATTCGAGCGAATGAATTCGAATGGATCGTACGAATGAATTAGAATGGATCATAGGAATGAATTAGAATGGATCGTGCAAATGAATTAGAATGGATACATTCGTGCGAATGAATTAGAATGGATCGTAGGAATGAATTAGAATGGATCGTACGAATGAATTCGAATGGTTACTTTCGTGCGAATGAATTAGAATGGATCGTACGAATGAATTAGAATGGATCATACAAATGAATTAGAAAGGTAACATTTGTGCGAATGAATTAGAATGGATCGTACGAATGAATTAGAATGGATTGTACGAATGAATTAGAATGGATCGTACGAATGAATTAAAATAGATCGTATGAATTAATTAGAATGGATCATACGAATGAATTAGAATGGATCGAACAAATGAATTAGAATGGATACATTCGAGCGAATGAATTAGAACAGATCATAAAAATGAATTAGAATGGATCATACGAATGAATTAGAATGGATCGTGCGAATGAATTAGAATGGATTGTACGAATGAATTAGAATGGATACATTGGTGCGAATGAATTAGAATGGATCGTACGAATGAATTAGAATGGATCGTGCGAATGAATTAAAATGGATCATACAAATGAATCATACGAATGAATTTGAATGGATTAGAATGGATCGTACGAATGGATTAGAATGGATCGTACGAATGAATTAGAATGGATCGTACGAATGGATTAGAATCGATCTTACGAATGAATTAGAATGGATCGTACAAATGAATTAGAAAGGTTACATTTGTGTGAATGAATTAGAATGGTTCGTACGAATGGATTAGAATGGATCGTACGAATGGATTAGAATGGATCGTACGAATGAATTAGAATGGGTACATTCGTGCGAATGAATTAGAATGGATCGTACGAATAAATTAGAATGGATCATAGGAGTGAATTAGAATGGATCGTACAAATGAATTAGAAAGGTTACATTCATGCGAATGAATTAGAATGGATCGTACGAACGAATTAGAATGGATCGTATGAATGAATTAGAGTGGATCGAATGAATGAATTAGAATAGATCGTATGAATGAATTAGAATGGATCGTACGAATGAATTAGAATGGATCGTGCGAATGAATTAGAATGGATCATGCGAATGAATTAGAATAGATCGTGCGAATGAATTAGAATGGATCATACGAATGGATTAGAATGGATCGTACAAATGGATTAGAATGGATCGTACGAATGGATTAGAATGGATCGTACGAATGAATGTGAATGGATACATTTGTGCGAATGAGTTAGAATGGATCATACGAATGAATTAGAATGGATCGTACGAATCAATTAGAATGGATCATACGAATGAATTAGAATGGATCGTGCGAATGAATTAGAATCGATTGTACGAATGTCTAATTCATTCGGACAATGCGTTCTAATCCATTCGTATGATCCATTCTAATTCATTCTCACAAATATATCCATTCTAATTCGTACGATCCATTCTAATTCGTTCATACGATCCATTCTAATTCATTCGCACGAATGTATCCATTCTAATTCATTTGTACGATCCATTCTAATTCATTCGTACGATTCATTCTAATTCATTCGTATGATCCATTCTAATTCATTCGTACGATCCATTCTAATTCATTCTCACGAATGTAACCTTTCTAAATCATTTGTATGATCCATTCTAATTCATTCGTACGATCCATTCTAATTCATTCGCACGAATGTATCCATTCTAATGCATTCGTACGATTTATTCTAATTTATTCGCACGATCCATTCTAATTCATTCGTACGATCCATTCCAATTCATTCGCACGATCCATTCTAATTCATTCGTACGATCCATTCTAATTCATTCGTTCGATCCATTCTAATTCATTCGTACGATCAATTCTAATTCATTCGCACGAATGTATCCATTCTAATGCATTCGTACGATCCATTCTAATTCATTCGTATGATCCATTCTAATCCATTCGTATGATCCATTCTAATTCATTCGTACGATCCATTCTAATTAATTCTCACAAATGTAACCTTTCTAATTCATTTGTACGATCCATTCTAATTCATTCGTACATCCATTCTAATTCATTCGCACGATCCATTCTAATTCATTCGTACGATCCATTCTAATTCATTCTCACGAATGTAACCTTTCTAATTCATTTGTATGATCCATTCTAATTCATTCGTACGATCCATTCTAATTCATTCGTACGATCCATTCTAATTCATTTGTACGATCCATTCTAATTCATTCGCACAAATGTATCCATTCTAATTTATTCGTACGATCCATTCAAATTCAATCGTATGATCCATTCTAATTCATTCGCACAAATGTATCCATTCTAATTCATTCGTCCGATCCATTCTAATTCATTCGTTCGATCCATTCTAATCCATTCGTACGATCCATTCTAATCCATTCGTACGATCCATTCTAATCCATTCGTACGATCCATTCTAATTCATTCGCTCGAATGTATCCATTCTAATTCATTTGTACGATCCATTCTAATTCGTTCGTACGATCCATTCTAATTCATTTGTACGGTCCATTCTAATTCATTCGCACAAATTTATCCATTCTAATTTATTCGTACGATCCATTCAAATTCAATCGTTTGATCCATTCTAATTCATTCGCACAAATATATCCATTCTAATTCATTCGTACGATCCATTCTAATTCATTCGTTCGATCCATTCTAATTCATTCGTACGATCCATTCTAATTCATTCGTACGATCCATTCTTATTCATTCCTACGATCCATTCTAATTCATTCGCACGATCCATTCTAATTCATTCGTATGATCCATTCTAACTCATTTTAGAATGGATCGTACGAACGAATTAGAATGGATCGTATGAACGAATTAGAATGGATCGTACGAATGAATTAGAATGAATACATTCGAGCGAATGAATTAGAATGGATCGTATGAATGGATTAGAATGGATCGCACGAATGGATTAGAATGGATCGTACAAATGGATTAGAATGGATCGTACGAATGAATTAGAATGGATCGAACGAATGAATTAGAATGGATACATTTGTGCGAATGAATTAGAATAGATCATACGATTGAATTTGAATGGATCATACGAATAAATTAGAATGGATACATTTGTGCGAATGAATTATAATGGATCGTACAAATGAATTAGAATGGATCGTACGAATGATACGATTCATTCTAATTCATTAGTACCATCCATTCTAATGCATTCGTACGATTCATTCTAATTCATTCGCACGATCCATTCTAATTCATTCGTATGATCCATTCTTATTCATTCATACGATCCATTCTAATTCATTCGCACAATCCATTCTAATTCATTCGTACGATCCATTCTAATTCATTCGTATGATCCATTCTAACTCATTCGATGGATCCATTCTATTTCATTCGTACGATCCATTCTAATTCATTCGTACGATCCATTCTAATTCATTCACACGATCCATTCTAATTCATTCGTATGATCTATTCTAATTCATTCGCACGAATGTAACCATTCTAATTCATTCGTACGATCCATTCTAATTCATTCGTACGATCCATTCTAATTCATTCGTACGATCCATTCTAATTCATTCATACGATCTTTTCTAATTCATTCGCACAATCCATTCTAATTCATTCGTACGATCCATTCTAATTCATTCGTATGATCCATTCTAACTCATTCGGTGGATCCATTCTAATTCATTCGTTTGATCCATTCTAATTCATTCGCACGATCCATTCTAACTCATTCGTACGATCCATTCTAATTCATTTGTACGATCCATTCTAATTTATTTGAATGAATATACGATCCATTCTAATTCATTTGCACAAATGTATCCATTCTAATTCATTTGTACGATCCATTCTAATTCATTCGTATGATCTATTCTAATTCATTCGCACGAATGTAACCATTCTAATTCATTCGTACGATTCATTCTAATTCACTCATATGACTATTCTAGTTCATTCGTACGATCTATTCTAATTCCTTCGTACGATCCATTCTAATCCATTCGTACGATCCATTCTAATTCATTCACACGATCCATTCTAATTCATTCGTATGATCCATTCTAATTCATTCCTACGATCTATTCTAATTCATTCGCTCGAATGTATCCATTCTAATTCATTCGTACGATCCATTCTAATTCATTCGTATGATCCATTCTAACTCATTCGGTGGATCCATTCTAATTCATTCCTATGATCCATTCTAATTTATTCGTACGATCTATTCTAATTCATTCGTACGATCCATTTTAGTTCATTCGCACGAATGTATCCATTCTAATTCATTCGTACGATCCATTCTAATTCATTCGCTCGAATGTATCCATTCTAATTCATTCGTACGATCCATTCTAATTCATTCGTACGATCCATTCTAATTCATTCATTTGATCCATTCTAATTCATTCGTACGATGCAATCTAATTCATTCGCACAAATGTATCGATTCTAATTCATTCGTACAATGCGTTCTAATCCATTCGTACGATCCATTCTAATCCATTCGTACAATCCATTCTAATTCATTCGGACGAATGTAACCATTCTAATTCATTCATATGATCCATTCTAATTCATTCGTACGATCCATTCTAATTCATTCGTACGATCCATTCTAATTCATTCTCACAAATGTAACCTTTCTAATTCATTTGTACGATCCATTCTAATTCATTCGTACGATCCATTCTAATCCATTCGTACGATCCATTCTAAATCATTCGTACGATCCATTCTAATTCATTCGCACGAATGTAACCATTCTAATTCATTCGTACGATCCATTCTAATTCATTCCTACGATCCAATCTAATTCATTCGCACAAATGTATCCATTCTAATTCATTTGCACGATCCATTCTAATTCATTCCTATGATCCATTCTAATTCATTCGTACGATCCATTCTAATTCATTCGCTCGAATGTATCCATTCTAATTCATTTGCAGGATCCATTTTAATTCATTCGTACGATCCCTTCAAATTCATTCGCACGATCCATTCTAATTCATTCGTACGATCCATTCTAATTCCTTCAAACGATCTATTCTAATTCATTCGCACGAATGTATCCATTCTAATTCATTCGTACGATTCATTCTAATTTATTCGTATGAGCTATTCTAATTTATCCGTACGATCCATTCTAATTCATTCGTACGATCCATTCTAATTCATTCGCACGAATGTATCATACGAATGAATTAGAATGGATCATGCGAATGAATTAAAATGGATCGTACCAATGAATTAGAATGGATCGTGCGAATGAATTAGAATGGATCGTACGAACGAATTAGAATGGATCGTACGAACGAATTAGAATGGATCGTATGAACGAATTAGAATGGATCGTACAAATCAATTAGAATGGATACATTCGAGCGAATGAATTAGAATGTATCGTGCAAATGAATTAGAATGGATACATTCGTGCGAATGAATTAGAATGGATCGTAGGAATGAAATAGAATGGATCGTACGAATGAATTAGAATGGTTACATATGTGCGAATGAATTAGAATGGATCGTACGAATGGATTAGAATGGATTATACGAATGGATTAGAATGGATCGTACGAATGAATTAGAATGGATCGTACAAATGAATTAGAAAGGTTACATATGTAAGAATGAATTAGAATGGATCGTACGAATGAATTAGAATGGATCGTACGAATGGATTAGAATGCATCGTACGAATGAATTAGAATGGATCGTACGAATGAATTAGAATGGATCATAGGAATGAATTAGAATGGATCGTGCAAATGAATTAGAATGGATCGTGTGAATGAATTAGAATGGATCGTACGAATGAATTAGAATGGATCGTGCGAATGAATTTGAATGGATCGTACGAATGAATTAGAATGGATCGAACGAATGAATTAGAATGGATACATTTGAGCGAATGAATTAGAATAGATCGTAGGAATGAATTAGAATATACGAATGAATTAGAATGGATCGTGCGAATGAATTAGAATGGGTCGTATGAATGAATTAGAATGGATCATACGAACGAATTAAAATAGATCGTACGGATTGTATGAATGAATTACAATGGATCGTACGAATGAATTAGAATGGATCATACGAATAAATTAGAATAGCTCATACGAATGAATTAGAATGAATCGTACGAATAAATTAGAATGGTTATATTCGTGCGAATGAATTAGAATAGATCATACGAATGAATTAGAATGGATCGTACGAATAAATTAGAATGGATCGTGCGAATGAATTAGAATGGATCGTACGAATGAATTAGAATGGATCCACCGAATGAGTTAGGATGGATCATACGAATGAATTAGAATGGATCGTACGAATGAATTAGAATGGATTGTGCGAATGAATTAGAATGGATCGTATGAATGAATAAGAATGGATCGTGCGAATGAGTTAGAATGGATCGTGCGAAGGAATTAGAATGGATCGTACGAATGAATTAGAATGGATCCACCGAATGAGTTAGAATGGATCATACGAATGAATTAGAATAGATCGTACGAATGAATTAGAATGGATTGTGCGAATGAATTAGAATGGATCGTACGAATGAATTAGAATGGATCGTGCGAATGAATTAGAATGGATCGTATGAATAAATTAGAATGGATCGTACAAATGAATTAGAAAGGTTATATTTGTGAGAATGAATTAGAATGGATCGTACGAATGAATTAGAATGGATCGTACGAATGGATTAGAATGGATCGTACGAATGGATTAGAATGGATCGTACGAATGAATGAGAATGGATCATACAAATGAATTAGAAAGGTTACATTCGTGAGAATGAATTAGAATGGATTGTACGAATGAATTAGAATGGATCATGTGAATGAATTTGAATGGATCGTACGAATGAATTAGAATGGATCGAACGAATGAATTAGAATGGATACATTCGAGCGAATGAATTGGAATTGATCGTAGGAATGAATTAGAAAGGATCATACGAATGAATTAGAATGGATCGTGCGAATGAATTAGAATGGATTGTACGAATGAATTAGAATGGATATATTCGTGCAAATGAATTAGAATGGATCGGATGAATGAATTAGAATGGATCTTACGATTCATTCTAATTCATTCGTACGATCCATTCTAATGCATTCGTACGATTCATTCTAATTCATTCGCACGATCCATTCTAATTCATTCGTTCGATCCATTCTTATTCATTCATACGATCCACTCTAATCTATTCTAATTCATTCGTACGATCCATTCTAATTCATTCGTATGATCCATTCTAACTCATTCGGTGGATCCATTCTAATTCATTCGATCCACTCTAATTCATTCGCACGATCCATTCTAATTTATTCGTACGATCCATTCTAATTCATTCGTACGATCTATTCTAATTCATTCGCACGAATGTAACCATTCTAATTCATTCGTACGATTCATTCTAATTCATTCGTATGAGCTATTCTAATTTATTCATACGATCCATTCTAATTCATTCGTACGATCCATTGTAATTCATTTAGACAATCCATACGATCCATTCTAATTCATTCGTATGATCCATTCTAATTCATTCGCACGATCCATTCTAATTCATCCGTATGATCCATTCTAATTCATCCGTACGATCCATTCTAATTCATTCGCACGATCCATTCTAATTCATTCGTATGATCCATTCTAATTCATTCCTACGATCTATTCTAATTCATTCGGTCGAATGTATCCATTCTAATTCATTCGTTCGATCCATTCTAATTCATTTGTACGATCCATTCAAATTCATTCGCACGATCTATTCAAATTCATTCGTACGATCCATTCAAATTCATTTGCACGAAATTAGAATGGATCATACGAATGAATTAGAATGGTTACATTCGTGCGAATGAATTAGAATAGATGTACGAATGGATTAGAATGGATCATAGGAATGGATTAGAATGGATCGTACGAATGAATTAGAATGGATCGTACAAATGAATTAGAAAGGTTACATTTGTGCGAATGAATTAGAATGGATCGTACGAATGAATTAGAATTGATTGTACCAATGGATTATAATGGATCGTACGAATGAATTAGAATGGATCGTACGAATGCATTAGAATAGATACATTCGTGCGAATGAATTAGAATGAATCGTACTAATTCATTAGAATGGATCGTACGAATAAATTAGAATGGATCGTACGAATGAATTAGAATGGATACATTCATGCGAATGAACTAGAATGGATACATACATTCATGCGAATGAATTAGAATGGATCGTATGAATGAATTAGAATGAATTAGAATGGATACATTCTTACGATCCATTCTAATTCATTCGTATGATCCATTCTTATTAATTCGTACGATCCATTCAAATTCATTCGCATGATCCATTCTAATTCATTCGTACGATCCATTTTAATTCATTCTCACAAATGTAACCTTTCTAATTCATTTGTACGATCCATTCTAATTCATTCGTACGATCCATTCTAATTCATTCGCATGATCCATTCTAATTCATTCGTACGATCCATTCTAATCCATTCGTACGATCCATTCTAATTCATTCGCACGAATGTAACCATTCTAATTCATTCGTACGATCCATTCTAATTCATTCCTACGATCCATTCTAATTCATTCGCACGAATGTATCCATTCTAATTCATTTGCACGATCCATTCTAATTCATTCCTATGATCCATTGTAATTCATTCGTACGATCCATTCTAATCCATTCGTACGATCCGTTCTAATCCTTTCAGACAATCCATTCTAATTCATTCGTACGATACATTCAATTTCATTCTCACAAATGTAACCTTTCTAATTCATTTGTACGATCCATTCTAATTCATTCTTACGATCCATTCTAATCCATTCGTACGATCCATTCTAATTCATTCGCACGAATGTAACTATTCTAATTCATTCGTACGATCCATTCTAATTCATTCATACAATCCATTCTAATTCATTCGCACGATTCATTCTAATTCATTCGCACGATCCATTCTAATTCATTCGTATGATCCATTCTAATTCATTTGTACGATCAATTCTAATTCCACTATTCTAATTCATTTGTACGATGTATTCTAATTCATTCGTACGATTCATTCTAATTCATTCGCACGATCCATTCTAATTCATTCGTATGATCCATTCTAATTTATTTGCATGAATATACGATCCATTCTAATTTATTCGCAAGAATGTATCCTCATTCGTACAATCCATTCTAATTTATTCGTACAAATGTATCCATTCTAATTCATTCGTACGATCCATTCTAACTCATTCGCATGATCCATTCGTACGATCCATTCTAATCCATTCATACGATCCATTCTAATTCATTCATACGATCCATTCTAATTCGTTCGTACGATTCATTAGAATGGATCGTGCAAATGAATTAGAATGGATACATTCGTATAAATGAATTAGAATGGATCGTGCGAATGAATTAGAATGGATCGTACGAATGAATTAGAATAGATCGTCCGAATAAATTAGAATGGATCATACGAATGATTTAGAATAGATATATTCATGCGAATGAATTAGAATGGATCGTATGAACGAATTAGAATGGATCGTACGAATGAATTAGAATGGATACATTCGTGCGAATAAATTAGAATGGATCATAGTAATGAAGTACAATGGATCGTGCAAATGAATTAGAATGGATACATTCGTGCGAATGAATTAGAATGGATCGTATGAATGAATTAGAATGGTTACATTCGTGCGAATGAATTAGAATGGATCGTACGAATGGATTAGAATGGATTGTACGAATGAATTAGAATGGATCGTACAAATGAATTAGAAAGGTAATATTCGTGAGAATGAATTAGAATGGATCGTACGAATGAATTAGAATGGATCGTACGAATGGATTAGAATGGATCGTACGAATGGATTAGAATGGATCGTACGAATGAATTAGAATGGTTACATTCGTGCGAATGAATTAGAATTGATCGTACGAATGAATTAGAATGGATCGTACAAATGAATTAGAAAGGTTACATTCGTGCGAATGAATTAGAATGGATTGTACGAATGGATTAGAATGGATCGTACGAATGGATTAGAATGGATCGTACGAATGAATTTGAATGGATTGTACGAATGAATTAGAATGGATCATGCGAATGAATTAGAATAGATCGTGCGAATGAATTAGAATGGATCGTGCGAATGAATTAGAATGGATCGTACGAATGGATTAGAACGCATTGTACGAATGAATTAGACATTCGTACAATCCATTCTAATTCATTCGCACGATCCATTCTAATTCATTCGTATGATCCATTCTAATTCGTTGTACGATCCATTCTAATTCATTCGTATGATCCATTCTAACTCATTCGCACAAATGTATCCATTCTAATTCATTCGTACGATCCATTCTAATCCATTCGTACGATCCATTCTAATCCATTCGTACGATCCATTCTAATCCATTCGTACGATCTATTCTAATTCATTCGCATGATCCATTCTAATTCATTCGCACGATCCATTCTAATTCATTCGCACGATCCATTCTAATTCATTCGTACGATCTATTCTAATTCATTCGTTCGATCCATTCTAATTCATTCGCATGATCCATTCAAATTCATTCGCACGATCCATTCTAATTCGTTCATACGATCCATTCTAATTCGTTTGTACGATCCATTCTAATCCATTCGTACGATCCATTCAAATTCATTCACACGAATATAACCTTTCTAATTCATTTGTACGATCCATTCTAATTCATTCGTACGATCCATTCTAATTCATTCGTACGATCCATTCTAATTCATTCGCACGAATGTAACCATTCTAATTCATTCGTACGATCCATTCTAATCCATTCGTACGATCCATTGTAATCCATTCGTATGATCCACTCTAATTTATTCGAACGATCTTTTCTAATTCATTCTCACAAATGTAACCTTTCTAATTCATTTGTACGATCCATTCTAATTCATTCGTACGATCCATTCTAATCCATTCGTACGATCCATTCTAATCCATTCGTACGATCCATTCTAATCCATTCTAATTCATTCGTACGATCCATTATAATCCATTCGTATGATCCATTCTAATTCTTTCGTACGATCCATTCTAATCCATTCGTACGATCCATTCTAATCCATTCGTACGATCCATTGTAATTCATTCTCACAGATGTAACATTTCTAATTCATTTGTACGATCCATTCTAATTCATTCGTACGATCCATTCTAATTCATTCGTACGATCCATTCTAATTCATTTGCACGAATGTATCCATTCTAATGCATTCGTACGATCTATTCTAATTCATTCGCACGATCCATTCATTCATTCGCATGATCCATTCTAATTCATTCGTACGATCCATTCTAATTCATTCTCACGAATGTATCCATTCTAATTCATTCGCATGATCCATTCTAATTCATTCGTATGAATGAATTACAATGGATCGTACGAATGAATTAGAATGGATCGTACGAATGAATTAGAATAGCTCATACGAATGAATTAGAATGAATCGTATGAATGAATTTGAATGGATCGTAGGAATGAATTAGAATGGATCGTACAAATGAATTAGAATATTTACATTCGTCCGAATGAATTAGAATGGATCGTACAAATGGATTAGAATTGATCGTACGAATGAATTAGAATGGATCGTAAGAATGAATTAGAATGGATACATTCGTGCGAATGAATTAGAATGGATCGTAGCAATGAATTAGAATGGATCGTACGAATGAATTAGAATGGATCGTGCGAATGAATTAGAATGAATCGTACGAATGCATTAGAATGGATCGTACGAATGACTTAGAATAGATCGTAGGAATGAATTAGAATGGATCGTAGGAATGAATTAGAATGGATCGTACGAATGCATTAGAATGGTTACATTCGTGCGAATGAATTAGAATGGATCGTACGAATGAATTAGAATGGATCGTACGAATGAATTATAATGGATACATTCGTGCGAATGAATTAGAATGGATACATTCGAGCGAATGAATTAGAATGGATCGTGCGAATGAATTAGAATGGATCATGCGAATGAATGAATGGATCGTGCGAATGAATTAGAATGGATCGTACGAATGCATTAGAAAGGATACATTCGTGCGAATGAATTAGAATGGATCGTACGAATGAATTAGAATGGATCGTACGTAGGAATGAATTAGAATGGATTGTGCGAATGAATTAGAATGCATTGTACGAATGAATTAGAATGGATACATACAAATGAATTAGAAAGGTTACATTCGTGAGAATGAATTAGAATGGATCGTAGGAATGAATTAGAATGGATCGTACGAATGAATTAGAATGGTTACATTCGAGCGAATGAATTAGAATGGATCGTACGAATGAATTAGAATGGATCTTGCGAATGAATTAGAATTGATCGTACGAATGAATTAGAATGGATCATGCGAATGAATTAGAATGGATCGTACGAATGAATTAGAATGGATCATACAAATGAATTAGAAAGGTTATATTTATGAGAATGAATTAGAATGGATCGTACAATTCATTCTAATTCATTCGTATGATCCATTCAAATTCATTCGCACGATCCATTCTAATTCATTCGCACGATCCATTCTAATTCATTAGTACGATCCATTCTAATTCATTCGTACAATCCATTCTAATTCATTCGCACGAATGTATCCATTCTAATGCATTCGTACGATTCATTCTAATTCATTCGCACGATCCATTCTAATTCATTCGTACGATCCATTCTAATTCATTCGTCCGATCCATTCTAATACATTCACACGAATGTATCCATTCTAATTCATTCGTACAATCTATTCTAATTCATTCGCACGATCCATTCTATTTCATTCGTATGATCCATTCTAATTCATTCATATGATCTATTCTAATTCATTCGCTCGAATGTATCCATTCTAATTCATTCATTTGATCCATTCTAATTCATTTGTACGATCCATTCTAATTCATTCGTATGATCCATTCTAACTCATTCGTACGATCCATTCTAATTTATTCTCACGAATGTAACCTTTCTAATTCATTTGTATGATCCATTCTAATTCATTCGTACGATCCATTCTAATTCATTCGCTCGAATGTATCCATTCTAATTCATTCATTTGATCCATTCTAATTCATTCGTATGATCCATTCTAATTCATTCCTATGATCCATTCTAATTCATTCATACGATCCATTCTAATTCATTCGCTCGAATGTATCCATTCTAATTCATTCATACGATCCATTCTAATTCGTTCATACGATCCATTCTAATTCGTTTGTATGATCCATTCTAATTCGTTCATACGATCCATTCTAATTCATTCGCACGATCTATTCTAATTCATTCGTACGATCCATTCTAATCCATTCATATGATCAATTCAAATTCATTCGCACGATCCATTCTAATTCATTCTCACGAATGTAACCTTTCTAATTAATTTGTATGATCCATTCTAATTCATTCGTATGATCCATTCTAATCCATTCGTACGATCCGTTCTAATTCAATTCGTGCAATGTATTCAAATTCATTCGCACAAATGTATCCTTTCTAATTCATTCGGATTATCCATTCTAATTCATTCGCACGAATGTATCCATTCTAATGCATTCGTTCGATCCACTTTAATTCATTCGCACGATCCATTCTAATTCATTCATATGATCAATTCTAATTCATTCGCACGATCCATTCTAATTCATTCGTACGATCTAATTCATTCGTACGATCCATTCTAATTCATTGGTACGATAGATTCTAATTCATTTGCACGATCCATTCTAATTCATTTGCATGAATGTATCCATTTTAATTTATTCGTACGATCCAGTCTAATTCATTCGTACGATCCATTCTAATTCATATGCACGAATATATCCATTCTAATTCATTTGTACGATCCTTTCTAATTCATTCGCACGATCCATTCTAAATCTTTCATATGATCTATTCTAATTCATTCGCACGAATGTATCCATTCTAGTTCATTCGTACGCTCCATTGTAATTCATTCGTACGCTCCATTCTTATTCATCGCACAAATGTATCCATTCTAATTTATTCGTACGATCCATTCAAATTCAATCGTATGATCCATTCTAATTCATTCGCACGATCAATTCTAATACATTCGTCTGATCCATTCTAATTCATTCGGACGAATGTATCCATTCTAATTCATTCGTACGATCCATTCTAATTCATTCGCATGATCCATTCTAACTCATTCGGTGGATCCATTCTAATTCATTCGTATGATCCATTCTAATTCATTCGCACGATCCATTCTAATTCATTCGTACGATCCATTCTAATTCATTCGCACGAATGTAACCATTCTAATCCATTCGTACGATCCATTCTAATTCATTCGTATGATCAATTCTAATTCATTCGCACGATCCATTCTAATTCATTTGTACGATCCATTATAATTCATTCGCACGAATGTAACCATTCTAATTCATTCGTACGATCCATTCTAATTCATTCGTACAATCGATTCTAATTCATTCGTACGATCCATTCTAATTCATTCGTACGAATCCATTCTAATTCATTCGTACGATCCATTCTAATTCATTCGCACGATCCATTCTAATTCATTCGTACAATCCGTTCTAATTCATTCGCATAATCCATTCTAATTCATTCGTACGATTCATTCGAGCGAATGAATTAGAATGGATCGTACGAATGAATTAGAATGGATCGAGCGAATGAATTAGAATGGATCATGCGAATGAATTTGAATGGATCATACGAATGAATTAGAATGGATCGAACGAATGAATTAGAATGGATACATTCGAGCGAATGAATTAGAATAGATCGTACGAATGAATTAGAATTGATACATTTGTGAGAATGAGTTAGAATGGATCGTACGAATATATTAGAATGGATCGTACGAATGGATTAGAATGGATCGTACGAATGAATTAGAATGGTTACATTCGTGCGAATGAATTAGAATAGATCGTACGAATGAATTAGAATGGATCGTACAAATGAATTAGAAAGGTTACATTCGTGCGAATGAATTAGAATGGATTGTACGAATGGATCGTACGAATGGATTAGAATGGATCGTACGAATGAATTTGAATGGATTGTACGAATGAATTAGAATGGATCATGCGAATGAATTAGAATAGATCGTGCGAATGAATTAGAATGGATCGTGCGAATGAATTAGAATGGATCGTACGAATGGATTAGAACGCATTGTACGAATGAATTAGACATTCGTACAATCCATTCTAATTCATTCGCACGATCCATTCTAATTCATTCGTATGATCCATTCTAATTCATTGTATGATCCATTCTAATTCATTCGTATGATCCATTCTAACTCATTCGCACAAATGTATCCATTCTAATTCATTCGTACGATCCATTCTAATCCATTCGTACGATCCATTCTAATCCATTCGTACGATCCATTCTAATCCATTCGTACGATCTATTCTAATTCATTCGCATGATCCATTCTAATTCATTCGCACGATCCATTCTAATTCATTCGCACGATCCATTCTAATTCATTCGTACGATCTATTCTAATTCATTCGTTCGATCCATTCTAATTCATTCGCATGATCCATTCAAATTCATTCGCACGATCCATTCTAATTCGTTCATACGATCCATTCTAATTCGTTTGTACGATCCATTCTAATCCATTCGTACGATCCATTCAAATTCATTCGCACGAATATAACCTTTCTAATTCATTTGTACGATCCATTCTAATTCATTCGTACGATCCATTCTAATTCATTCGTACGATCCATTCTAATTCATTCGCACGAATGTAACCATTCTAATTCATTCGTACGATCCATTCTAATCCATTCGTATGATCCATTGTAATCCATTCGTATGATCCACTCTAATTCATTCGAACGATCTTTTCTAATTCATTCTCACAAATGTAACCTTTCTAATTCGTTTGTACGATCCATTCTAATTCATTCGTACGATCCATTCTAATCCATTCGTACGATCCATTCTAATCCATTCGTACGATCCATTCTAATCCATTCTAATTCATTCGTACGATCCATTATAATCCATTCGTATGATCCATTCTAATTCTTTCGTACGATCCATTCTAATCCATTCGTACGATCCATTCTAATCCATTTGTACGATCCATTGTAATTCATTCTCACAAATGTAACATTTCTAATTCATTTGTACGATCCATTCTAATTCATTCGTACGATCCATTCTAATTCATTCGTACGAACCATTCTAATTCATTCGCACGAATGTATCCATTCTAATGCATTCGTACGATCTATTCTAATTCATTCGCACGATCCATTCATTCATTCGCATGATCCATTCTAATTCATTCGTACGATCCATTCTAATTCATTCTCACGAATGTATCCATTCTAATTCATTCGCATGATCCATTCTAATTCATTCGTATGAATGAATTACAATGGATCATACGAATGAATTAGAATGGATCGTACGAATGAATTAGAATAGCTCATACGAATGAATTAGAATGAATCGTATGAATGAATTTGAATGGATCGTAGGAATGAATTAGAATGGATCGTACAAATGAATTAGAATATTTACATTCGTCCGAATGAATTAGAATGGATCGTACAAATGGATTAGAATTGATCGTACGAATGAATTAGAATGGATCGTAAGAATGAATTAGAATGGATACATTCGTGCGAATGAATTAGAATGGATCGTAGCAATGAATTGGAATGGATCGTACGAATGAATTAGAATGGATCGTGCGAATGAATTAGAATGAATCGTACGAATGCATTAGAATGGATCGTACGAATGACTTAGAATAGATCGTAGGAATGAATTAGAATGGATCGTAGGAATGAATTAGAATGGATCGTACGAATGCATTAGAATGGTTACATTCGTGCGAATGAATTAGAATGGATCGTACGAATGAATTAGAATGGATCGTACGAATGAATTATAATGGATACATTCGTGCGAATGAATTAGAATGGATACATTCGAGCGAATGAATTAGAATGGATCGTGCGAATGAATTAGAATGGATCATGCGAATGAATGAATGGATCGTGCGAATGAATTAGAATGGATCGTACGAATGCATTAGAAAGGATACATTCGTGCAAATGAATTAGAATGGATCGTACGAATGAATTAGAATGGATCGTACGTAGGAATGAATTAGAATGGATTGTGCGAATGAATTAGAATGCATTGTACGAATGAATTAGAATGGATACATACAAATGAATTAGAAAGGTTACATTCGTGAGAATGAATTAGAATGGATCGTAGGAATGAATTAGAATGGATCGTACGAATGAATTAGAATGGTTACATTCGAGCGAATGAATTAGAATGGATCGTACGAATGAATTAGAATGGATCGTGCGAATGAATTAGAATTGATCGTACGAATGAATTAGAATGGATCATGCGAATGAATTAGAATGGATCGTACGAATGAATTAGAATGGATCATACAAATGAATTAGAAAGGTTATATTTATGAGAATGAATTAGAATGATTCGTACAATTCATTCTAATTCATTCGTATGATCCATTCAAATTCATTCGCATGATTCATTCAAATTCATTCGCACGATCCATTCTAATTCATTAGTACGATCCATTCTAATTCATTCGTACAATCCATTCTAATTCATTCGCACGAATGTATCCATTCTAATGCATTCGTACGATTCATTCTAATTCATTCGCACGATCCATTCTAATTCATTCGTACGATCCATTCTAATTCATTCGTCCGATCCATTCTAATACATTCACACGAATGTATCCATTCTAATTCATTCGTACAATCTATTCTAATTCATTCGCACGATCCATTCTATTTCATTCGTATGATCCATTCTAATTCATTCATATGATCTATTCTAATTCATTCGCTCGAATGTATCCATTCTAATTCATTCATTTGATCCATTCTAATTCATTTGTACGATCCATTCTAATTCATTCGTATGATCCATTCTAACTCATTCGTACGATCCATTCTAATTTATTCTCACGAATGTAACCTTTCTAATTCATTTGTATGATCCATTCTAATTCATTCGTACGATCCATTCTAATCCATTCGTACGATCCATTCTAATCCATTCGTACGATCCATTCTAATTCATTCGTACGATCCATTCTAATTCATTCTCACAAATGTAACCTTTCTAATTCATTTGTATATCCATTCTAATTCATTCGTACGATCCATTCTAATCCATTCGTACGATCCATTCTAATTCATTCGTACGATACATTTGAGCGATCAATTCTAATTCATTTGCATGATCCATTCTAATTCATTCCTATGATCCATTCTAATTCATTCATACGATCCATACTAATTCATTCGCTCGAATGTATCCATTCTAATTCATTCATACGATCCATTCTAATTCGTTCATACGATCCATTCTAATTCGTTTGTATGATCCATTCTAATTCGTTCATACGATCCATTCTAATTCATTCGCACGATCTATTCTAATTCATTCGTACGATCCATTCTAATCCATTCATATGATCAATTCAAATTCATTCGCACGATCCATTCTAATTCATTCTCACGAATGTAACCTTTCTAATTAATTTGTATGATCCATTCTAATTCATTCGTATGATCCATTCTAATCCATTCGTACGATCCGTTCTAATTCAATTCGTGCAATGTATTCAAATTCATTCGCACAAATGTATCCTTTCTAATTCATTCGGATTATCCATTCTAATTCATTCGCACGAATGTATCCATTCTAATGCATTCGTTCGGTCCACTCTAATTCATTCGCACGATCCATTCTAATTCATTCATATGATCAATTCTAATTCATTCGCACGATCCATTCTAATTCATTCGTACGATCTAATTCATTCGTACGATCCATTCTAATTCATTCGTGCGATAGATTCTAATTCATTCGCACGATCCATTCTAATTCATTTGCATGAATGTATCCATTTTAATTTATTCGTACGATCCAGTCTAATTCATTCGTACGATCCATTCTAATTCATATGCACGAATATATCCATTCTAATTCATTCGTACGATCCTTTCTAATTCATTCGCACGATCCATTCTAAATCTTTCATATGATCTATTCTAATTCATTCGCACGAATGTATCCATTCTAGTTCATTCGTACGCTCCATTGTAATTCATTCGTACGCTCCATTCTTATTCATCGCACAAATCTATCCATTCTAATTTATTCGTACGATCCATTCAAATTCAATTGTATGATCCATTCTAATTCATTCGCACGATCAATTCTAATAAATTCGTCCGATCCATTCTAATTCATTCGGACGAATGTATCCATTCTAATTCATTCGTACGATCCATTCTAATTCATTCGCATGATCCATTCTAACTCATTCGGTGGATCCATTCTAATTCATTCGTACGATCCATTCTAATTCATTCGCACGATCCATTCTAATTCATTCGTACGATCCATTCTAATTCATTCGCACGAATGTAACCATTCTAATCCATTCGTACGATCCATTCTAATTCATTCGTATGATCAATTCTAATTCATTCGCACGATCCATTCTAATTCATTTGTACGATCCATTCTAATTCATTCGCACGAATGTAACCATTCTAATTCATTCGTACGATCCATTCTAATTCATTCGTACAATCGATTCTAATTCATTCGTACGATCCATTCTAATTCATTCGTACGAATCCATTCTAATTCATTCGTACGATCCATTCTAATTCATTCGCACGATCCATTCTAATTCATTCGTACAATCCGTTCTAATTCATTCGCATAATCCATTCTAATTCGTCTGATCCATTCTAATTCATTCGTACGATTCATTCGAGCGAATGAATTAGAATGGATCGTACGAATGAATTAGAATGGATCGAGCGAATGAATTAGAATGGATCATGCGAATGAATTTGAATGGATCGTATGAATGAATTAGAATGGATCGAACGAATGAATTAGAATGGATACATTCGAGCGAATGAATTAGAATAGATCGTACGAATGAATTAGAATTGATACATTTGTGAGAATGAGTTAGAATGGATCGTATAAATGGATTAGAATGGATCGTACGAATGAATTAGAATGGATCATGCAAATGAATTAGAATGGATCGTACGAATGAATTAGAATGGATACATTTGTCCGAATGAATTAGAATAGATCGTACGAATGAATTAGAATGGATCGTACGAATGAATTAGAATGGATACATTCGTGCGAATGAATTAGAATGGATTGTGCGAATGAATTAGAACGGATTGTGCGAATGAATTAGAATGGATCGTGCGAATGAATTAGAATGGATCTTCTGAATGAATAAGAATGGATCGTACGAATGAATTAGAATGGATACATTCGAGCGAATGAATTAGAATGGATTAGAATGGATCGTACGAATGGATTAGAATGGATACATTCGTACGTGTTAGAATGGATCGTACGAATGAATTAGAATAGATACATTCGTACGATCCATTCTAATTTATTCGTACGATCCATTCTAATTCATTCGTATGATCCATTCTAATTTATTCGTTCAAATATATCCATTCTAATTCATTCGTAGGATCCATTCTAATTCATTCACACGATCCATTCTAATTTATTCGCACGAATGTATCCATTCTAATTCATTTGCACGAACCATTCTAATTCATTCGTACGATCCATTCTTATTCATTCATACGATCCATTCTAATTCATTCGCACAATCCATTCTAATTCATTCGTACGATCTATTCTAATTCATTTGTACGAATGAATTAGAAAGGATCGTACGAATGGATTAGAATGGATCATACGAGTGAATTAGAATGGATCGTACGAACGAATTAGAATGGATCGTATGAACGAATTAGAATGGATCGTACGAATGAATTAAAATGGATCGTACAAATGAATTAGAATGGATCGTATGAATGAATTAGAATGGATAGTGCGAATGAATTAGAATGGATCGTACGAATGAATTAGAATAGATTGTACGAATGAATTAGAATAGATCATGCGAATGAATTAGAATGGATCGTACGAAAGAATTAGAATGGATCGTATGAATGAATTAGAATGGATCATACGAATGAATTAGAATCGATCGTGCGAATGAATTAGAATGGATCGTACGAATGAATTAGAATGGATACATTTGTGCGATGAATAAGAATGGAGCGTAGGAATGAATTAGAATGGAGCGTACGAATGAAATAGAATGGATACATTCGTGCGAATGAATTAGAATGGATCGTATGAATGAATTAGAATGGATCATGCGAATGAATTAGAATTGATCATACGAATGAATTAGAATGGATCGTACAAATGAATTAGAATCGATCGTAAGAATGGATTAGAATGGATCGTACGAATGGATTAGAATGGATCGTACGAATGGATTAGAATGGATATATTCATGCGAATGAATTAGAATGGATACATTCGTGCGAATGAATTAGAATGGATCATATGAATGAATTAGAATGGATCGTGCGAATGAATTAGAATGGATCGTACGAATTAATTAGAATGGATTGTACGAATGAATTAGAATAGATACATTTTTGCGAATGAATTAGAATGGATCGTACGAATGGATTAGAATGGATCGTACGAATGAATTAGAATGGATACATTCGTGCGAATGAATTAGAATGGATTGTATGAATGAATTAGAATGGATCGTACGAATGAATTAGAATGGTTACATTCGTGCGTATGAATTAGAATGGATCGTACGAATGAATTAGAATGGATACATTCGAGCGAATGAATTAGAATAGATCGTTCGAATGAATTAGAATGGATCGTACAAATGAATTAGAAAGGTTACATTTGTGAGAATAAGTTAGAATGGATCGTATAAATGAATTAGAATGGATTGCATGAATGAATTAGAATGGATCATACGAATGAATTGGAATGGATCGTACGAATGAATTAGAATGGATACATTCATGCAAATGAATTAGAATGGATCGTATGAATGAATTAGAATGGATCATACGAACGAATTAGAATGGATCGTGCGAATGAATTAGAATGGATCGTACGAATGAATTAGAATGGATTATACAAATGAATTAGAATGGATACATTCGTGCGAATGAATTAGAATGGATCGTAGGAATGAATTAGAATGGATCGTACGAATGAATTAGAATGGCTACATTCGTGTGAATGAATTAGAATGGATCGTACGAATGAATTAGAATGGATCGTACGAATGGATTAGAATGGATCGTTCGAATGAATTAGAATAGATTGTGCGAATGAATTAGAATGGATACTTTCGTGCGAATGAATTAGAATGGAATGTAAGAATGAATTAGAATGGATCGTACTAATGAATTAGACTGGATTCATTCGTACAAATGAATTAGAATGGATCGTACGAATGAATTAGAATGGATCGTACGAATGGATTAGAACGCATTGTACGAATAAATTAGAATGGATCGTACGAATGGAGTAGAATGGATCGTATGAATGAATTAGAATGGATCGTACGAATGAATTAGAATAGCTCATACGAATGAATGAATCGTACGAACGAATTAGAATGGATACATTCAAATATATCCATTCTAATTCATTTATACAATCCATTCAAATTCATTCGTACGATGCAATCTAATTCATTCGCACAAATGTATCTATTCTAATTTATTCGTACGATCCATTCTAATTCATTCGCACGATCCATTCTAATTCATTTGTACGATCCATTTTAATTCATTCGCATGATCCATTCTAATTCATTCTACGATCCATTCTAATTCATTCGTACGATCCATTCTAATTCATTTGTATGAATGAATCCATTCTAATTCATTAGTACGATCCATTCTAATTCATTCTTATATTCCATTCTAATTCATTCGCACGAATGTATCCATTCTAATTCATTCGCACAATCCATTCTAATTCATTCGTACGATCCATTCTAATCATTCGTACGATCCATTCTAATCCATTCGTACGATCCATTCTAATTCATTCGCACGAATGTAACCATTCTAATTCATTCATACGATCCATTCTAACTCATTCCTATGATCCATTCTAATTCATTCGAACGAATGTATCCATTCAAATTCATTTGTATGATCCATTCTAATTCATTCGTACGATCGATTCTAATTCATTCGCACGATCAATTCTAATTCATTCGTATAATGCGTTCTAATCCATTCGTACGATCCATTCTAATTCATTCGTACGATCCATTCTATTTCATTTGTACGAATGGATCCATTCAAATTTATTAGTATGATCCATTCTAATTCATTCTTCCATTCCATTCTAATTCATTCGCACGAATGTATCCATTCTAATTCATTCGCACAATCCATTCTAATTCATTCGTACGATCCATTCTAATCCAGTCGTATGATCCATTCTAATCCATTCGTACGATCCAATCTAATTCATTCGCATGAATGTATCCATTCTAATTCATTCGTACGATCCATTCTAATTCATTCGTCCGATCCATTCAAATTCATTCGTACGAATTTAACCATTCTGATTCATTCGTACGATCCATTCTAATTCATTCCTACGATCCATTCTAATTTATTCGCACGAATGTATCCATTCTAATTCATTTGCACGATCCATTCTAATTCATTCCTATGATCCATTCTAATTCATTCGTATGATCGAATTAGAATGGATCGTGCGAATGAATTATAATGGATCGTACGAATGAATAAGAAAGGTTATATTTGTGAAAATGAATTAGAATGGATCGTACGAATGAATTTGAATGGATCGTACGAATGAATTAGAATGGATCACACAAATGAATTAGAATGGTTACATTGTGAGAATGAATTAGAATGGATCGTATGAATGAATTAGAATGGATCATGCGAATGAATTTGAATGGATAGTACGAATGAATTAGAATGGATCAAACGAATAAATTAGAATGGATACATTCGAGCGGATGAATTAGAATAGATCGTAGGAATGAATTAGAATGGATCATACAAACGAATTAGAATGGATCGTACGAATAAATTAGAATGGATCATATGAATGAATTAGACTGGATCGTGCGAATGGAATGGATCGTATGAATGAATTAGAATGGATCATACGAATGAATTAGAATGGATCGTACGAATGAATTTGAATGGATCGTACGAATGAATTTGAATGGACACATTTGTGCAAATGAATCGGAATGGATTGTATGAATGAATTAGAATGGATCGTGCGAATGAATTAGAATCGATCGATCCATTCTAATTAGAATGGATCGTACGAATGAATTAGAATGGATCGTACGAATGAATTAAAATGGATACATTCATACGACTGAATTAGAATGGATCGTGCAAATTAATTAGAATGGATCATACGAATGAATTTGAATGGATACATTTGTGCGAATGAATCTGAATGGATTGTATGAATGAATTACAATGGATCGTATGAACGAATTAGAATGGATCGTACGAATGAATTAGAATAGCTCATACGAATGAATAAGAATGGATCGTACGAATGAATTAGAATGGATCATGCGAATGAATTTGAATGGATCGTACGAATGAATTATAATGGATCGTACGAATGGATTAGAATGGATCATGCGAATGAATTAGAATCGATCGTATGAATGAATAAGAATGGATCGTACAAATGAATTAGAATGGATACATTCGAGCGAATGAATTAGAATGGATCGTACGAATGAATTAGAATGGATCGTACAAATGAATTAGAATGGATCGTACGAATGAATTAGAATGGATCGTACGAATGGATTAGAACGCATTGTACGAATGAATTAGAATGGATCGTACGAATGGATTAGAATGGATCGTACGAATGAATTAGAATGGATCGTACGAATGAATTAGAATGGATACATTCGAGCGAATGAATTAGAATGGATCGTGCGAATGAATTAGAATGGATCGTACGAATGGATTAGAATGGATCGTACGAATGGATTAGAATGGATCGTACGAATGAATTAGAATGGATCATACAAATGAATTAGAAAGGTTACATTCGTGAGAATGAATTAGAATTGATTGTACGAATGAATTAGAATGGATCCACCGAATGAATTAGAATGTTTACATTTGTGCGAATGAATTGGAATGTATCATTCGAATGAATTAGAATGGATCGTACGAATGAATTAGAATGGTTACATTCGTGCGAATGAATTAGAATGGATCGTTCGAATGAATTAGAATGGATCGTGCGAATTAATAAGAATTGATCATACGAATGAATTAGAATGGATCGTAGGAATGAATTAGAATGGATCGTTTGAATGAATTAGAATGGTTACATTCGTGCGAATGAATTAGAATGGATCATACAAATGGTTTAGAATGGATCGTACGAATGGATTAGAATGGATCGTACGAATGAATTAGAATGGATCGTGCGAATGAATTAGAATTGATCATACGAATGAATTAGAATGGATCGTACAAATGAATTAGAATGGATCGCTCGAATGGGTCCATTCTAATTAGAATAGATCGTACGAATGAATTAGAATGGATCATAGGAATGAATTAGAATGGATCGTGCAAATGAATTAGAACGGATACATTTGTGCGAATGAATTAGAATGGATCATGCGAATGAATTTGAATAGATCGTACGAATGAATCCATTCTAATTCATTCGTACGATCCATTCTAATTAGAATGGATCCATTCTAATTCATTCGCACAATCCATTCTAATTCATTTGTACGATCTATTCTAATTCATTCGTATGATCCATTCTAATTAGAATGGATCCATTCGAGCGATCCATTCTAATTCATTCGTACGATCCATTCTATTTCATTCATATGATCAATTCTAATTCATTCGCTCGAATGTATCCATTCTAATTCATTCGTACGATCCATTCTAATTCATTCGTACGATCTATTCTAATTCATTCGCACGAATGTAACCATTTTAATTCATTCATACGATCCATTCTAATTCATTCGCACAAATGTAACCATTCTAATTCATTCGGTGGATCCATTCTAATTCATTCGTACGATCCATTCTAATTCATTCTCACGAATGTAACCTTTCTAATTCATTTGTATGATCCATTCTAATTCATTTGTACGATCCATTCTAATCCATTCGTATGATCCATTCTAATCCATTCGTACGATCCATTCTAATCCATTCGTACAATCCATTCTAATTCATTCGCATGATCCATTCTAATTTATTCGTACGATCCATTCTAATTCATTCGCTCGATTGTATCCATTCTAATTCATTCGTACGATCTATTCTAATTCATTCGCATGATCCATTCTAATTGTGCGAATGAATTAGAATGGATACCCTTGTGCACATGAATGTATCTATTCTAATTCATTCGTACGATCCATTCTAATTCATTTGCTCGAATGTATCCATTCTAATTCATTCGTACGATCCATTCTAATTCATTCGTACGATCCATTCTAATTCATTCTCACGAATGTAACCTTTCTAATTCATTTGTATGATCCATTCTAATTCATTCGTATGATCCATTCTAATTCATTCGTATGATCCATTCTAATTCATTCATACGATCCGTTCTAATTCATTTGCATGAATGTATCTATTCTAATTCATTCGTATGATCCATTCCAATTCATTCGTATGATCCATTCTAATTCATTCATGCAATCCATTCTAATTCATTCATACGATCCATTCTAACTCATTCTCACAAATGTAACCTTTCTAATTCATTTGTACGATCCATTCACATTCATTCGTACGATCTATTCTAATTCATTCGCTCGAATGTATCCATTCTAATTCATTCGTACGATCCATTCTAATTCATTCGCACGAATGTAACCATTCTAATTCATTCGTACGATCCATTCTAATTCATTCATACAATCCATTCTAATTCATTCGTATGAATGTATCCATTCTAATTCATTCGTACGATCCATTCTAATCCATTCGTACGATCCATTCTAATTCATTCGTACGATCCATTCTAATTCATTCTCATAAATGTAACCTTTCTAATTCATTTGTACGATCCATTCTAATTCATTCGTACGATCCATTCGTACGATCCATTCTAATTCATTCCGACGATCCATTCAAATACATTCGCACGAATGTATCCATTCTAATTCATTTGCACGATCCATTCTAATTCATTCCTATGATCTATTCTAATTCATTTGTACGATCCATTCTAATTCATTTGCTCGAATGTATCCATTCTAATTCATTCGTACGATCCATTCTAATCCGTTCATACGATCCATTCTAATTCGTTCGTACGGTCCATTCTAATTCATTCATATGTATCCATTCTAATTCATTCGCACGAATGTATCCATTCTAATTCATTCCTACGAATGAATTAGAATGGATCGTATGAATGGATTAGAATGGATCGTACGAATGGATTAGAATGGATCGTACAAATGAATTAGAAAGGTTACATTTGTGTGCGAATGAATTAGAATGGATCGTACGAATGAATTAGAATGGATCGTATGAATAAATTAGAATGGATCGTATCAATGAATTAAAATAGATATATTTGTGCGAATGAATTAGAATGGATCGTACAAATGAATTAGAATGGATCGAATGAATGAATTAGAATGGATCGTACGAATGAATTAGAATGGATCGTACGAATGAATTAAAATGGATACATTTGAACGAATAAATTAGAATGGATCGTACGAATGAATTAGAATGGATCGTGCGAATGAATTAGAATCGATCGTACGAATGAATTAGAATGGATCGTACGAATGAATTAGAATGGATATATTCGTGCGAATGAATTAGAATGGATCATACGAATGAATTAGACTGGATCGTATGAATAAATTAGAATGGATACATTCATGCAAATGAATTAGAATGGATGGTACGAATGAATTAGAATGGATCATACGAATGAATTAGAATGGATCGTACGAATGAATTAGAATGGATCATATGAATGAATTAGAATGGTTACATTCGTGCGAATGAATTAGAATGGATCGTACGAATGGATTAGAATGGATCGTGCGAATGAATTAGAAAAGTTACATTCGTGCGAATGAATTAGAATGGATACATTCGTGCGAATGAATTAGAATGGATCGTACGAATGAATTAGAATGGATACATTCGTGCAAATGAATTAGAATGGATCGTATGAATGAATTAGAATGGATCATGCGAATGAATTAGAATTGATCATACGAATGAATTAGAATGGATACATTCGTGCGAATGAATTAGAATGGATCGTACAAATGAATTAGAATGGATCGAACGAATGAATTAGAATGGATCGTACGAATGAATTAGAATGATTAAATTCGTGCGAATGAATTAGAATGGATCGTACGAATAAATTAGAATGAATCATACGAATGAATTAGAATGGATCGTGCGAATGAATTTGAATGGATTGTACGAATGAATTAGAATGGATACATTCGTGCGAATGAATTAGAATGGATCGGGCGAATGAATTAGAATGGATCTTGCGAATGAATTAGGATGGATCGTGCGAATGAATTAGAATTGATCATACAAATGAATTAGAAAGGTTACATTCGTGAGAATGAATTAGAATGGATCGTACGAATTAATTAGAATGGATCATGCGAATGAATTTGAATGGATCATACGAATAAATAAGAATGGATCGTACGAATGAATTAGAATGGATCGTACAAATGAATTAGAAAGGTTACATTTGTGAGAATGAATTTTTGAATGGATCGTACGAATGAATTAGAATGGATCAAACGAATAAATTAGAATGGATTCATTCGTACGAATGAATTAGAATGGATCGTGCGAATGAATTAGAATGGATACATTCGTACGAATGAATTGGAATGGATCGAACAATGAATTAGAATGGATACATTCGTACGAATGAATTTGAATGGATCGTGCGAATGAATTAGAATGTATCGTATGAATGAATTAGAATGGATCGTACGAATGAATTAGAATGGATCGTGAGAATGGATTAGAATGGATCGTACGAATGAATTAGAATGGGTCGTACGAATGAATTAGAATGGATACATTTGTGCGAATGAGTTAAAATGGATCATACGAATGAATTAGAATGGATCATACGAATGAATTAGAATGGATCGTGCGAATGAATTAGAATGGATCGTGCGAATGAATTAGAATGGATCGTGCGAATGAATTAGAATGGATCGTACGAATGGATTAGAATGGATCGTACAAATGGATTAAAATGGATACATTCATACGATCCATTATAATTCATTCGCACAATCCATTCTAATTCATTCGCACGAATGTATCCATTCTAATTTATTCGTACGATCCATTCTAATTCTTTCGCATGATCCATTCTAATTCATTCTTTCGATCCATTCTAATTCATTCCTACGATCTATTCTAATTCATTTGTACGATCCATTCTAATTCATTCGCACAATCCATTCTAATTCATTCGTATGATACATTATTATTCATTCGCTCGAATGTATCCATTCTAATTCATTCGTTCGATCCATTCTAATTCATTTGTACGATCCATTCTATTTCATTTATACGATCCATTCTAATTCATTTATACGATCCATTCTAATTCATTCATACGATCTATTCTAATTCATTCGCTCGAATGTATCCATTCTAATTCATTCGTACGAATGAATTAGAATGGATTGTACGAATGAATTAGAACGGATATATTTGTGCGAATGAATTAGAATGGATCGTACGAATAAATTAGACTGGATCGAACGAATGAATTAGAATGGATACATTCGTAAGATCCATTCTAATTCATTCGTACGATCCATTCTAATTCATTCGTACGAATCCATTCTAATTTATTCGTACAAATGTATCCATTCTAATTCATTTGTACGATCCATTCTAATCCATTCGTACGATCCATTCTAATCCATTCGTACGATCTATTCTAATTCATTCGCACGAATATATGCATTTGTGCGAATGAATTAGAACGGATCATACGAATGAATTAGAATGGATCGTACGAATGGATTAGAATGGATCGTACGAATGAATTAGAATAGATCGTACAAATGAATTAGAAAGGTTACATTCGTGTGAATGAATTAGAATAAATCGTACGAATGAATTAGAATGGATCGTACGAATGAATTAGAATGGATACATTTGTACGAATAAATTTGAAATGAATTGGAATGGATCATATGAATGAATTAGAATACATCATGTGAATGAATTAGAATGGATCGTACGTTTGAATTAGATTGGATTGTGCGAATGAATTAGAATAGATACATTCATGGGAATGAATTAGAATAGATCGTACGAATGAATTAGAATGGATCGTACAAATGAATTAAAATGGATCGTACAAATGAATTTGAATGGCTACATTCGTGCGAATGAATTAGAATGGATCGTACGAATGAATTAGAATGGATTGTACGAATGAATTAGAATTGATCATACGAATGAATTAGAATGGATCGTACGAATGAATTAGAATGGATCGTGCTAATGAATTAGAATGGATCGTACGAATGAATTAGAATGGATATATTTGAACGAATAAATTAGAATGGATCATACAAATGAATTAGAATGGATCGTACAAATTAATTAGAATGGAATCATTCGTGCGAATGAATGAGAATGGATTGTATGAATGAATTAGAATGGAGCGTACGAATGAATTAGAATGGAGCATACGAATGAACTAGAATGGATACATTCGTGCAAATGAATTAGAATGGATCATATGAAAGAATTAGAATGGATACATTCGAGCGAATGAATTACAATGGATCGTACGAATGAATTAGAATGGATCATAGGAATGAATTAGAATGGATCGTGCAAATGAATTAGAATGGATTGTACGAATGAATTAGAATGGATCGTGCGAATGAATTAGATTGAATCATACGAATGCATTAGAATGGTTCATACGAATGAATTAGAAATTAGAATTGATACATTTGTACGAATAAATTAGAATGGATTGTACGAATGAATTAGAATGGATACATTCTTGCGAATAAATTAGAATGTATCGTATATTCGTGCAAATAAATTAGAATGGATCATACGAATGAATTAGAATGGATCGTGCGAATGAATTAGAATGAATAAGAATGAATCGTACGAATGTATTAGAATGGATCGTACAAATGAATTAGAATGAATCGTACGATCCATTCTAATTCATTCGTCCGATCCATTCTAATTCATTCACACGAATGTATCCATTCTAATTCATTCGTATAATCCATTCTAATTCATTCGCACGATCCATTCTAATTCATTCGTATGATCCATTCTAATTCATTCCTACGATCTATTCTAATTCATTTGCTCAAATGTATCCATTCTAATTCATTCGTTTGATCCATTCTAATTCATTCGTACGATCCATTCAAATTCATTCGCATGGTCCATTCTAATTCATTCGTACGATCCATTCTAATTCATTCTCACAATTGTAACCTTTCTAATTCGTTCGTACGATCCATTCTAATTCATTTGTACGATCCATTCTAATCCATTCGTACGATCCATTCTAATTCATTCGCACGATCCATTCTATTTCATTCGCACAAATGTATCCATTCTTATTCATTCGTACAATCCATTCTAATTCATTCGCATGATCCATTCTAATTCATTCGTACGATCCATTCTAATTCATTTGTACGAACGAATTAGAATGGATCGTATGAACGAATTAGAATAGATCGTACGAATGAATTAGAATAGATACATTTGTGCGAATGAATTAGATTGCATCGTACGAATGAATTTGAATGGATTGTACGAATGAATTAGAATGGATCGTACGAATGAATTAGAATGGATCATGCGAATGAATTAGAATAGATCGTACGAATGAATTAGAATGGATCGTACGAATAAATTAGAATGGATCGTGCGAATGAATTAGAATGGATCGTACGAATGAATTAGAATGGATCCACCGAATGAGTTAGAATGGATCATGCGAATGAATTAGAATTGATCGTACGAATGAATTAGAATGGATACATTCGTGCGAATGAATAAGAATGGATCGGACGAATGAATTAGAATTGATTGTGCGAATGAATTATAATGGATCATACGATTGAATTTGAATGGATCGTACGAATAAATTAGAATGGATACATTTGTGTGATGAATAAGAATGGAGCCTACGAATGAATTCGAATGGACACATTCTTGCGAATAAATTAGAATGGATCGTATATTCGTGCAAATAAATTAGAATGGATCATACGAATGAATTAGAATGGATCGTGCAAATGAATTAAATGAATCGTACGAATGCATTAGAATAGATCGTACGAATGAATTAGAATGAATCGTACGATCCATTCTAATTCATTTGTACGATCCATTCTAATTCATTCGCACGATCCATTCTAATTCATTCGTATGATCCATTCTAATTTATTCATACGATCCATTCTAATTCATTCGCACGAATGTATCATACGAATGAATTAGAATGGATCATGCGAATGAATTAAAATGGATCGTACAAATGAATTAGAATGGATCGTACGAACGAATTAGAATGGATCGTACGAACGAATTAGAATGGATCGTACGAATGAATTAGAATGGATACATTCGAGCGAATGAATTAGAATGGATCGTACGAATGAATTAGAATGGATCATAGAATGAATTAGAATGGATCGTAGGAATGAATTAGAATGGATCGTACGAATGAATTAGAATGGTTACATTCGTGCGAATGAATTATAATGGATCGTACGAATGGATTAGAATGGATCATACGAATGGATTAGAACGCATTGTAAGAATGAATTAGAATAGATACATTTGTGTGAATGAATAAGAATGGATCGTACAAATGAATTAGAATGGATCGTACGAAAGAATTAGAATGGATCGTACGAATGAATAAGAATGGATTATACGAATGAATTAGAATTGATCGTGAGAATGAATTAGAATGGATCGTTCGAATGAATTAGAATGGATACATTCGAGCCAATGAACTAGAATAGATCATAGGAATGAATTAGAATGGATCATACGAATGAATTAGAATGGATCGTGCGAATGAATTAGAATGTATTGTACGAATGAATTAGAATGGATACATTCGTGCGAATAAATTAGAATGGATCAGACGAATGAATTAGAATGGATCGTGCGATTCATTCTAATTCATTCGTACGATCCATTCTAATGCATTCGTACGATTCATTCTAATTCATTCGCACGATTCATTCGAATGGATTAGAATGAATTAGAATGTACGATCCATTCTAATTCATTCGTACAATGCGTTCTAATCCATTCGTACGATCCATTCTAATCCATTCGTACGATCCATTCTAATTCATTCGCACGAATGTAACCATTCTAATTCATTCGTACGATCCATTCTAATTCATTTCTACGATCCATTCTAATTCATTCGCACGAATGTATCCATTCTAATTCATTTGCACGATCCATTCTAATTCATTCCTATGATCCATTCTAATTCATTCGTACGATCCATTCTAATTCATTCGCATAATCCATTCTAATTCATTCATATGATCCATTCTAATTCATTTGTAGGAATGAATTAGAATGGATCGTACGAATGGATTAGAATGGATCGTACGAATGATTTAGAATGGATCGTACGAACGAATTAGAATGGATCATATGAACGAATTAGAATGGATCGTACGAATGAATTAGAATGGATACATTCGAGCGAATGAATTAGAATGGATCGTACGAATGAATTAGAATGGATCGTACGAATAAATTAGAATGGATAGTGCGAATGAATAAGAATGGATCATACGAATGAATTAGAATGGATTGTACGAATGAATTAGAATAGATCGTGCTTATGAATTAGAATGGATCGTACGAAAGAATTAGAATGGATCGTACGAATGAATTAGAATAGATTATACGAATGAATTAGAATCGATCGTGCGAATGAATTAGAATGGATCGTACGAATTAATTAGAATGGATACATTTGTGCGATGAATAAGAATGGAGCGTACGAATGAATTAGAATGGAGCGTACGAATGAACTAGAATGGATACATTCGTGCGAATGAACTAGAATGAATCATATGAAAGAATTAGAATGGATCGTGCGAATGAATAAGAATGGATGATGCGAATGAATTCGAATGGATCGTACGAACGAATTAGAATGGATCCTACGAACGAATTAGAATGGATCGTACGAACGAATTAGAATGGATCGTAGGAATGAATTAGAATGGATCGTACGAATGAATTAGAATGGCTACATTCGTGCGAATGAATTAGAATGGATCGTACGAATGGATTAGAATGGATCGTACGAATGGATTAGAATGGATCGTACGAATGAATTAGAATAGATTGTGCGAATGAATTAGAATGGATACTTTCGTGCGAATGAATTAGAATGGAATGTAAGAATGAATTAGAATGGATCGTACTAATGAATTAGACTGGATCCGTTCGTACAAATGAATTAGAATGGATCGTACGAATGAATTAGAATGGATCGTACGAATGGATTAGAACACATTGTACGAATAAATTAGAATGGATCGTACGAATGGAGTAGAATGGATCGTATGAATGAATTAGAATGGATCATACGAATGAATTAGAATAGCTCATACGAATGAATGAATCGTACGAACGAATTAGAATGGTTACATTCAAATATATCCATTCTAATTCATTCATACAATCCATTCAAATTCATTCGTACGATGCAATCTAATTCATTCGCTCAAATGTATCTATTCTAATTTATTCGTACGATCCATTCTAATTCATTCGCACGATCCATTCTAATTCATTTGTACGATCCATTTTAATTCATTCGCATGATCCATTCTAATTCATTCTACGATCCATTCTAATTCATTCGTACGATCCATTCTAATTCATTTGTATGAATGAATCCATTCTAATTCATTAGTACGATCCATTCTAATTCATTCTTACATTCCATTCTAATTCATTCGCACGAATGTATCCATTCTAATTCATTCGCACAATCCATTCTAATTCATTCGTACGATCCATTCTAATCCATTCGTACGATCCATTCTAATCCATTCGTACGATCCATTCTAATTCATTCGCACGAATGTAACCATTCTAATTCATTCATACGATCCATTCTAATTCATTCCTATGATCCATTCTAATTCATTCGAACGAATGTATCCATTCAAATTCATTTGTATGATCCATTCTAATTCATTCGTACGATCGATTCTAATTCATTCGCACGATCCATTCTAATTCATTCGTATAATGCGTTCTAATCCATTCGTACGATCCATTCTAATTCATTCGTACGATCCATTCTATTTCATTTGTACGAATGGATCCATTCTAATTTATTAGTATGATCCATTCTAATTCATTCGCACAATCCATTCTAATTCATTCGTACGATCCATTCTAATCCAGTCGTACGATCCATTCTAATCCATTCGTACGATCCAATCTAATTCATTCGCATGAATGTATCCATTCTAATTCATTCGTACGATCCATTCTAATTCATTCGTACGATCCATTCTAATTCATTCGCACGAATGTATCCATTCTAATTCATTTGCACAATCCATTCTAATTCATTCCTATGATCCATTCTAATTCATTCGTACGATCCATTCTAATTCATTCGTCCGATCCATTCAAATTTATTCGTACGCATTTAACCATTCTGATTCATTCGTACGATCCATTCTAATTCATTCCTACGATCCATTCTAATTTATTCGCACGAATGTATCCATTCTAATTCATTTGCACGATCCATTCTAATTCATTCCTATGATCCATTCTAATTCATTCGTATGATCGAATTAGAATGGATCGTGCGAATGAATTATAATGGATCGTACGAATGAATAAGAAAGGTTATATTTGTGAAAATGAATTAGAATGGATCGTACGAATGAATTAGAATGGATCGTACGAATGAATTAGAATCGATCACACAAATGAATTAGAATGGTTACATTGTGAGAATGAATTAGAATGGATCGTATGAATGAATTAGAATGGATCATGCGAATGAATTTGAATGGATAGTACGAATGAATTAGAATGGATCAAACGAATGAATTAGAATGGATACATTCGAGCGGATGAATTAGAATAGATCGTAGGAATGAATTAGAATGGATCATACAAATGAATTAGAATGGATCGTACGAATAAATTAGAATGGATCATATGAATGAATTAGAATGGATCGTGCGAATGGAATGGATCGTATGAATGAATTAGAATGGATCATACGAATGAATTAGAATGGATCGTACGAATGAATTTGAATGGATCGTACGAATGAATTTGAATGGACGCATTTGTGCAAATGAATCTGAATGGATTGTATGAATGAATTAGAATGGATCGTGCGAATGAATTAGAATCGATCGATCCATTCTAATTAGAATGGATCGTACGAATGAATTAGAATGGATCGTACGAATGAATTAAAATGGATACATTCATACGACTGAATTAGAATGGATCGTGCAAATTAATTAGAATGGATCATACGAATGAATTTGAATGGATACATTTGTGCGAATGAATCTGAATGGATTGTATGAATGAATTACAATGGATCGTATGAATGAATTACAATGGATCGTACGAATGAATTAGAATAGCTCATACGAATGAATAAGAATGGATCGTACGAATGAATTAGAATGGATCATGCGAATGAATTTGAATGGATCGTACGAATGAATTATAATGGATCGTACGAATGGATTAGAATGGATCATGCGAATGAATTAGAATCGATCGTATGAATGAATAAGAATGGATCGTACAAATGAATTAGAATGGATACATTCGAGCGAATGAATTAGAATGGATCGTACGAATGAATTAGAATGGATCGTACAAATGAATTAGAATGGATCGTACGAATGAATTAGAATGGATCGTACGAATGGATTAGAACGCATTGTACGAATGAATTAGAATGGATCGTGCGAATGGATTAGAATGGATCGTACGAATGAATTAGAATGGATCGTACGAATGAAATAGAATGGATACATTCGAGCGAATGAATTAGAATGGATCGTGCGAATGAATTAGAATGGATCGTACGAATGGATTAGAATGGATCGTACGAATGGATTAGAATGGATCGTACGAATGAATTAGAATGGATCATACAAATGAATTAGAAAGGTTACATTCGTGAGAATGAATTAGAATTGATTGTACGAATGAATTAGAATGGATCCACCGAATGAATTAGAATGTTTACATTTGTGCGAATGAATTAGAATGTATCATTCGAATGAATTAGAATGGATCGGACGAATGAATTAGAATGGTTACATTCGTGCGAATGAATTAGAATGGATCGTTCGAATGAATTAGAATGGATCGTGCGAATTAATTAGAATTGATCATACGAATGAATTAGAATGGATCGTAGGAATGAATTAGAATGGATCGTTTGAATGAATTAGAATTGTTACATTCGTGCGAATGAATTAGAATGGATCATACAAATGGTTTAGAATGGATCGTACGAATGGATTAGAATGGATCGTACGAATGAATTAGAATGGATCGTGCGAATGAATTAGAATTGATCATACGAATGAATTAGAATGGATCGTACAAATGAATTAGAATGGATCGCTCGAATGGGTCCATTCTAATTAGAATAGATCGTACGAATGAATTAGAATGGATCATAGGAATGAATTAGAATGGATCGTGCAAATGAATTAGAATGGATACATTTGTGCGAATGAATTAGAATGGATCATGCGAATGAATTTGAATAGATCGTATGAATGAATCCATTCTAATTCATTCGTACGATCCATTCTAATTAGAATGGATCCATTCTAATTCATTCGCACAATCCATTCTAATTCATTTGTACGATCTATTCTAATTCATTCGTATGATCCATTCTAATTAGAATGGATCCATTCAAGCGATCCATTTTAATTCATTCGTACGATCCATTCTATTTCATTCATATGATCAATTCTAATTCATTCGCTCGAATGTATCCATTCTAATTCATTCGTACGATCCATTCTAATTCATTCGTACGATCCATTCTAATTCATTCGCACGAATGTAACCATTTTAATTCATTCATACGATCCATTCTAATTCATTCGCATGATACATTCTAATTCATTCGCACAAATGTAACCATTCTAATTCATTCGGTGGATCCATTCTAATTCATTCGTACGATCCATTCTAATTCATTCTCACGAATGTAACCTTTCTAATTCATTTGTATGATCCATTCTAATTCATTTGTACGATCCATTCTAATCCATTCGTACGATCCATTCTAATCCATTCGTACGATCCATTCTAATTCATTCGCACGATCCATTCTAATTTATTCGTACGATCCATTCTAATTCATTCGCTCGATTGTATCCATTCTAATTCATTCGTACGATCTATTCTAATTCATTCGCATGATCCATTCTAATTGTGCGAATGAATTAGAATGGATACCTTTGTGCACATGAATGTATCTATTCTAATTCATTCGTACGATCCATTCTAATTCATTTGCTCGAATGTATCCATTCTAATTCATTCGTACGATCCATTCTAATTCATTCGTACGATCCATTCTAATTCATTCTCACGAATATAACCTTTCTAATTCATTTGTATGATCCATTCTAATTCATTCGTATGATCCATTCTAATTCATTCGTATGATCCATTCTAATTCATTCGCATGATCCATTCTAATTCATTCGTATGATCCATTCTAATTCATTCGTATGATCCGTTCTAATTCATTTGCATGAATGTATCTATTCTAATTCATTCGTATGATCCATTCCAATTCATTCGTATGATCCATTCTAATTCATTCATGCAATCCATTCTAATTCATTCATACGATCCATTCTAACTCATTCTCACAAATGTAACCTTTCTAATTCATTTGTACGATCCATTCACATTCATTCGTACGATCTATTCTAATTCATTCGCTCGAATGTATCCATTCTAATTCATTCGTACGATCCATTCTAATTCATTCGCACGAATGTAACCATTCTAATTCATTCGTACGATCCATTCTAATTCATTCATACAATCCATTCTAATTCATTCGTATGAATGTATCCATTCTAATTCATTCGTACGATCCATTCTAATCCATTCGTACGATCTATTCTAATTCATTCGTATGATCCATTCTAATTCATTCTCATAAATGTAACCTTTCTAATTCATTTGTACGATCCATTCTAATTCATTCGTACGATCCATTCGTACGATCCATTCTAATTCATTCCGACGATCCATTCAAATACATTCGCACGAATGTATCCATTCTAATTCATTTGCACGATCCATTCTAATTCATTCCTATGATCCATTCTAATTCATTTGTACGATCCATTCTAATTCATTTGCTCGAATGTATCCATTCTAATTCATTCGTACGATCTATTCTAATTCGTTCATACGATCCATTCTAATTCATTCGTACGGTCCATTCTAATTCATTCGTATGTATCCATTCTAATTCATTCGCACGAATGTATCCATTCTAATTCATTCCTACGAATGAATTAGAATGGATCGTATGAATGGATTAGAATGGATCGTACGAATGGATTAGAATGGATCGTACGAATGAATTAGAATGGATCGTACAAATGAATTAGAAAGGTTACATTTGTGTGCGAATGAATTAGAATGGATCGTACGAATGAATTAGAATGGATCGTATGAATAAATTAGAATGGATCGTATCAATGAATTAAAATAGATACATTTGTGCGAATGAATTAGAATGGATCGTACAAATGAATTAGAATGGATCGAATGAATGAATTAGAATGGATCGTACGAATGAATTAGAATGGATCGTACGAATGAATTAAAATGGATACATTTGAACGAATAAATTAGAATGGATCGTACGAATGAATTAGAATGGATCGTGCGAATGAATTAGAATCGATCGTACGAATGAATTAGAATGGATCGTACGAATGAATTAGAATGGATATATTCGTGCGAATGAATTAGAATGGATCATACGAATGAATTAGACTGGATCGTACGAATAAATTAGAATGGATACATTCATGCAAATGAATTAGAATGGATGGTACGAATGAATTAGAATGGATCATATGAATGAATTAGAATGGATCGTACGAATGAATTAGAATGGATCATATGAATGAATTAGAATGGTTACATTCGTGCGAATGAATTAGAATGGATCGTACGAATGGATTAGAATGGATCGTGCGAATGAATTAGAATAGTTACATTCGTGCGAATGAATTAGAATGGATACATTCGTGCGAATGAATTAGAATGGATCGTACGAATGAATTAGAATGGATACATTCGTGCAAATGAATTAGAATGGATCGTACGAATGAATTAGAATGGATCGTGCGAATGAATTAGAATTGATCATACGAATGAATTAGAATGGATACATTCGTGCGAATGAATTAGAATGGATCGTACAAATGAATTAGAATGGATCGAACGAATGAATTAGAATGGATCGTACGAATGAATTAGAATGATTACATTCGTGCGAATGAATTAGAATGGATCGTACGAATAAATTAGAATGAATCATACGAATGAATTAGAATGGATCGTGCGAATGAATTTGAATGGATCATACGAATGAATTAGAATGGATACATTCGTGCGAATGAATTAGAATGGATCGGGCGAATGAATTAGAATGGATCTTGCGAATGAATTAGGATGGATCGTGCGAATGAATTAGAATTGATCATACAAATGAATTAGAAAGGTTACATTCGTGAGAATGAATTAGAATGGATCGTACGAATGAATTAGAATGGATCATGCGAATGAATTTGAATGGATCATACGAATAAATAAGAATGGATCGTACGAATGAATTAGAATGGATCGTACAAATGAATTAGAAAGGTTACATTTATGAGAATGAATTTTTGAATGGATCGTACGAATGAATTAGAATGGATCAAACGAATGAATTAGAATGGATTCATTCGTACGAATGAATTACAATGGATCGTGCGAATGAATTAGAATGGATACATTCGTACGAATGAATTAGAATGGATCGAACAATGAATTAGAATGGATACATTCGTACGAATGAATTTGAATGGATCGTGCGAATGAATTAGAATGGATCGTATGAATGAATTAGAATGGATCGTACGAATGAATTAGAATGGATCGTGAGAATGGATTAGAATGGATCGTACTAATGAATTAGAATGGATCGTACGAATGAATTAGAATGGATACATTTGTGCGAATGAGTTAAAATGGATCATACGAATGAATTAGAATGGATCATACGAATGAATTAGAATGGATCGTGCGAATGAATTAGAATGGATCGTGCGAATGAATTAGAATGGATCGTGCGAATGAATTAGAATGGATCGTACGAATGGATTAGAATGGATCGTACGAATGGATTAAAATGGATACATTCATACGATCCATTATAATTCATTCGCACAATCCATTCTAATTCATTCGCACGAATGTATCCATTCTAATTTATTCGTACGATCCATTCTAATTCTTTCGCATGATCCATTCTAATTCATTCTTTCGATCCATTCTAATTCATTCCTACGATCTATTCTAATTCATTTGTACGATCCATTCTAATTCATTCGCACAATCCATTCTAATTCATTCGTATGATACATTATTATTCATTCGCTCGAATGTATCCATTCTAATTCATTCGTTCGATCCATTCTAATTCATTTGTACGATCCATTCTATTTCATTTATACGATCCATTCTAATTCATTTATACGATCCATTCTAATTCATTCATACGATCTATTCTAATTCATTCGCTCGAATGTATCCATTCTAATTCATTCGTACGCATGAATTAGAATGGATTGTACGAATGAATTAGAACGGATATATTTGTGCGAATGAATTAGAATGGATCGTACGAATAAATTAGACTGGATCGAACGAATGAATTAGAATGGATACATTCATAAGATCCATTCTAATTCATTCGTACGATCCATTCTAATTCATTCGTACGAATCCATTCTAATTTATTCGTACAAATGTATCCATTCTAATTCATTTGTACGATCCATTCTAATCCATTCGTACGATCCATTCTAATCCATTCGTACGATCTATTCTAATTCATTCGCACGAATATATGCATTTGTGCGAATGAATTAGAACGGATCATACGAATGAATTAGAATGGATCGTACGAATGGATTAGAATGGATCGTACGAATGAATTAGAATGAATCGTACAAATGAATTAGAAAGGTTACATTCGTGCGAATGAATTAGAATAAATCGTACGAATGAATTAGAATGGATCGTACGAATGAATTAGAATGGATACATTTGTACGAATAAATTTGAAATGAATTGGAATGGATCGTATAAATGAATTAGAATACATCATGTGAATGAATTAGAATGGATCGTACGTTTGAATTAGATTGGATTGTGCGAATGAATTAGAATAGATACATTCATGGGAATGAATTAGAATAGATCGTACGAATGAATTAGAATGGATCGTACAAATGAATTAAAATAGATCGTACAAATGAATTTGAATGGCTACATTCGTGCGAATGAATTAGAATGGATCGTACGAATGAATTAGAATGGATTGTACGAATGAATTAGAATTGATCATACGAATGAATTAGAATGGATCGTACGAATGAATTAGAATGGATCGTGCTAATGAATTAGAATGGATCGTACGAATGAATTAGAATGGATATATTTGAACGAATAAATTAGAATGGATCATACAAATGAATTAGAATGGATCGTACAAATTAATTAGAATGGAATCATTCGTGCGAATGAATGAGAATGGATTGTATGAATGAATTAGAATGGAGTGTACGAATGAATTAGAAGGGAGCATACGAATGAACTAGAATGGATACATTCGTGCAAATTAATTAGAATGGATCATATGAAAGAATTAGAATGGATACATTCGAGCGAATGAATTACAATGGATCGTACTAATGAATTAGAATGGATCATAGGAATGAATTAGAATGGATCATGCAAATGAATTAGAATGGATTGTACAAATGAATTAGAATGGATCGTGCGAATGAATTAGAATGAATCATACGAATGCATTAGAATGGTTCGTACGAATGAATTAGAAATTAGAATTGATACATTTGTACGAATAAATTAGAATGGATTGTACGAATGAATTAGAATGGATACATTCTTGCGAATAAATTAGAATGTATCGTATATTCGTGCAAATAAATTAGAATGGATCATACGAATGAATTAGAATGGATCGTGCGAATGAATTAGAATGAATAAGAATGAATCGTACGAATGTATTAGAATGGATCGTACAAATGAATTAGAATGAATCGTACGATCCATTCTAATTCATTCGCCCGATCCATTCTAATTCATTCACACGAATGTATCCATTCTAATTCATTCGTACAATCCATTCTAATTCATTCGCACGATCCATTCTAATTCATTCGTATGATCCATTCTAATTCATTCCTACGATCTATTCTAATTCATTTGCTCAAATGTATCCATTCTAATTCATTCGTTCGATCCATTCTAATTCATTCGTACGATCCATTCAAATTCATTCGCATGGTTCATTCTAATTCATTCGTACGATCCATTCTAATTCATTCTCACAATTGTAACCTTTCTAATTCGTTCGTACGATCCATTCTAATTCATTCGTACGATCCATTCTAATCCATTCGTACGATCCATTCTAATTCATTCGCACGATCCATTCTATTTCATTCGCACAAATGTATCCATTCTTATTCATTCGTACAATCCATTCTAATTCATTCGCATGATCCATTCTAATTCATTCGTACGATCCATTCTAATTCATTTGTACGAACGAATTAGAATGGATCGTATGAACGAATTAGAATAGATCGTACGAATGAATTAGAATAGATACATTTGTGCGAATGAATTAGATTGCATCGTACGAATGAATTTGAATGGATTGTACGAATGAATTAGAATGGATCGTACGAATGAATTAGAATGGATTATGTGGATGAATTAGAATAGATCGTACGAATGAATTAGAATGGATCGTACGAATAAATTAGAATGGATCGTGCGAATGAATTAGAATGGATCGTACGAATGAATTAGAATGGATCCACCGAATGAGTTAGAATGGATCATGCGAATGAATTAGAATTGATCGTACGAATGAATTAGAATGGATACATTCGTGCGAATGAATAAGAATGGATCGGACGAATGAATTAGAATTGATTGTGCGAATGAATTATAATGGATCATACGATTGAATTTGAATGGATCGTACGAATAAATTAGAATGGATACATTTGTGCGATGAATAAGAATGGAGCGTACGAATGAATTAGAATGGACACATTCTTGCAAATAAATTAGAATGGATCGTATATTCGTGCAAATAAATTAGAATGGATCATACGAATGAATTAGAATGGATCGTGCAAATGAATTAAATGAATCGTACGAATGCATTAGAATAGATCGTACGAATGAATTAGAATGAATCGTACGATCCATTCTAATTCATTTGTACGATCCATTCTAATTCATTCGCACGATCCATTCTAATTCATTCGTATGATCCATTCTAATTTATTCATACGATCCATTCTAATTCATTCGCACGAATGTATCATACGAATGAATTAGAATGGATCATGCGAATGAATTAAAATGGATCGTACAAATGAATTAGAATGGATCGTACGAACGAATTAGAATGGATCGTACGAACGAATTAGAATGGATCGTATGAATGAATTAGAATGGATACATTCGAGCGAATGAATTAGAATGGATCGTACGAATGAATTAGAATGGATCATAGAATGAATTAGAATGGATCGTGCAAATGAATTAGAATGGATACATTCGTGCGAATGAATTAGAATGGATCGTAGGAATGAATTAGAATGGATCGTACGAATGAATTAGAATGGTTACATTCGTGCGAATGAATTATAATGGATCGTACGAATGGATTAGAATGGATCATACGAATGGATTAGAATGCATTGTACGAATGAATTAGAATAGATACATTTGTGTGAATGAATAAGAATGGATCGTACAAATGAATTAGAATGGATCGTACGAAAGAATTAGAATGGATCGTACGAATGAATAAGAATGGATTATACGAATGAATTAGAATCGATCGTGAGAATGAATTAGAATGGATCGTTCGAATGAATTAGAATGGATACATTCGAGCCAATGAACTAGAATAGATCATAGGAATGAATTAGAATGGATCATACGAATGAATTAGAATGGATCGTGCGAATGAATTAGAATGTATTGTACGAATGAATTAGAATGGATACATTCGTGCGAATGAATTAGAATGGATCAGACGAATGAATTAGAATGGATCGTGCGATTCATTCTAATTCATTCGTACGATCCATTCTAATGCATTCGTACGATTCATTCTAATTCATTCGCACGATTCATTCGAATGGATTAGAATGAATTAGAATGTATGATCCATTCTAATTCATTCGTACAATGCGTTCTAATCCATTCGTACGATCCATTCTAATCCATTCGTACGATCCATTCTAATTCATTCGCACGAATGTAACCATTCTAATTCATTCGTACGATCCATTCTAATTCATTCCTACGATCCATTCTAATTCATTCGCACGAATGTATCCATTCTAATTCATTTGCACGATCCATTCTAATTCATTCCTATGATCCATTCTAATTCATTCGTACGATCCATTCTAATTCATTCGCATAATCCATTCTAATTCATTCATACGATCCATTCTAATTCATTTGTAGGAATGAATTAGAATGGATCGTACGAATGGATTAGAATGGATCGTACGAATGATTTAGAATGGATCGTACGAACGAATTAGAATGGATCATATGAACGAATTAGAATGGATCGTACGAATGAATTAGAATGGATACATTCGAGCGAATGAATTAGAATGGATCGTACGAATGAATTAGAATGGATCGTACGAATGAATTAGAATGGATAGTGCGAATGAATAAGAATGGATCGTACGAATGAATTAGAATGGATTGTACGAATGAATTAGAATAGATCGTGCGAATGAATTAGAATGGATCGTACGAAAGAATTAGAATGGATCGTACGAATGAATTAGAATAGATTATACGAATGAATTAGAATCGATCGTGCGAATGAATTAGAATGGATCGTACGAATTAATTAGAATGGATGCATTTGTGCGATGAATAAGAATGGAGCGTACGAATGAATTAGAATGGAGCGTACGAATGAACTAGAATGGATACATTCGTGCGAATGAACTAGAATGGATCATATGAAAGAATTAGAATGGATCGTGCGAATGAATAAGAATGGATGATGCGAATGAATTCGAATGGATCGTACGAACGAATTAGAATGGATCGTACGAACGAATTAGAATGGATCGTGCAAATGAATTAGAATGGATCGTATGAATAAATTAGAATGGATCGTACAAATGAATTAAAATGGATACATTTGTGCGAATGAATTAGAATGGATCATACGATTGAATTTGAATGGATCGTACGAATGAATTAGAATGGATACATTTGTGCGAATTAATAAGAATGGATCGTGCGAATGAATTAGAATGGATACATTTGTGCGAATGAATTAGAACGGATTGTGCGAATGAATTAGAACGCATTGAACGAATGAATTAGAATGGATCGTACGAATGGATTAGAATGGATCGTACGAATGAATTAGAATGGATCGTACGAATGAATTAGAATGGATACATTCGTACGATCCATTCTTCTTCATTCGTACGATCCATTCTAATTCATTCCTATGATCCATTCTAATTCATTCGTACGATCCATTATAATTCATTCGTACGATCCATTCTAACTCATTCGCACGATCTATTCTAATTCATTCGTACAATCCATTCTAATTCATTCGTACGATCCATTCTAATTCATTGACACTATCTATTCTAATTCATTCGTATGATCCATTCTAATTCATTCGTACGATCCATTCTAATTCATTCGCTCGAATGTATCCATTCTAATTCATTCATACGATCCATTCTAATTGGTTCATACGATCTATTCTAATTCGTTCGTACGATCCATTCTGATTCATTCGTACGATCTATTCTAATCTATTCGTACGATCCATTCTAATTCATTCGTACATATGAATTAGAATGGATCGTACGAATGAATTAGAATGGATTGTGCGAATGAATTAGAATGGATCGTACGAATGAATTAGAATGGATTATAGGAATGAATTAGAATGGATCGTGCAAATGAATTAGAATGGATACATTCGTGCGAATGAATTAGAATGGATCGTAGGAATAAATTAGAATGGATCGTACGAATGAATTAGAATGGTTACATTCGTGCGAATGAATTAGAATGGATCGTACGAATGGGTTAGAATGGATCGTACGAATGGATTAGAACGCATTGTACAAATGAATTAGAAGGAATCGTACATTCTAATTCATTCTAATCCATTCGAATGAATCATGCGAATGAAATAGAATGAATCGTACGAATGCATTAGAATGGATCGTACGAATAAATTATAATGAATCGTACGATCCATTCTAATTCATTCGTCCGATCCATTCTAATTCATTCGCACGAATATATCCATTCTAATTCATTCGTACAATCCATTCTAATTCATTCGCACGATCCATTCTAATTCATTCGTATGATCCATTCTAATTCATTCCTACGGTCTATTCTAATTCATTCGCTCGAATGTATCCATTCTAATTCATTCGTACGATCCATTCTAATTCATTCTCACGATCGATTCTAATTCATTCGTATGATCCATTCTAATTCATTCGTATGATCCATTCTAATTCTTTCGTACGATCCATTCTAATTCATTCGTACGATCCATTCTTATTCATTCGCACAAATGTATCTATTCTAATTCATTTGTACAATGCATTCTAATCCATTCGTACGATCCCTTCTAATCCATTCGTACGATCCATTCTAATTCATTCGCACGAATGTAACCATTCTAATTCATTCGTACGATCCATTCTAATTCATTCCTACGATCCATTCTAATTCATTCGCACGAATGTATCCATTCTAATTCATTAGGACGATCCATTCTAATTCATTCCTATGATCCATTCTAATTCATTCGTACGATCCATTCTAATTCATTCGCTCGAATGTATCCATTCTAATTCATTCGTACGATCCATCCTAATTCGTTCGTACGATCCATTCTAATTCGTTCGTACGATCCATTCTAATTCGTTCGTACGATCCATTCTAATTCATTCGCACGATCCATTCTAATTCATTTGTACGATCCATTTTAATTCATTCGCATGATCCATTCTAATTCATTCGTATGATACATTCGTGCGATTGAATTAGAATGGATCGTTTGAATGAATTAGAATGGATCATAGGAATGAATTAGAATGGATCGTGCGAATGAATTAGAATGGATCGTACGAATGAATTAGAATGGATTGTGCAAATGAATTAGAATGGATCGTATGAATGGTTTAGAATGGATCGTACGAATGGTTTAGAATGGATCGTACGAATGAATTAGAATGGATTGTGCGAATGAATTAGAATGGATCGTACGAATGGTTTAGAATGGATCGTACGAATGGATTAGAATGGATCGTACGAATGAATTAGAATGGATACATTCGAGCGAATGAATTAGAATGGATCGTACGAATGGTAAAGAATGGATCGTACGAATGGATTAGAATGGATCGTACGAATGGATTAGAATGGATCGTACGAATGAATTAGAATGGATCATACAAATGAATTAGAATGGATCGTGCAATTGAATTAGAATGGATACATTCGAGCGAATGAATTAGAATGGATACATTCGAGCGAATGAATTAGAATAGATCGTAGGAATGAATTAGAATGGATCATACGAATGAATTAGAATGGATCATGCGAATGAATTAGAATGGATCGTACAAATGAATTAGAATGGATTGTGCGAATGAATTAGAATGGATCGTACGAATGAATTAGAATGGATCGAACGAATGAATTAGAATGCATACATTCGAATGAATTTGAATGGATCGTACGAATGAATTAGAATGAATCGTACGAATGAATTAGAATGGATCATGCGAATGAATTTGAATGGATCGTACGAATGAATTAGAATGGATCGTACGAATGAATTAGAATGGATCGTACAAATGAATTAGAATGGATACATTTGTGCTAATGGATCATATGAATGAATTAGAATGGATCGTACGAATGAATTAGAATGGATTGTACGAATGAATTAGAATGGATACATTCGTGCGAATGAATTAGAATGGATCGTATGAATGAATTAGAATGGATCGTACGAATGAATTAGAATGGATACATTCGAGCGAATGAATTAGAATGGATCGTACGAATGAATTAGAATGGATCATAGGAATGAATTAGAATGGATCGTGCAAATGAATTAGAATGGATACATTCGTGTGAATGAATTAGAATGGATCATACGAATGAATTAGAATGGATCGTACGAATGAATTAGAATAGATTGTGCAAATGAATAAGAAAGGATCGTATGAATGGATTTGAATGGATACATTTATGTGAATGAATTACAATGGATCGTACGAATGAATTAGAATGGATCGTGCAAATGAATTAGAATGAATCGTACGAATAAATTAGAATGGATCGTACGAATGAATTAGAATGGATCGTATGAATGAATTAGAATGGATCGTACGAATGAATTAGAATGGATCATATGAATGAATTAGAATGGTTACATTCGTGCGAATGAATTAGAATGGATCGTACGAATGGATTAGAATGGATCGTACGAATGGATTAGAACGCATTGTACGAATAAATTAGAATGGTTACATTCATGCAAATGAATTAGAATGGATCGTACGAATGAATTAGAATGGCTCGTATGAATGAATTAGAATGGATCGTACGAATTAATTAGAATGGATCTTACGAATGAATTAGAATGGATAGTGCGAATGAATTAGAATGGATCGTGCGAATGAATTAGAATGGATACATTCGTACAAATGAATTAGAATGGATCGTACGAAAGAATTAGAATGGTTACATTCGTGCGAATGAATTTAAATGGATCGTACGAATGAATTAGAATGGATCGAACGAATGAATTAGAATGGATACATTCGAGTGAATGAATTCGAATAGATCGTAGGAATGAATTTGAATGGATCATACGAATGGATTAGAATGGATCGAATGAATGAATTAGAATGGATCGTACGATTGAATTAGAATAGCTCATACGAATGAATGAATCGTACGAATGAATTAGAATGGATCGTACGATCCATTCTAATCTATTCGTACAATCCATTCTAATTCATTCGCACGAATGTAACCATTCTAATTCATTCGTACGATCCATTCTAAATCATTCCTATGATCTTTCTAATTCATTCGCTCGAATGTATCCATTCTAATTTATTCATTCGATCCATTCTAATTCATTCGTACAATCTATTCAAATTCATTCGCATGATCCATTCTAATTCATTCGTACGATGCATTCTAATTCATTCTCACGAATGTAACCTTTCTAATTCATTTGTACGATCCATTCTAATTCATTCGCACGATCAATTCTAATTCATTCGTACGATCCATTCTAATTCATTTGCACAATCCATTCTAATTCATTCGCACGAATGTATCCATTCTAATTCATTTGCACGATCCATTCTAATTCATTCCTATGATCCATTCTAATTCATTCGTACGGTCCATTCTAATTCATTCGCTTGAATGTATCAATTCTAATTCATTCGTACGATCCATTCTAATTCATTCGTTCGATCCATTCTAATTCATTCGCATGATCCATTCGTACGATCCATTCTAATTCATTCGCACGAATGAATTTGAATGGATCGTATGAATGAATTAGAATGGATCGTACGAATGAATTAGAATGGATACATTCGTGCAAATGAATTAGAATAGATCGTGTGAATAAATTAGAATGGATCGATCGTACGAATGAATTAGAATGGATCGTGCGAATTAATTAGAATGGATCGTACGAATGAATTTGAATGGATCGTACGAATGAATTAGAATGGATCGAACGAATGAATTAGAATGGATACATTCGAGCGGAATGAATTAGAATGGATCGTACGATCCATTCTAATTTATTCTCACAAATGTATCCATTCTAATTCATTCGTATGATCCATTCTAATTCATTCGTACGATCCATTCTAATTCATTCGCACGAATATATCCATTCTAATTCATTCGTACGATCTATTCTAATTCATTCGTACGATCCATTCTAATTCATTCGCACGATCCATTCTAATTCATTCGTACGATCCATTAGAATTGATTCGTACGATCCATTCTTATTCATTCGTACGATCCATTCTAATTCATTCGTAAAATCCATTCTAATTCAGTCGTATGAATGTATCCATTCTAATTCATTCGCTCGAATGTATCCATTTTAATTCATTCATACAAATGTATCCATTCTAATTCATTCCTACGAATGAATTAGAATGGATCGTACGAATGGATTAGAATGGATCGTATGAATGGATTAGAATGGATCGTACGAATGAATTAGAATGGATCATACAAATGAATTAGAAAGGTTACATTTGTGAAAATAAATTAGAATGGATCGTACGAATAAATTAGAATGGATCATAGGAATGAATTAGAATGGATCGTGCGAATGAATTAGAATGGATATATTCATACGAATGAATTAGAATGGATGGTGCGAATGAATTAGAATGGATCATACGAATGAATTAGAATGGATACATTTGTGAGAATGAATTAGAATGGATCGTACGATCCATTCTAATTCATTCCGCTCGAATGTATCCATTCTAATTCATTCGTTCGATCCATTCTAATTCATTCGTACGATCCATTCTAATTCATTCGTACGATCCATTCTAATTCATTCGCATGATCCATTCTAATTCATTCGTACGATCGATCCATTCTAATTTATTCGCACGATCTATTCTAATTCATTTGTACCAATGTATCCATTCTAATTCATTCGTACGATCCATTCAAATTCATTCGTGCGAATGAATTAGAATGGATCGTACGAATGGATCATGCGAATGAATTAGAATGGATCGTACGAATGAATTAGAATGGATCATACGAATGAATTAGAATGGATACATTCGAGCGAATGAATTAGAATGGATCGTACGAATGAATTAGAATGGATCATAGGAATGAATTAGAATGGATCGTGCAAATGAATTAGAATGGATACATTCGTGTGAATGAATTAGAATGGATCGTAGGAATGAATTAGAATGGATCGTACGAATGAATTAGAATGGTTACATTCGTGCGAATGAATTAGAATGGACCATAGGAATGAATTAGAACGGATCGTGCGAATGAATTAGAATGGATCGTACGAATGAATTAGAATGGATACATTTGTGAGAATGAATTAAAATGGATCGTACGATCCATTTTAATTCATTCCGCTCGAATGTATCCATTCTAATTCATTCGTTCGATCCATTCTAATTCATTCGTACGATCCATTCTAATTCATTCGCACGATCCATTCTAATTCGTTCATACGATCGATCCATTCTAATTTATTCGCAAGATCTATTCTAATTCATTCGCACGAATGTATCCATCTAATTCGTTCGTACGGTCCATTCTAATTCATTCGTACGATCCATTCAAATTCATTCGTGCGAATGAATTAGAATGGATCGTACGAATGGATCTTGCGAATGAATTAGAATGGATCGTACGAACGAATTAGAATGGATCGTACGAATGAATTAGAATGGATACATTCGAGCGAATGAATTAGAATGGATCATACGAATGAATTAGAATGGATCGTACTAATGAATTAGAATAGATACATTCGTGCGAATGAATTAGAACAGATCGGGCGAATAAATTAGAATTGATCGATCGTACAAATGAATTAGAATGGATCATGCGAATGAATTAGAATGGATACATTCGTACGAATAAATTAGAATGGATACATTCTTGCGAATAAATTCGTATGATCATAGGAATGAATTAGAATGGATCGTACGAATGAATTAGAATGGATCGTGCAAATGAATTAGAATGGATATATTCGTGAGAATGAATTAGAATGGATCGTAGGAATGAATTAGAATGGATCGTACGAATGAATTAGAATGGTTACATTCGAGCGAATGAATTAGAATTGATCGTATGAATGAATTAGAATGGGCGGTGCGAATGAATTAGAATGGATCGTACGAATGAATTAGAATGGATCGTGCGAATGAATTAGAATGGATCGTACGAATGAATTAGAATGGATCGTACAAATGAATTAGAAAGGTTACATTTGTGAGAATGAATTAGAATGGATCGTACGATTCATTCAAATTCATTCGTCCGATCTATTCTAATTCATTCGTACGATCCATTCTAATTCATTCGTACGATCCATTCTAATTCATTCTCACAAATATAACCTTTCTAATTCATTTGTACGATCCATTCTAATTCATTCGTACGATCCATTCTAATTCATTCGTATGATCCATTCTAATTCATTCGCATGAATGTATCCATTCTAATCCATTCGTACGATCATTCAGTGAATCCATTCAAATTCATTCGTACGATCCATTCTAATTCATTCGTACAAATGTATCCGTTCTAATTCATTCGTCCGATCCATTCTAATTCATTCGTATGATCAATTCTAATTCATTCGCACGATCCATTCTAATTCATTCGTATGATCCATTCTAATTCATTCCTACGATCTATTCTAATTCATTCGTACGATCCATTCTATATTAGAATAGATCGTTGGAATGAATTAGAATGGATACATTCGTGCGAATGAATTAGAATAGATCATGCGAATAAATTAGAATGGATCGATCGTACGATTCATTCTAATTGATTCGTATGATCCATTCAAATTCATTCGCACGATCCATTCTAATTTATTTGTATTATTCATTCTAATTCATTCGTACAATCCATTCTAATTCATTCGCACGAGTGTATCCATTCTAATTCATTCGTTCAATCAATTCTAATTCATTCGTACGATCCATTCTAATTCATTCATACGATCTATTCTAATTCATTCGCACGAATGTATCCATTCTAATTCATTCGCACAATCCAATCTAATTCAAACGTACGATCCATTCTAATTTATTCACATGATGTATTCTAATTCATTCGTATGATCCATTCTAATTCATTCGTATGATTCATTCTAATTCATTCGTACAAATGTATCCATTTTAATTCATTCGTACGATCCATTCTAATTCATTCGCACGATCCATTCTAATTCGTTCGTACGATACGATCCATTCTAATTCATATGCACGATCCATTCTAATTCATTCCTATGATCTATTCTAATTCATTCGCACGATCCATTCTTATTCATTCTCACGAATGTAAGTTTTCTAATTCATTTGTATGATCCATTCTAATCCATTCCTACGATCCATTCTAATCCATTCGTACGATCCATTCTAATCCATTCGTACGATCCATTCTAATTCATTTGTACGATCCATTCTAATTCATTCGCACTATCCATTCTAATTCATTCGCGTGATCCATTCTAATTCATTTGTACGATCCATTCTAATTCATTCGCACGAATGTATCCATTCTAATTCATTTGCACGATCCATTCTAATTCATTCCTATGATCCATTCTAATTCATTCGTACGATCCATTCTAATTCATTCGCTCGAATGTATCCATTCTAATTCATTCGTACGATCCATTCTAATTCATTCGTAAGATCCATTCTAATTTATTTGTACGATCCATTCTAATTAGAAAGGTTGCATTTGAGCGAATAAATTTGATCCATTCTAATACATTCGTGCGAATGAATTAGAATGGATCGGACGAATGAATTAGAATGGATCGTACGAACGAATTAGAATGGATCGTACGAACGAATTTGAATGGATCGTATGAACGAATTAGAATGGATCGTACGAATGAATTAGAATGGATACATTCGAGCGAATGAATTAGAATGGATCGTACGAATGAATTAGAATGAATCATAGGAATGAATTAGAATGGATCGTGCAAATGAATTAGAATGGATACATTCGTGCGAATGAATTAGAATGGATCGTAGGAATGAATTAGAATGGATCGTACGAATGAATTAGAATGGTTACATTCGTGCGAATGAATTAGAATGGATCGTTCGAATGGATTAGAATGGATTAGAATGGATCGTACGAATGAATTAGAATGGATCGTACAAATGAATTAGAAAGGTTACATTCGTGAGAATGAATTAGAATTGATCGTACGAATGAATTAGAATGGATCATGCGAATGAATTTGAATGGATCGTACGAATGAATTAGAATGGATCGAACGAATGAATTAGAATGGATACATTCGAGTGAATGAAATAGAATAGATCGTAGGAATGAATTAGAATGGATCGTACGAATGAATTAGAATGGTTACATTCGTGCGAATGAATTAGAATGGATCATACGAATGGATTAGAATGGATCGTACGATCCATTCTAATTCATTCGTACGATTCATTCATTCGTATGAGCTATTCTAATTCATTCGTACGATCCATTCTAATTCATTCATACGATCCATTCTAATCCATTCGTATGATCTATTCTAATTCATTCCTACGATCTATTCTAATTCATTCGCTCGAATGTATCTATTCTAATTCATTTGTTCGATCCATTCTAATTCATTCGTACGATCCATTCAAATTCATTCGCACGAATGTAACCATTCTAATTCATTCATACGATCCATTCTAATTCATTCGTACGATCCATTCTAATTCATTTGTACGAATGTATCGATGCTAATTCATTCGCACGATCCATTCTAATTCATTCGTATGATCCATTCTAATTCATTCGTACGATCCATTCTAATTCATTCGTATGATCCATTCTAGTTCATTCGTACGATCCATTCTAATTCATTTGCATGAATGTAACCATTCTAATTCATTCGTACAATGCGTTCTAATCCATTCGTACGATCCATTCTAATCCATTCGTACGATCCATTCTTATTCATTCGCAAGAATGTAACCATTCTAATTCATTCATATGACCCATTCTAATTCATTCGTACGATTCATTCTAATTCATTCGTACGATCCATTCTAATTCATTCGCACGATTCATTCTAATTCATTCGTACGATCCATTCTAATTCATTCGCACAAATGTATCCATTCTAATCCATTCATATGATCCATTCTAATTCATTCGTACGATCCATTCTAATTCATTCGTACGATCCATTCTAATTCATTCGCACAAATGTATCCATTCTAATTCATGTGCACGATCCATTCTAATTCATTCCTATGATCCATTCTAATTCATTCGTACGATCCATTTTAATTTATTCGCTCGAATGTATCCATTCAAATTCATTCGTACGATCCATTCTAATTCATTCATACGATCCATTCTAATTCATTCGCACGAATGTATCCATTCTAATTCATTCGTGCAATCCATTCTAATTCATTCGTACGATCCATTCTAATTCATTCCTATGATCCATTCGCACAAATGTATCCATTCTAATTAATTTGTACGATCCATTCTAATTCATTCGTACGATCCATTTTAATTCATTCGTACGATCCATTCAAATTCATTCGCACGATCCATTCTAATTCATTCGTACGATTAATTCGTACGATCCATTCAAATTCTTTCGAATGTATCCATAATAATTCATTCGTTTGATCCATTCTAATTCATTCGTACGATCCATTCTAATTCATTCGCACAATCCATTCTAATTCATTTGTATGATCCATTCTAATTCATCGCACGATCCATTCTAATTCATTCGCTCGAATGTATCCATTCTAATTCATTCGTTCGATCCATTCTAATTCATTCATACAATCCATTCTGATTCGTTCGTACGATCCATTCTAATATATTCGTTCAAATATATCCATTCTAATTCATTCGAACGATCCATTCTAATTCATTCGCACAATCCATTCTAATTCATTTGTATGATCCATTCTAATTCATCGCACAATCCATTCTAATTCATTCGCTCGAATGTATCCATTCTAATTCATTCGTACGATCCATTCTAATGCATTCGTACGATCCATTCTAATTCGTTCGTACGATCCATTCTAATTTATTCGTTCAAATATATCCATTCTAATTCATTCGTACGATCCATTCTAATTCATTCGCACGATCCATTCTAATTCATTCGTACGATCCATTCTAATTCATTCGTATGATCAATTCTAATTCATTTGTACAATCCATTCTAATTCAGTCGTATGAATATATCATACGAATGAATTAGAATGGATCATAGGAATGAATTAGATTGGATCGTGCAAATGAATTAGAATGGATACATTCGTGCGAATGAATTAGAATGGATCGTAGGAATGAATTAGAATGGATCATATGAATGAATTAGAATGGATCGTACGAATGAATTAGAATGGATCGTGCGAATGAATTAGAATGGATCGTACGAATGAATTAGAATGGATATATTTGAATGAATAAATTAGAATGGATCGTACGAACGAATTAGAATGGATCGTACGAATGCATTAGAATGGATCGTACGAATGAATTAGAATGGATACATTCGAGCAAATGAATTAGAATGGATCGTGCGATGAATTAGAATGGATCATACAAATGAATTAGAATGGATTGTGCGAATGAATTAGACTGGATCGTACGAATGAATTAGAATGGATCGAACGAATGAATTAGAATGGATACATTCGAGCGCATGAATTAGAATAGATCGTAGGAATGAATTAGAATGGATCATACGAATGAATTAGAATGGATCGTGCGAATGAATTAGAATGGATTGTACAAATGAATTAGAATGGATACATTCGTGTGAATGAATTAGAATGGATCGGACGAATGAACTAGAATGGATCGTACGAATGCATTAGAATGGATCGTACGAATGAATTAGAATGAATCGTACGAATGAATACATTCGTTCCTACGATCTATTCTAATTCGTTTGTACGATCCATTCTAATTCATTCGTACGAATAAATTAGAGTGGATACATTCATGCAAATGAATTAGAATGGATCATACGAATGAATTAGAATGGATCGTACGAATGAATTAGTTTGGATCATATGAATGAATTAGAATAGATACATTCGCACAATCCATTCTAATTCATTCGTACAATCCATTGTAATTCATTAGTACGATCCATTCTAATTCATTCGCTCGAATGTATCCATTCTAATGCATTCGTACGATTCATTCTAATCCATTCGTACGATCCATTCTTATTCATTCGTATGATCCATTCTAGTTCATTCGTACGATCCATTCTAATTCATTTGCATGAATGTATCCATTCTAATTTATTCGTACGAATGAATTAGAATGGATTGTAACAATGAATTAGAATGGATATATTTGTGCGAATGAATTAGAATGGATCGTACGAAAGAATTGGAATGGATCGTACGAATGGATTAGAATGGATCGTACGAATGAATTAGAATGGATCGTATGAACGAATTAGAATGGTTACATTCGTGCGAATGAATTTGAATGGATCGTACGAATGGATTAGAATGGATCGTACGAATGAATTAGAATAGAACGTAGGAATGAATTAGAATGGATCGTGCGAATGAATTAGAATGAATCGTACGAATGAATTAGAATGGATCGTCCGAATGAGTTAGAATGGATCGTGCGAATGAATTAGAATGGATCGTACGAATGAATTAGAATGGATCGTGCGAATGAATTAGAATGGATCATACAAATGAATTAGAAAGGTTACATTCGTGAGAATGAATTAGCATGGATCATATGAATGGATTCAAATGGATCGTGCGAATGAATTACAATAGATCGTATGAATGAATTAGAATGGATCATACGAATAAATTAGAATGGATATATTTGTACGAATGAATTAGAATGGATCGTACGAATGAATTAGAATGGATTGTACGAATGAATTAGAATGGATAGTGCGAATGAATTAGAATGGATAGTACGAATGAATTAGAATGGATTGTACGAATGAATTAGAATAGATCGTGCGAATGAATTAGAACGGATCGTACGAAAGAATTAGAATGGATCGTACGAATGAATTAGAATGGATCATACGAATGAATTAGAATGGATCATGCGAATGAATTAGAATGGATCGTACGAATGAATTAGAATGGATACATTTGTGCGATGAATAAGAATGGAGCGTACGAATGAATTAGAATAGATCATACGAATGGATTAGAATGGATCGTACAAATGGATTAGAATGGATCATGCAAATGAATTAGAATGGATACATTCGTGCGAATGAATTAGAATGGATCGTAGGAATGAATTAGAATGGATCGTACGAATGAATTAGAATGGTTACATTCGTGAGAATGAATTAGAATGGATCATACGAATGAATTAGAATGGATCGTGCGAATGAATTAGAATTGATCATACGAATGAATTAGAATGGATCGTGCGAATGAATTAGAATGGATCGTACGATGCAATCTAATTCATTCGTATGATCCATTCTAATTCATTCGTATGATCAATGCTAATTCATTCGCACGATCCATTCTAATTCATTCTCACGAATGTAACCTTTCTAATTCATTTGTATGATCCATTCTAATTCATTCGTACGATCCATTCTAATCCATTCGTACGATCCATTCTAATCCATTCGTACGATCCATTCTAATTCATTCGTACGATCCATTCTAATTCATTCTCACAAATGTAACCTTTCTAATTTATTTGTACGATCCATTCTAATTTATTCGTACGTTCCATTCTAATCCATTCGTACGATCCATTCTAATCCATTCATACGATCCATTCTAAATCATTCGCACGAATGTAACCATTCTAATTCGTTCGTACGATCCATTCTAATTCATTCGTATGATCCATTCTAATCCATTCGTACGATTCATTCTAATTCATTCGCACGATCCATTCTATTTCATTCGCACAAATGTATCTATTCTAATTCATTCGTATAATCCATTCTAATTCATTCGCATGATCTATTCTAATTCATTCGTACGATCCATTCTAATTCATTTGTACGATCCATTCTAATTCATTCGCACGAATGTATCTATTCAAATTTATTCGTACGATCCATATGGTTACATTCGTGCGAATGAATTAGAATGGATCGTACGAATGGATTAGAATGGATCGTACGAATGAATTAGAATGGATATATTCGAGCGAATGAATTAGAATAGATCGTAGGAATGAATTAGAATGGATCATACGAATGAATTAGAATGGATCGTGCGAATGAATTAGAATGGATTGTATGAAAGAATTAGAATGGATCGTACGAATGAATTAGAATGGATACATAGGAATGAATTAGAATGGATCGTACGAATGGATTAGAATGGATCGTATGAATGGATTAGAATGGATCGTACAAATGGATTAGAATGGATCGTGCGAATGAATTAGAATGGATCGTACGAATGAATTAGAATAGATCGTGCGAATGAATTAAAATGAATCGTACGAATGCATTAGAATGGATCGTACGAATGAATTAGAATGAATCGTAAGATCCATTCTAATTCATTCGTCCGATCCATTTTAATTCATTCGCACGAATGTATCCATTCTAATTCATTCGTACAATCCATTCTAATTTATTCGCACGATCCATTCTAATTTATTCGTACGATCCATTCTAATTCATTCGCACGATCCATTCTAATTTATTCGTACGATCCATTCTAATTCATTCGCACGATCCATTCTAATTTATTCGTACGATCCATTCTAATTCATTCGCACGATCCATTCTAATTCATTTGTACGATCTATTATAATTCATTCGCACAAATGTACCCATTCTAATACATTCACACGATCCATTCTAATTTATTCATATGATCCATTCTAATTCATTCGTACGATCCATTCTAATTCATTTGTACAATCCATTCAAATTCATTCGTACGATCCATTCTTATTCATTCATACGATCCATTCTAATTCATTCGCATGATCCATTCTAATTCATTCGTACGACCCATTCTAATTCATTCGTACAATCCATTCAAATTCATTCGTACGATGCAATCTAATTCATTCGCACAAATGTATCTATTCTAATTCATTCGTACAATGCGTTCTAATCCAATCGTACGATCCATTCTAATCCATTTGTACGATCCATTCTAATTCATTCGCATGAATGTAACCACTCTAATTCTAATTCGTTCGTACGATCCATTCTAATTCATTTGTACGAATAAATTAGAATGGAAACATTTATGCAAATGAATTAGAATGGATCGTACGAATGAATTAGAATGGATCATTCGAATGAATTAGAATGGATCGTACGAATGAATTAGAATGGATCATATGAATGAATTAGAATAGATACATTCGCATAATCCATTCTATTTCATTCGTACGATCCATTGTAATTCATTCGTACGATCCATTCTAATTTATTTGCACGATCAATTCTAATTCATTCCTATGATCCATTCTAATTCATTCGTACGATCCATTCTAATTCATTCGCTCGAATGTATCCATTCTAATTTATTCGTACGATCCATTCTAATTCGTTTATACGATCCATTCTAATTCGTTCGTACGATCCATTCTAATTCGTTCGTACGATCCATTCTAATTCGTTCGTACGATCCATTCTAATTCATTCGTATGATCCATTCTAATTCATTCCTACGATCTATTCTAACTCATTCGCTCGAATGTATCCATACTAATTCATTCGTTCGATCCATTCTAATTTTTTCGTACGATCCATTCAAATTCATTCGTACGATCCATTCTAATTCATTCGTACGATCCATTCTAATTCATTCTCACAAATGTATCCATTCTAATTAATTCATACGATCTATTCTAATTCATTCATATGATCCGTTCTAATTCATTCGTATGATCCATTCTAATTTATTCCTACGATCTATTCTAATTCATTCGCTCGAATGTATCCATTTTAATTCATTCGTACAATCCATTCTAATTCATTCGCACGATCCATTCTAATTCATTCCTACGATCTATTCTAATTCATTCGAATGATCTATTCTAATTCATTCGCACGAATGTATCCATTCTAATTCATTTGCATGATCTATTCTAATTAATTCCTATGATCCATTCTAATTCATTCGTACGATCCATTCTAATTCATTCGCTCAAATGTATCCATTCTAATTCATTCGTACGATCCATTGTAATTCGTTCCTACGATCCATTCTAATGCATTCGTACGATCCATTCTAATTCATTCGCACGATCCATTCTAATTAATTCGTACGATCCATTCTAATTAATTTGTACGATCCATTCTAATTCATTCATATGATCTATTCTAATTCATTCGCACGATCTATTCTAATTCATTCGTACAATCCATTGTAATTCATTCGTACGATCCATTCTAATTCATTCGCACTATCCATTCTAATTCATTCGCACAATCCATTCTAATTCATTCGTACGATCCATTCTAATTCATTCGTATGATCTATTCTAATTCATTCGCACGAATGTATCCAATCTAATTCATTTGCACGATCCATTCTAATTCATTCCTATGATCCATTCTAATTTATTCGTACGATCCATTCTAATTCATTCGCTCGAATGTATCCATTCTAATTCATTCGTACGATCCATTCTAATTCATTCGCACGAATGTATCATACGAATGAATTAGAATGGATCGTGCGAATGAATTAAAATGGATCGTACAAATGAATTAGAATGGATCGTGCGAATAGGTACATTTGTGTGAATGAATCTGAATGGATCGTACGAATGAATTAGACTGGATCGTACGAATAAATTAGAATGGATACATTTATGCAAATGAATTAGAATGGATCATACGAATGAATTAGAATGAATCATACGAATGAATTAGAATGGATCGTACGAATGAATTAGAATGGATCATATGAATGAATTAGAAAGGTTACATTCGTGCGAATGAATTAGAATGGATCGTACGAATGGATTAGAATGGATCATACAAAGGGATTAGAACGTATTGTACGAATGAATTAGAATGGATACATTCGTGCGAATGAATTAGAATGGATCGTAGGAATGAATTAGAATGGATCGTACGAATGAATTACAATGGATCATACGAATGAATTAGAATGGTTACATTCGTGCGAATGAATTAGAATGGATCAAACGAATGAATTAGAATGGATTAGAATGGATACATTCGTGCGAATGAATTAGAATGGATCGAATGAATAAATTAGAATGGATCGTACGAATGGATTAGAATGGATCGTACGAATGAATTAGCATGGATCGTACGAATGAATTAGAATTAGATCATACGAATGAATTGTAATGCATTCAAATTCATTCGTACGATGCAATCTAATTCATTCGCACAAATGTATCTATTCTAATTCATTCGTACAATGCGTTCTAATCCATTCGTACGATCCATTCTAATCCATTCGTACGATCCATTCTAATTCATTCGCACGAATGTAACCATTCTAATTTATTCATATGATCCATTCTAATTCATTCGTACGATCCATTATAATTCATTCGTATGATCCATTCTAATTCATTCGTACGATCCATTCTAATTCATTTGCATTAATGTATCCATTCTAATTCATTCGCACGAATATATCCATTCTAATTCATTCGTACGATCCTTTCTAATTCATTCGTACGATCCATTCTAATTCTTTCATATGATCCATTCTAATTAATTCACACGAATGTATCCATTCTAGTTCATTCATACGCTCCATTCTAATTCATTCGTACGCACCATTCTTATTCATCACAGAAATGTATCCATTCTAATTTATTCGTACGATCCATTCAAATTCAATCGTATGATCCATTCTAATTCATTCGTATAAATGTATCCATTTTAATTCATTCGTACGATCCATTCTAATTTATTCATACGATCCATTCTAATTCATTCGCACGATCCATTCTAATTTATTCATACAATCCATTCTAATTCATTCGCATGAATATATCTATTCTAATTCATTCGTATGATCCATTCTAATTTATTCGCACGATCTATTCTAATTCATTCGTACGATCCATTCTAATTCATTCGCACGATCCATTCTAATTTATTCGTACGATCCATTCTAATTCATTCGTACGATCTATTCTAATTCATTCGTACGATCCATTCAAATTAATTCGTACGAATGAATTAGAATGGATCATACAAATGAATTAGAAAGGTTACATTCGTGAGAATGGATCGTACGAATGAATTAGAATGGATCGTGCGAATGAATTAGAATAGATCGTACGAATGAATTAGAATGGATCGTATGAATAAATTAGAATGGATCGTGCGAATGAATTAGAATGGATCGTACGAATGAATTAGAATAGATCGTGCGAATAAATTAGAATGGATCATTCGAATAAATTAGAATAGATATATTCATGCGAATGAATTAGAATGGATCGTACGAATGAATTAGAATGGATCGTGCGAATGAATTAGAATGGATCGTATGAATAAATTAGAATGGATCGTACGAATGAATTAAAATGGATACATTTGTGCGAATGAATTAGAATGGATCATACGAATGGATCGTACGAATGAATTAGAATGAATTAGAATAGATCGTACGAATGGATTAGAATGGATCGTAGGAATGAATTAGAATGGATCGTACAAATGAATTAGAAAGGTTACATTTGTGAGAATGAATTAGAATGGATCGTACGAATGAATTAGAATGGATCGTACGAATGGATTAGAATGGATCGTACGAATGAATTAGAATGGATCGTACGAATGAATTAGAATAGCTCATACGAATGAATGAATCGTACGAATGAATTAGAATGGTTACATTCGTGCGAATAAATTAGAATAGATCGTACGAATAAATTAGAATGGATCATACGAATAAATTAGAATGGATCGTGCGAATGAATTAGAATGGATCATACGAATGAATTAGAATGGATCCACCGAATGAGTTAGAATGGATCATACGAATGAATTAGAATGGATTGTACGAATGAATTAGAATGGATTGTGCGAATGAATTAGAATGGATACATTTGTGCGATGAATAAGAATGGAGCATACGAATGAATTAGAATGGAGCGTACGAATGAACTAGAATGGATCGTACGAATGCATTAGAATGGATCGTATGAATGAATTAGAATGGATACATTTGAGCGAATGAATTAGAATGGATCATGCGAATGAATTAGAATGGATCGTACGAATGAATTATAATGGATCATACGAATGAATTAGAATGGATCGTACAAATGAATTTGAATGGATCGTACAAATGAATTAGAAAGTTTACATTTGTGAGAATGAATTAGAATAGATCGTACGAATGAATTAGAATGGATCGTACGAATGGATTGTGTGAATGAATAAGAATGGAGCGTACGAATGAATTAGAATGGATCGTACGAATGGATTAGAATGGATCGTACGAATGGATTAGAATGGATCATACGAATGGATTAGAATGGATCATACGAATGAATTAGAATGGATCATACAAATGAATTAGAAAGGTTACATTCGTGAGAATGAATTAGAATGGATCGTGCGAATGAATTAGAATGGATCGTACGAACGAATTAGAATGGATCGTACAAACGAATTACAATGGATCGTACGAACGAATTATAATGGATCGTACTAATGAATTAGAATAGATACATTTGTGTGAATGAATTAGAATGGATCGTACGAACGAATTAGAATGGATCATACGAATGAATTAGAATGGATTAGAATGGATCGTACGAATGAATTAGAATGGATCATGCGAATGAATTTGAATGGATCGTATGAATGAATAAGAATGGATCATATGAATGAATTAGAATGGATCGTACGAATGAATTAGATTGGATACATTCGTACGATCCATTCTAATTCTTTCGCACGATCCATTCTAATTCATTCGCACGATCCATTCTAATTCATTTGTCCGATCCATTCTAATTCATTCGCACGAATGTATCCATTCTAATTCATTCGTACAATCCATTCTAATTCATTCACATGATCCATTCTAATTCATTCGCACGATCCATTCTAATTTATTCGTACGATCCATTCTAATTCGTTCGTACGCTCCATTCTTATTCATCGCACAAATGTATCCATTCTAATTCATTCGTACGATCCATTCTAATTCATTCGCACGATCCATTCTAATTCATTCGTACATCGTACGATCCATTCTAATCCATTCGTACGATCCATTCTAATTCATTCGCACGAATGTAACCATTCTAATTCATTCGTATGATCCATTCTAATTCATTCGTACGATCCATTCTAATTCATTCGTTCGATCCATTCTAATTCATTTGTTTGATCTATTCTAATTCATTTGCACAAATGTATCCATTTTAATTCATTCGTACGATCCATTCTAATTCATTCGCACGAATGTATCCATTCTAATTCATTAGTACGATCCATTCTAATTCATTCCTACGATCTATTCTAATTCATTCGCTCAAATGTATCCATTCTAATTCATTCGTACGATCCATTCTAATTCATTCGTACGATCCATTCTAATTCATTCGCACGATCCATTCTAATTCATTCGTACGATCCATTCTAATTCATTCGCACGAATGTATCCATTCTAATTCATTCGCACAATCCAATCTAATTCAAACGTACGATCCATTCTAATTCATTCGCACGATCGATTCTAATTCATTCGCACGATCTATTCTAATTAATTTGTACGATCTATTCTAATCCATTCGTACGATCCATTCTAATCCATTCGTACGATCCATTCTAATTCATTCGCACGAATGTAACCATTCTAATTCATTCGTACGATCCATTCTAATTCATTCCTATGATCCATTCAAATTCATTCGCACGAATGTATCCATTCTAATTCATTTGCACGATCCATTCTAATTCATTCCTATGATCCATTCTAATTCTTTCGTACGTTTGAATGGATCGTACGAATGAATAAGAATGGATCGTACGAATGAATTAGAATGGATCGTACGAATGTATCCATTCTAATTCATTCGTACGATCCATTCTAATTCGTTCATATGATCCATTCTTATTCATTCGTTCGATCCATTCAAATTCATTCGCATTATCCATTCTAATTCATTCGTACGATCCATTCTAATCCATTCGTACGATCCATTCTAATCCATTCGTACGATCCATTCTAATCCATTCGTACGATACATTCTAATCCATTCGTACGATCCATTCGTACGATCCATTCTAATCCATTCGTACGATCCATTCTAATTCATTTGCACGAATATATCCATTCTAATTCATTTGTACAATCCATTCTAATTCATTCGCACGATCCATTCTAATTCATTCGTATGATCCATTATAATTCATTCCTACGATCTATTCTAATTCATTCGCTCGAATATATCCATTCTAATTCATTCGTATGATCCATTCTTATTCATTCGTACGATCCATTCTTATTCATTCGTACGATTCATTCTAATTCATTCCTACGATCTATTCTAATTCATTCGCTTGAATGTATCCATTCTAATTCATTCGTTCGATCCATTCTAATTCATTCGTACGATCCATTCAAATTCATTCGCACGATCCATTCTAATTCATTCGTATGATCCATTCTAATTCACTCGCTCGAATGTATCCATTCTAATTCATTCGTACGATCCATTCTAATTCGTTCGTACGATCCATTCTAATTCGTTCATACGATCCATTCTAATTCATTCGTACGATCCATTCTAATTCATTCGTACAATCTATTCTAAATCATTCGCTCGAATGTATCCATTCTAATTCATTCGTATGATCCATTCTAATTCATTCGTACAATCCATTCTAATTCATTCCTACGATCTATTCTAATTTATTCATTCAAATATATCCATTTTAATTCATTCGTACGATCCATTCTAATTCATTCGCACGATCCATTCTAATTCATTCGTACGATCCATTCTAATTCATTCGTATGATCAATTCTAATTCATTCGTACAATCCATTCTAATTCAGTCTCACGAATGTAACCATTCTAATTCATTTGCACGATCCATTCTAATTCATTTGTACGATCCATTCTAATTCACTCGTACGATCTATTCTAATTCATTCGCACGAATGTAACCATTCTAATTCATTCGTACGATTCATTCTAATTCATTCGTATGAGCTATTCTAATTCATTCGTACGATCCATTCTAATTCATTCGTACGATCCAATCTAATCCATTCGTACGATCCATTCTAATTCGTTCGTACGATCCATTCTAATTCATTCTCACAAATGAAACCTTTCTAATTCATTTGTACGATCCATTCTAATTCATTCGTACGATCCATTCTAATCCATTCATACGATCCATTCTAATCCATTCGTATGAATGAATTAGAATGAATCGTACGAATGAATTAGAATGGATCGTGCGAATGAATTAGAATGGATCGTATGAATGAATTAGAATGGATCATAGGAATGAATTTGAATGGATCGTGCAAATGAATTAGAATGGATACATTCGTGCGAATGAATTAGAATGGATCGTAGGAATGAATTAGAATGGATCATGCGAATGAATTAGAATGGATCGTACGAATGGATTAGAATGGATCGTACGAATGAATTAGAATGGATCGTACAAATGAATTAGAAAGGTTACATTTGTGAGAATGAATTAGAATGGATCGTACGAATGAATTAGAATGGATCATATGAATGGATTAGAATGGATCGTACGAATGGATTAGAATGGATCGTACGAATGAACTAGAATGGATCATACAAATGAATTAGAAAGGTTACATTCGTGAGAATGAATTAGAATTGATCATACGAATGAATTAGAATGGATCTTATGAATGAATTAGATTGCATCGTACGAACCATTCTAATTCATTCGCACGATCCATTCTAATTCATTCGTATGATCAATTCTAATTCATTCGCACGATACATTCTAATTCATTCGTACGATCCATTCTAATTCATTCGCATGAATATATCTATTCTAATTCATTCGTATGATCCATTCTAATTTATTCGCACGATCTATTCTAATTCATTCGTACGATCCATTCTAATTCATTCGTACGATCCATTCTAATTCATTCGCACGATCCATTCTAATTCATTCATACGATCCATTCTAATTTATTCGCTCGAATGTATCCATTCTAATTCATTCGTACGATCCATTCTAATTCATTCGTACGATCCTTTCTAATTCATTTGTACGATCCATTCTAATTCATTCGTACGATCCATTCTAATCCATTCGTACGATCCATTCTAATTCAGTCGCATGATCCATTCTAATTCATTCCTACGATCCATTCTAATTCATTCGCACGAATGTATCCATTCTAATGCATTCGTACGATCCATTCTAATTCATTCGCACGATCCATTCTAATTCATTCGTATAATCAATTCCAATTCATTCACACGATCCATTCTAATTCATTCGTACGATCTAATTCATTCGTACGATCCATTCTAATTCATTCGTACGATCCATTCTAATTCATTCGCACGATCCATTTTAATTCATTTGCATGAATGTAGCCATTCTAATTTATTCGTACGATCCAGTCTAATTCATTCATACGATCCATTCTAATTCATTCGCACGAATATATCCATTCTAATTCATTCGTACAATCCCTTTTAATTCATTCGCACGATCCATTCTAATTCTTTCATATGATCCATTCTAATTCATTCGCACGAATGTATCCATTCTGGTTCATTCGTACGCCCCTTTGTAATTCATTCATACGCTCCATTCTTATTCATCGCACAAATATATCCTTTCTTATTTATTCGTATGATCCATTCAAATTCAATCGCACGATCCATTCTAATTCATTCGCACGATCAAATCATAATTCATTCGTCCGATCCAATCCAATTCATTCGCACGAATGTATCTATTCTAATTCATTCGTATGATCCATTCTAATTAATTCGCATGATCCATTCTAACTCATTCGGTGGATCCATTCTAATTCATTCGCACGATCCATTCTAATTTATTCGTACGATCCATTCTTATTCATTCGTACAATCTATTCTAATTCATTCGCATGATCCATTCTAATTCATTCGTACGATCCATTCTAATTCATTCGTGCAATCTATTCAAATTCATTCGTATGATGCAATCTAATTCATTCGCACAAATGTATCTATTCTAATTCATTCGTAGAATGCGTTCTAATCCATTCGTACGATCCATTCTAATTCATTCGTACGATCCATTCTAATTCATTCGCACGAATGTATCCATTCTAATTCATTCTAATTCATTCGTACGATCCATTCTAATGCATACGTACGATTCATTCTAATTCATTCGCATGATCCATTCTAATTCATTCGTACGAACCATTCTAATTCATTCTCACGAATGTAACCTTTCTAATTCATTTGTATGATCCATTCTAATTCACTCGTACGATCCATTCTAATCCATTCGTACGATCCATTGTAATTCATTCATACAATCCATTCAGATTCATTCGCACAAATGTATCCATTCAAATTCATTCGTACGATCCATTCTAATTCATTCGTACGATCCATTCTAATTCATTCGCACGAATGTAACCATTCTAATTCATTCGTACGATCCATTCTAATTCATTCGTACAATCCATTCTAATTCATTCGTACGATCCATTCTAATTCATTCGCACAAATGTATCCATTCTAATTCATTCTAATTCATTCGTACGATCCATTCTAATGCATTCGTACGATTCATTCTAATTCATTCGCATGATCCATTCTAATTCATTCGTACGATCCATTTTAATTCATTCTCACGAATGTAACCTTTCTAATTCATTTGTATGATCCATTCTAATTCACTCGTACGATCCATTCTAATCCATTCGTACGATCCATTGTAATTCATTCATACAATCCATTCAGATTCATTCGCACAAATGTATCCATTCTAATTCATTCGTACGATCCATTCTAATTCATTCGTACGATCCATTAGAATTCATTCGCACGAATGTAACCATTCTAATTCATTTGTACGATCCATTCTAATTCATTCGTACAATCCATTCTAATTCATTCGTACGATCCATTCTAATTCATTCGCACGAATGTATCCATTCTAATTCATTCGTACGATCCATTCTAATGCATTCATACGATTCATTCTAATTCATTCGCATGATCAATTCTAATTCATTCGTACGATCCATTCTAATTCATTCTCACGAATGTAACCTTTCTAATTCATTTGTATGATCCATTCTAATTCATTCGTACGATCCATTCTAATCCATTCGTACGATCCATTGTAATTCATTCATACAATCCATTCAGATTCATTCGCACAAATGTATCCATTCAAATTCATTCGTACGATCCATTCTAATTAATTCACACGATCCATTCTAATTCAGTCGTAAGAATGTATCCATTTTAATTCATTTGTACGATCCATTCTAATATGTACGATCCATTCTAATCCATTCGTACGATCCATTCTAATCCATTCGTACGATCCATTCTAATTCATTCATACGATCCATTCTAATTCATTCGCACGAATGTATCCATTCTAATTCATTCCTATGATCCATTCTAATTCATTTTCATGAATTAGAATGAATCGTACGAATGAATTAGAATGGATCGTATGAATGAATTAGAATGGATACATTTGTACGAATAAATTAGAATGGATTGTACGAATGATTTAGAATGGATACATTCTTGCGAATAAATTAGAATGGATCGTATATTCGTGCAAATAAATTAGAATGGATCATACGAATGAATTAGAATGGATCGTGCGAATGAATTAGAATGAAACATACGAATGCATTAGAATGGATCATACGAATGAATTAGAATGAATCGTACGATCCATTCTAATTCATTCGTCCGATCCATTCTAATTCATTCACACGAATGTATCCATTCTAATTCATTCGTACAATCCATTCTAATTCATTCGCACGATCCATTCTAATTCATTCGTATGATCCATTCTAATTCATTCCTATGATCTATTCTAATTCATTCGCTCGAATGTATCCATTCTAATTCATTCGTTTGATCCATTCTAATTCATTCGTATGATCCATTCAAATTCATTCGCATGATCCATTCTAATTCATTCGTACGATCCATTCTAATTCATTCTCACGAATGTAACATTTCTAATTCATTTGTATGATCCATTCTAATTCATTCGTACGATCCATTCTAATCCATTCGTACGATCCATTCTAATTCATTCTCACAAATGTAACCTTTCTAATTCATTTGTACGATCCGTTCTAATTCATTCGTAAGATCCATTCTAATCCATTTGTATGATCCATTCTAATCCATTCGTACGATCCATTCTAATTTATTCGCACGAATGTAACCATTCTAATTCATTCGTACGATCCATTCTAATTCATTCCTATGATCCATTCTAATTCATTCGCACGAATGTATCCATTCTAATTCATTTGCACGATCCATTCTTATTTATTCCTATGATCCATTCTAATTTATTCGTGCGATCCATTCTAATTCATTCGCTCGAATGTATCCATCCTAATTCATTCGTACGATCCATTCTAATTCGTTCATACGATCCATTCTAATTCGTTCGTACGATCCATTCTAATTCGTTCGTACGATCCATTCTAATTCATTCGCACGATCTATTCTAATTCATTCGTACAATCCATTCTAATGCATTCGTATGATCAATTCTAATTCATTTGCACGATCCATTCTAATTCATTCTCACGAATGTAACCTTTCTAATTTATTTGTATGATCCATTCTAATTCATTCGTACGATCCATTCTAATCCATTCGTACTATCCATTCTAATTCAATTCGTGCAATCCATTCAAATTCATTCGCACAAATGTATCCATTCTAATTGATTCGTATCATCCATTCTAATTCATTCGCACGAATGTATCCATTCTAATGCATTCGTACGATCCATTCTAATCCATTCGTATGATCCATTCTAATTCATTCGCATGATCCATTCTAATTCATTCGTACGATCCATTCTAATTCATTCTCATGAATGTAACCTTTCTAATTCATTTGTATGATCTATTCTAATTTATTCGTACGATCCATTCTAATCCATTCGTACGATCCATTCTAATCCATTCGTACGATCCATTCTAATTCATTCTCACAAATGTAACCTTTCTAATTCATTTGTACGATCCATTATAATTCATTCGTACGATCCATTCTAATCCATTCGTACGATCCATTCTAATTCATTCGCACGAATGTAACCATTCTAATTCATTCGTACGATCCATTTTAACTCATTCCTACGATCCATTCTAATTCATTCGCACGAATGTATCCATTTTAATTCATTTGCACGATCCATTCTAATTCATTCTTATGATCCATTCTAATTCATTCATACGATCCATTCTAATTCATTCGTTTGAATGTATCCATTCTAATTCATTCGTACAATCCATTGTAATTCATTCATACAATCCATTCAGATTCATTCGCACAAATGTATCCATTCAAATTCATTCGTACGATCCATTCTAATTAATTCGCACGATCCATTTAATTCAGTCGTATGAATGTATCCATTTTAATTCATTCGTACGATCCATTCTAATTCATTCATACGATCTAATTCATTCGTACGATCCATTCTAATTCATTCGTACTATCGATTCTAATTCATTCGCACGATCTATTCTAATTCATTCGTACGATCCGTTCTAATTCATTCGTATGATCTATTCTAATTTATTCGTTCAAATATATCCATTCTAATTCATTCGTACGATCCATTCTAATTCATTCGCACGATCAATTCTAATTCATTCGTACGACCCATTCTAATTCATTCGTATGATCAATTCTAATTCATTCGTACAATCCATTCTAATTCAGTCGTATGAATGTATCATACGAATGAATTAGAATGGATCATGCGAATGAATTAAAATGGATCGCTCCATTCTTATTCATCGCACAAATGTATCCATTCTAATTTATTCGTACGATCCATTCAAATTCAATCGTATGATCTATTCTAATTCATTCGACAAATGTATCCATTTTAATTCATTCATACGATCCATTCTAATTTATTCATACGATCCATTCTAATTCATTCGCACGATCCATTCTAATTCATTCGTACGATCCATTCTAATTCATTCGCATGAATATATCTATTCTAATTCATTCGTATGATCCATTCTAATTTATTCGCACGATCTATTCTAATTCATTCGTATGATCCATTCTAATTCATTCGTACGATCCATTCTAATTCATTTGCACGAATGTATCAAACGAATGAATTAGAATGGATCATGCGAATGAATTAAAATGGATCGTACAAATGAATTAGAATGGATCGTGCGAATGAATTAGAATGGATCGTACGAACGAATTAGAATGGATCGAATGAACGAATTAGAATGGATCATATGAACGAATTAGAATGGATCGTACGAATGAATTAGAATGGATACATTCGAGCGAATGAATTAGAATGGATCGTACGAATGAATTAGAATGGATCATAGGAATGAATTAGAATGGATTGTGCAAATGAATTAGAATGGATACATTCGTGCGAATGAATTAGAACGCATTGTACGAATGAATTAGAATGGATCATACAAATGGATTAGAATGGATCGTACGAATGGATTAGAATGGATCGTACGAATGAATTAAAATGGATACATTTGAGCGAATGAATTAGAATGGATCGTACGAATGGATTAGAATGGATCGTACGAATGGATTAGAATGGATCATATGAATGAATTAGAATGGATCATACAAATGAATTTGAAAGGTTACATTCGTGAGAATGAATTAGAATGGATCATACGAATGAATTAGAATGGATCATGCGAATGAATTTGAATGTATCGTACGATTAAATTAGAATGGATCAAACGAATGATTTAGAATGGATACATTCGAGCGAATGAATTAGAATAGATCGTAGGAATGAATTAGAATGGATCATACGAATGAATTAGAATAGATCGTGCGAAGGAATTAGAATGGATCGTGCGAATGAATTAGAATGAATCGTACGAATGAATTAGAATGGATCGTACGAATGAATTAGAATGGATTGTACGAATGAATTAGAATGGATCGTACGAATGAATTAGAATGGATACATTCGAGCAAATGAATTAGAATGGATCGTACGAATGAATTAGAATGGATCATAGGAATGGATTAGAATGGATCGTGCAAATGAATTAGAATGGATACATTCGTGCGAATTAATTAAAATGGATCGTAAGAATGAATTAGAATGGATCATACGAATGAATTAGAATGGTTACATTCGTGCGAATGAATTAGAATGGATCGTACGAATGGATTAGAATGGATCATACGAATGGATTAGAATAGATCGTACGAATGAATTAGAATGGATCATGCGAATGAATTAGAATAGATCGTACGAATGAATTAGAATGGATCATATGAATGAATTAGAATGGTTACATTCGTGCGAATGAATTAGAATAGATACATTTGTGCGAATGAATTAAATTGCATCGTATGAATGAATTAGAATGGATCGTACGAATGGATTAGAATGGATCGTACGAATGGATTAGAATGGATCGTACGAATGGATTAGAATGGATCATACAAATGAATTAGAAAGGTTACAATCGTGAGAATGAATTAGAATGGATCGTACGAATGAATTAGAATGGATCATAGGAATGAATTAGAATGGATCGTGCAAATGAATTAGAATGGATACATTCGTGCGAATGAATTAGATTGGATCATACAAATGAATTAGAATGGATCGTACGAATGAATTAGAATGAATACATTCGAGCGAATGAATTAGAATGGATTGTACGAATGAATTAGAATGAATCATACGAATGAATTAGAATAGATCGTGCGAATGAATTTGAATGGATCGTACGAATGAATTAGAATGGATCGTACGATCCATTCTAATTCATTCGCACGAATGTAACCATTCTAATTCATTCATTTGATCCATTCTAATTCATTCGTACGATCCATTCTAATTCATTCGCACGAATGTAACCAATCTAATTCATTCATATGATCCATTCTAATTCATTCGTACGATCCATTCTAATTCATTCGTATGATCCATTCTAATTCATTCGTACGATCCATTCTAATTCATTTGCATGAATGTATCCATTCTAATTTATTCGTACGATCCAGTCTAATTCATTCGTACGATCCATTCTAATTCATTCGCACGAATATATCCATTCTAATTCATTCGTATGATCCATTCTAATCCATTCGTGCGAATGAATTAGAATGGATTATATGAAAGAATTAGAATGGATCGTGCAAATGAATTAGAATGGATCATAGGAATGAATTAGAATGGATCGTGCAAATGAATTAGAATGGATCGTATGAATGAATAAGAATGGATCGTAAGAATGAATTAGAAAGGATATATTTGAGCGAATGAATTAGAATGGATCGTGCGAATGAATTAGAATGGATCATACGACTGAATTAGAATGGATAGATACAAATGAATTAGAAAGGTTACATTCGTGAGAATGAATTAGAATGGATCGTACGAATGAATTAGAATGGATCGTACGAATTAGAATGGATCGTACGAATGAATTAAAATGGATACATTCAAACGACTGAATTAGAATGGATCGTGCAAATTAATTAGAATGGATCGTACGAATGAATTTCAATAGATACATTTGTGCGAATGAATTAAAATGGATCATACGAATGAATTAGACTAGATCGTACGAATAAATTAGAATGGATACATTCATACGAATGAATTAGAATGGATCGTACGAATGGATTACAATGGATCGTACGAATGGATTAGAAAGGATCGTACGAATGAATTAGAATGGATCATACAAATGAATTAGAAAGGATACATTCGAGCGAATGAATTAGATTGGATCCATTCAAATTCATTCGTATGATCCATTCTAATTCATTCGTACGATCCATTCTAATTCATTCTCACGAATATAACGTTTCTAATTCATTTGTATGATCCATTCTAATTCATTCGTACGATCTATTCTAATTCATTCGTACGATCCATTCTAATTCATTCGTATGATCCATTCTAATTCATTCCTACGATCCATTCTAATTCATTCGCACGAATGTATCCATTCTAATTCATTTGCACGATCCATTCTAATTCATTCGTACGATCCATTCTAATTCATTCGCATGATCCATTCTAATTCATTCGCACGAATGTATCCATTTCAATTCATTTGCACGATCCATTCTAATTCATTCGTTTGATCCATTCTTATTCATTCATACGATCCATTCTAATTCATTCGTACGATCCATTCTAATTCATTCGTATGAATGTATCCATTCTAATTCATTTGCACGATCCATTCTAATTCATTCCTATGATCCATTCTAATTCATTCGTACGATCCATTTCAATTTATTCGATCGAATGTATCCATTCTAATTCATTCGTACGATCCATTCTAATTCGTTCATACGATCCATTCTAATTCGTTCGTACGATCCATTCTAATTCGTTCGTACGATCCATTCTAATTCATTCGTACGATCCTTTCTAATTCATTTGCACGATCCATTCTAATTCTTTCATATGATCCATTCTAATTCATTCGCACGAATGTATCCATTCTAGTTCATTCGTACACTCCATTCTAATTCATTCGTACGCTCCATTCTTTTTCATCACACAAATGTATCCATTCTAATTTATTCGTACGATCTATTCAAATTCAATCATATGATCCTTTCTAATTCAATCGTACGATACATTTGTGCGAATGAATTAGAATGGATCATACGATTGAATTTGAATGGATCGTACGAATAAATTAGAATGGATACATTTGTGTGATGAATAAGAATGGACCATTCTAATGCATTCGTACGATCCATTCTAATTCATTCGTCCGATCCATTCTAATTCATTCGCACGAATGTATCCATTCTAATTCATTCGTACAATCCATTCTAATTCATTCGCACGATCCATTCTAATTCATTCGTATGATCCATTCTAATTCATTCCTACGATCCATTCTAATTCATTCGTACGATCCACTCTAATTCATTCGCACAAATGTATCTATTCTAATTCATTCGCACAATCCATTCTAATTCATTCGCACGATCCATTCTAATTTGTTCGTATGATCCATTCTAATTCATTCCTACGATCTATTCTAATTCATTCGCTCAAATGTATCCATTCTAATTCATTCATTCGATCCATTCTAATTCATTCGTATGATCCATTCAAATTCATTCGCATGATCCATTCTAATTCATTCATATGATCCATTCTAATTCATTCCTACGATCTATTCTAATTCATTCACTCGAATGTATCCATTCTAATTCATTCGTAAGATCCATTCTAATCCATTCGTACGATCCATTCTAATTCATTCGCACGAATGTAACTATTCTAATTCATTCGTACGATCCATTCTAATTCATTCACTCGAATGTATCCATTCTAATTCATTCGTACGATCCATTCTAATCCATTCGTACGATCCATTCTAATTCATTCGTATGATCCATTCTAATTCGTAGGAATGAATTAGAATGGATCGTACGAATGAATCAGAATGGATCGTGCAAATGAATTAGAATGGATACATTCGTGCGAATGAATTAGAATGGATCGTAGGAATGAATTAGAATGGATTGTACGAATGAATTAGAATGGTTACATTCGTGCGAATGAATTAGAATGGATCGTACGAATGAATTAGAATGGATACATTCGAGCGAATGAATTAGAATGGATCGTACGAATGAATTAGAATGGATACATTCATACAACTGAATTAGAATGGATCGTGCGAATTAATTAGAATGGATCGTACGAATGAATTTGAATGGATACATTTGTGCGATTGAATCTGAATGGATTGTATGAATGGATTACAATGGATCGTACGAATGAATTAGAATGGATCGTACGAATGAATTAGAATAGCTCATACGAATGAATTAGAATAAATTAGAATGGATAGTACGAATGAATTAGAATGGATCGTACCAATGAATTAGAATGGATTGTACGAATGAATTAGAATAGATCGTGCGAATGAATTAGAATGGATCGTACAAATAAATTAGAAAGGTTACATTTGCGAGAATGAATTAGAAAGGATCGTACGAATGGATTAGAATGGATCGTACGAATGGATTAGAATGGATCGTACGAATGAATTAGAATGGATCATACAAATGAATTAGAAAGGTTATATTCGTGAGAATGAATTAGAATGGATCGTGCGAATTAATTAGAATGGATCATACGAATAGATTAGAATGGATCGTACGAATGAATTAGAATGGATCGTACAGATGAATTAGAAAGGTTACATTTGTGAGAATGAATTAGAATGGATCGTACGAATGGATTAGAATGGATCGTACGAATGAATTAGAATGGATACATTCGTGCGAATGAATTAGAATGGATCGTAGGAATGAATTAGAATGGATCGTACGAATGAATTAGAAAGGTTACATTCGTGCGAATGAATTAGAATGGATCGTACGAATGGATTAGAATGGATCGTACGAATGAATTAGAATGGATACATTCGAGCGAATGAATTAGAATAGATCATAGGAATGAATTAGAATGGATCATACGAATGAATTAGAATGGATCGTGCGAATGAATTAGAATGGATTGTATGAAAGAATTAGAATGGATCGTACGAATGAATTAGAATGGATACATAGGAATGAATTCGAATGGATCGTACGAATGATTCGAGCGAATGAATTAGAATGGATCGTACGAATGAATTAGAATGGATCATAGGAATGAATTAGAATGGATCGTGCAAATGAATTAGAATGGATACATTCATGCGAATGAATTAGAATGGATCGTAGGAATGAATTAGAATGGATCGTACGAATGAATTAGAATAGTTACATTCGTGCGAATGAATTAGAATGGATCGTACGAATGGATTAGAATGGATCGTATGAATGGATTAGAATGGATCGTACTTCTTATTCATTCATACGATCCATTCTAATTCATTCGTACGATCCATTCTAATTCATTCGCACGATCCATTCTAATTCATTCGCACGATCCATTCTAATTCATTCGTATGATCCATTCTAATTCATTCGTATGATCAATTCTAATTCATTCATACGATCCATTCTAATTCATTCGTACGATCTATTCTAATTCATACGCACAAATGTATCCATTCTAATTCATTCATACGATCCATTCTAACGCATTCGTACGATTCATCCTAATTCATTCGCACGAATGAATCCATTCTAATTCATTTGCACAATTCATTCTAATCCATTCGTAGGATCCATTCTAATTTATTCGCACAAATGAATTAGAATGGATCGTACAAATTAATTAGAATGGATACATTCGTATGAATGGATTAGAATGGATCGTACGAATGGATTAGAATGGATCGTATGAATGAATTAGAATGGATCGTATGAATAAATTAGAATGGATCGTATCATTCATACGATCCACTCTAAACCATTCGTACGATCCATTCTAATCCATTTGTACGATCCATTCTAATTCATTCTCACAAATGTAACCTTTCTAATTCATTTGTATGATCCATTCTAATTCATTTGTATGATCCATTCTAATTCATTCGTATGATCCATTCTAATTCATTCGTACGATCCATTCTAATTCATTTGCATGAATGTATCCATTCTAATTCATTCGTACAATCCATTCTAATTCATTCGCACGATCCATTCTAATTCATTCGTATGATCCATTCTAATTCATTCACACAAAACATTCTTATTCATTCGTACGATCCATTCAAATTCATTCGCATGATCCATTCAAATTCATTCGTACGATCCATTCTAATTCATTCTTACGAATGTAACCTTTCTAATTCATTCGCACGATCTATTCTAATTCATTCGTACGATCCATTCTAATTCATTCGTTCGATCTAGAATGGATCGTGCGAATGAATTAGAATGGATCGTACGAATGCATTAGAATGGATACATTCGTTCGAATGAATTAGAATGGATCATACGAATGAGTTAGAATGGACACATTTGTGCGAATGAATTTGAATGGATTGCACGAGTTGAATTAGAATGGATCATACAAATGAATTAGAAAGGTTACATTCGTGAGAATGAATTAGAATGGATCGTGCGAATGAATTAGAATTGATCATACGAATGGATTAGAATGGATCGTACGAATGAATTAGAATAGATCGTGCGAATGAATTAGAATGGATCATACAAATGAATTAGAAAGGTTACATTCGTGAGAATGAATTAGAATGGATCATACGAATGAATTTGATTTGATCCATTCTAATTCATTCACTCGAATGTATCCTTTCTAGTTCATTTGTATGATCCATTCTAATTCATTCCTACGATCCATTCTAATCCATTCGTACGATCCATTCTAATCCATTCGTACGATCCATTCTAATTCATTCGTACGATACATTCTAATTCATTCGTATGAATATATCCATTCTAATTTATTCGTACGATCCAGTCTAATTCATTCGTACGAACCATTCTAATTCATTCGCACAAATGTATCCATTCAAATTCATTCGTACGATCCATTCTAATTAATTCGCACGATCCATTCTAATTCAGTCGTATGAATGTATCAATTTTAATTCATTCGTACGATCCATTCTAATTCATTCGTACGAATCCATTCTAATTCATTCGTATGATCCATTCTAATTCATTCGCACGATCCATTCTAATTCATTCGTACGATCCATTCTAATTCATTCGCATGATCCATTCTAATTCGTCCGATCCATTCTAATCCATTCGTACGATCTATTCTAATCCATTCGCACGATCCATTCTAATTCTTTCATATGATCCATTCTAATTCATTCGCACGAATGTATCCATTCTAGTTCATTCGTACGCTCCATTCTAATTCATTCGTACGCTCCATTCTAATTCATTCGCACGATCCATTCTAATTCATTCGTACGATCCATTCTAATTCATCCGTACGATCTATTCTAATTCATTCGCATGAATGTAACCATTCTAATTCATTCGTACGAATGAATGCATTAGAATGGATCGTACGAACGCATTGTACGAATGATTTAGAATGGATACATTTGTACGAATGAATTAGAATGGATCATGCGAATGAATTAGAATGGATACATTCGTGCGAATGAATTAGAATGGATCGGACGAATGAATTAGAATGGATCGTGCGAATGAATTAGAATGGATCATGCGAATGAATTTGAATGGAGCGTACAAATGAATTAGAATGGAGCGTACGAATGAACTAGAATAGATACATTCGTGCGAATGAATTAGAATGGATTATATGAAAAAATTAGAATGGATCGTGCGAATGAATTAGAATGGATCGTGCTTATGAATTAGAATGGATCGTATGAATGAATTAGAATGGATCATGCGAATGAATTAGAATTGATCATACGAATGAATTAAAATTGATACATTTGAGAGAATGAATTAGAATAGATTAGAATGGATCGTACGAATGGATTAGAATCCATTCTAATTCATTTGTATGATCCATTCTAATTCATCGCACGATACATTCTAATTCTTTTCGCTCGAATGTATCCATTCTAATTCTTTCGTACGATCCATTCTAATGCATTCGAACGACCCATTCTAATTCATTCATATGATCCATTCTAATTTATTCGTTCAAATATATCTATTCTAATTCATTCGTACGATCCATTCTAATTAATTCGCACGATCCATTCTAATTTATTCGCACGAATCATTCGCACGATCCATTCTAATTCATTCGTACGATCCATTCTAATTCATTCGGTGGATCCATTATAATTCATTCGTACGATCCATTGTAATTCATTCGTACGATCAATTCCAATTCATTCGTACGATCCATTCTAATTCATTCGCACGATCCATTCTAATTCTTTCATATGATCCATTCTAATTCATTCGTACGCTCCATTCTAATTCATTCGTACGCTCCATTCAAATTCATTCGCATGATCCATTCTAATTCATTCGCACGATCCATTCTAATTCATTCGCACGAATGTAGCCATTCAAATTCATTCGCACGATCCATTCTAATTCATTCGTACAAATGTATCCATTCTAATTCATTCGTACAATGCGTTCGTACGATCCATTCTAATGCATTCATTCGTACGAATGAATTAGAATGGTTACATTCATGCGAATGAATTAGAATAGATCGTACGAATGAATTAGAATGGATCGTACGAATGAATTAGAATGAATCGTGTGAATGAATTTGAATGGAGCGTACGAATGAATTAAAATGGAGCGTATGAATTAACTAGAATGGAAACATTCGTGAGAATGAATTAGAATGGATCATATGAAAAAATTAGAATGGATCGTGCGAATGGATTAGAATGGATCGTACGAATGAATTAGAATGGATCGGACGAATTAGAATAGATCATGCGAATGAATTAGAATGGATCGTACGAATGAATTAGAATGGATCGTGCGAATGAATTAGAATGGATCGTACGAATGAATTAGAATGGATCGTACGAATGGATTAGAATGGATCGTACGAATTAGAATGGATCGTGCGAATGAATTAGAATGGATCGTATGAATAAATTAGAATGGATCGAACGAATGAATTAGAGTGGATCGTAGGAATGAATTAGAATGGAACGTACGAATGAATTAGAATGAATCCTACGAATGAATTAGAATGGATCATACGATGTACGAATGGATCGTACGAATGAATTAGAATGGATCGTGTGAATGAATTAGAATGGATACATTCGTGCGAATGAATTAGAATGGATCGTACGAATGGATTAGAACGGATCGTACGAATGGATTAGAATGGATCGTACGAATGAATTAGAATGGATCTTACAAATGAATTAGAAAGGTTACATTTGTAAGAATGAATTAGAATGGATCGTACGAATGAATTACAATGGATCGTACGAATAAACTAGAATAGATCGTGCGAATGAATTAGAATGGATACATTCATGCAAATGAATTAGAATGGATCGTACGAACGAATTAGAATGGATCATACGAATGAATTAGAATGGATCGTACGAATGGATTAGAATGGATCGTACGAATGGATTAGAACGCATTGTACGAATGAATTAGAATAGATACATTTGTACGAATGAATTAGAATGGATCGTACGAATGAATTAGAATGGATATATTTGAACGAATAAATTAGAATGGATCATACGAATGAATTAGAATGGATCGTACAAATGAATTAGAATGGATCGTGCGAATGAATTAGAATGGATCGTACGAATGAATTAGAATGGATCGTACGAATGAATTAGATCGTAAGAATGAATTAGAATGGATCGTACGAATGAATTAAAATGGATACATTTGAGCGATAGAATTAGAATGGATACATTTGTGCGAATGAATTAGAATGGATCGTACGAATGAATTAGAATGGATCGTACGATGCAATCTAATTCATTCGTACAATGCGTTCTAATCCATTCGTACGATCCATTATAATTAATTCGTACGATCTATTCTAATTCATTCGCACGAATGTATCCATTCTAATTCATTCGTACGATTCATTCTAATTCGTTCGTACGATCCATTCTAATTCGTTCGTACGATCCATTCTAATTCATTCGCACGATTTTCACACGATCCATTCTAATTCATTCGTATGATCCATTCTAATTTATTCCTACGATCTATTCTAATTCATTCGTATGATCCATTCTAATTCATTCGTTCGATCCATTCTAATTCATTCGTACAATCCATTCAAATACATTCACATGATCCATTCTAATTCATTCGTACGATCCATTCTAATTCATTCTCACGAATGTAACCTTTCTAATTCATTTGTATGATCCATTCTAATTCATTCGTACGATCCATTCTAATCCATTTGTATGATCCATTCTAATCCATTCGTACGATCCATTCTAATTCATTCGTATGAATGTGTCTATTTTAATTCATTCGTACGATCCAATTTAATTCATTCGTACGATCCATTCTAGTTCATTCGTACGATCGAATTCATTCGTACGATCCATTCTAATTCATTCGTACGATCTAATTCATTCGTACGATCCATTCTAATTCATTCGTACGATTGATTCTAATTCATTCGCATGATCCATTCTAATTCATTCGTACAAATGGATTAGAACACATTGTACGAATGAATTAGAATAGATACATTTGTGCGATGAATTAGAATGGATCTTACGTTTGAATTAGATTGGATCGTATGAATTAATTAGAATGGATACATTCGTGCGAATGAATTAAAATGGATTGTATGAATGAATTAGAATGGATCATACGAATGAATTAGAATGGTTACATTCGTGCGAATGAATTAGAATGGATCGTACGAATGGATTAGAATGGATCATACGAATGGATTAGAATGGATCGTACGAATGAATTAGAATGGATCGTACAAAAGAATTAAAAAGGTTACATTTGTGAGAATGAATTAGAATGGATCGTACGAAAGGATTAGAATAGATCGTACGAATGGATTAGAATGGATCGTACGAATGGATTAGAATGGATCGTACGAATGAATTAGAATGGATCATACGAATGAATTAGAATGGATCGTACGAATGAATTAGAATGGATACATTCGTGCGAATGAATTAGAATGGATTGTACAAATGAATTAGAATGGATCATAGGAATGAATTAGAATGGATCGTGCAAATGAATTAGAATGGATACATTCATGCGAATGAATTAGAATGGATCGTAGGAATGAATTAGAATGGATCGTATGAATGAATTAGAATGGTTACATTCGTGCGAATGAATTTGAATGGATCGTACGAATGGATTAGAATGGATCGTATGAATGGATTAGAATGGATCGTACAAATGAATTAGAATGGATCGTACAAATTAATTAGAAAGGTTACATTTGTGAGAATGAATTAGAATGGATCGTACGAATGAATTAGAATGGATCGTACGAATGGATTAGAAAGGATCGTACGAATGAATTAGAATGGATCATGCGAATGAATTAGAATGGATTGTACGAATGAATTAGAATGGAACATAGGAATGATTTAGAATGGAACATAGGAATGAATTAGAATGGATCGTGCAAATGAATTAGAATGGATACATTCGTGCGAAAGAATTAGAATGGATCGTACGAACGAATTAGAATGGATTGTGCGAATGAATTAGAATGGATCTCACGAATGAATTAGAATGGATATATTTGAACGAATAAATTAGAATGGATCATACGAATGAATTAGAATGGATCGTACGAATGCATTAGAGTGATCATACGAATGAACTAGAATGGATACATTCGTGCGAATAAATTCATTCGTACGATTTATTGAATTAGAATGGATTAGAACGCATCGTACGATCCATTCTAACTCATTAGAATGGATCATAGGAATGAATTTGAATGGATCGTACGAATGAATTAGAATGGATCGTGCGAATGAATTAGAATGGATCGTACGAATGAATTTGAATGGTTACATTCGTACGAATGAATTTGAATGGATCATACGAATGAATTAGAATGGATCGTACAAATTAGAATGGATCGTGCGAATGATTAAGAATGGATACATTCGTGTGAATGAACTAGAATGGATCGTGCGAATGAATTAGAATGGATCGTACGAATGAATTAGAATGGATACATTCATACGACTGAATTAGAATGGATCGTGCGAATTAATTAGAATGGATCGTACGAATGAATTTGAATAGATACATTTGTGCGAATGAATTAGAACGCATCACGAATGAATTAGAATGGATCATACGAATGAATTAGAATGGATACATTCATACGACTGAATTAGAATGGATCGTGCGAATTAATTCGAATGGATCGTACGAATGAATTTCAATGGATACATTTGTGCGCATGAATCTGAATGGATTGTATGAATGAATTACAATGGATCGTACGAATGAATTAGAATGGATCGTACGAATGAATTAGAATATCTCATACGAATGAATTAGAATAAATTAGAATGGATAGTGCGAATGAATTAGAATGGATCGTACGAATGAATTAGAATGGATTGTACGAGTGAATTAGAATAGATCGTGCGAATGAATTAGAATGGATCGTACAAATGAATTAGAAAGGTTACATTTGTGAGAATGAATTAGAATGGATCGTACGAATGAATTAGAATGGATCGTACGAATGAATTAGAATGGATCATACGAATGAATTAGAATAAATCATACAAATGAATTAGAAACGTTACATTCGTGAGAATGAATTAGAATGGATCGTGCGAATTAATTAGAATGGATCGTACGAATGGATTAGAATAGATCGTACGAATGAATTAGAATGGATCGTACAAATGAATTAGAAAGGTTACATTTGTGAGAATGAATTAGAATGGATCGTACGAATGAATTAGAATGGATCGTACGAATGGATTAGAATGGATCGTATGAATGGATTAGAATGGATACATTCGTGCGAATGAATTAGAATGTAACGTAGGAATTAATTAGAATGGATCGTATGAATGAATTAGAATGGTTACATTCGTTCAAATGAATTAGAATGGATCGTACGAATGAATAAGAATGAATCATACGAATGAATTAGAATGGATCGTGCGAATGAATTTGAATGGATCATACGAATGAATTAGAATGGATACATTCCAGCGAATGAATTAGAATAGATCGTAGGAATGAATTAGAATGGATCATACGAATGAATTAGAATGGATCGTGCGAATGAATTAGAATGGATTGTATGAAAGAATTAGAATGGATCGTACGAATGAATTAGAATAGATACATAGGAATGAATTAGAATGGATCGTACGAATGATTCGAGCGAATGAATTAGACTAGATCGTAGGAATGAATTAGAATGGATCGTACGAATGAATTAGAATGGATCATAGGAATGAATTAGAATGGATCGTGCAAATGAATTAGAATGGATACATTCGTGCGAATGAATTAGAATAGATCGTAGGAATGAATTAGAATGGATCGTACGAACGAATTAGAATGGTTACATTCGTGCGAATGAATTAGAATGGATCGTATGAATGGATTAGAATGGATCGTACGAATGGATTAGAATGGATCGTACTTCTTATTGATTCATACGATCCATTCCAATTTATTCGTACGATACATTCTAATTCATTCGTACGATCCATTCTAATTCATTCGTACGATCCATTCTAATTTATTCGCACGATCCATTCTAATTCATTCGTATGATCCATTCTAATTCATTCGCACAAATATATCCATTCTAATTCATTCGTACGATCCATTCTAATGCATTCATACGATTCATTCTAATTCATTCGCACGAATGTATCGATTCTAATTTATTCGTACGATCCATTCTAATGCATTCGTACGATTCATTCTAATTCATTCGCACGATCCATTCTAATTCATTCGTATGATCCATTCTAATTCATTCGTATGATCAATTCTAATTCATTCGTACGTTCCATTCTAATTCATTCGTACGATCCATTCTAATTCATTCACACAAATATATCCATTCTAATTCATTCGTACGATCCATTCTAATGCATTCATACGATTCATTCTAATTCATTCGCACGAATGTATCCATTCTAATTCATTCGCACAATCCATTATAATCCATTCGTATGATCCATTCTAATCCATTCTAATTCATTCGCACAAATGAATTAGAATGGATCGTACAAATGAATTAGAATGGATATATTCGTACGAATGGATTAGAATGGATCGCACGAATAGATTAGAATGGATCGTACGAATGAATTAGAATGGATCGTACGAATAAATTAGAATGGATCGTATCATTCGTACGATCCAATCTAATCCATTCGTACGATCCATTCTAATCCATTCGTACGATCCATTCTAATTCATTCTCACAAATGTAACCTTTCTAATTCATTTGTACGATCCATTCTAATTCATTCGTATGATCCATTCTAATTCATTCGTACGATCCATTCTAATTTATTTGCATGAATGTATCCATTCTAATTCATTCGTACAATCCATTCTAATTCATTCGCACGATCTATTCTAATTCATTCGTATGATCCATTCTAATTCATTCCTACGATCCATTCTAATTCATTCGCACAAAACATTCTTATTCATTCGTATGATCCATTCAAATTCATTCGCATGATCCATTCTAATTCATTCGAACGATCCATACTAATTCATTCTCACGAATGTAACCTTTCTAATTCATTTGTATGATCCATTCTAATTCATTCGCACGATCTATTCTAATTCATTCGCACGATCCATTCTAATTCATTCGTCCAATCTAGAATGGATCGTGCGAATAAATTTGAATGGATCGTACAAATGCATTAGAATGGATACAATCGTGCGAATGAATTAGAATGGCTTATACGAATGAATTAGAATGGATACATTTGTGCGAATGAATTTGAATGGATTGCACGAATTGAATTATAATGGATCGTACGAATGGATTAGAATGGATCGTATGAATGAATTAGAATGGATTATACAAATGAATTAGAAAGGTTACATTCGTGAGAATGAATTAGAATGGATCGTGTGAATGAATTAGAACTGATCATACGAATGGATTAGAATGGATCATACGAATGAATTAGAATAGATCGTGCGAATGAATTAGAATGGATCATACAAATGAATTAGAAAGGTTACATTCGTGAGAATGAATTAGAATGGATCGTACGAATAAATTAGAATGGATCATGCGAATGAATTTGAATGGATCCATTCTAATTCATTCGCTCGAATGTATCCTTTCTAATTCATTTGTATGATCCATTCTAATTCATTCGTACGATCCATTCTAATCCATTCGTATGATCCATTCTAATCCATTCGTACGATCTATTCTAATTCATTCGTATGAATGTATCCATTCTAATTTATTCGTACGATCCAGTCTAATTCATTCGTATGATCCATTCTAATTCATTCGCACAAATGTATCCATTCAAATTCATTCGTACGATCCATTCTAATTAATTCGCACGATCCATTCTAATTTAGTCGTATGAATGTATCCATTTTAATTCATTCGTACGATCCATTCTAATTCGTACGATCCATTCTAATACATTCGTACGATCCATTCTAATTCATTCGTACGAATCCATTCTAATTCATTCGTACGATCCATTCTAATTCATTCGCACGATCCATTCTAATTCATTCGTACGATCCATTCTAATTCATTCGCATGATCTATTCTAATTCCTCCGATCCATTCTAATTCATTCGTACGATCCATTCTAATCCATTCGCACGATCCATTCTAATTCTTTCATATGATCCATTCTAATTCATTCGCACGAATGTATCCATTCTAGTTCATTCGTACGCTCCATTCTAATTCATTCGTACGCTCCATTCAAATTCATTCGCACGATCCATTCTAATTCATTCGTACGATCCATTCTAATTCATTCGTACGATCTATTCTAATTCATTCGCACGAATGTAACCATTCTAATTCATTCGTACGAATGAATGGATTAGAATGGATCATACGAACGCATTGTACGAATGAATTAGAATGGATACATTTGTACGAATGAATTACAATGGATCGTGCGAATGAATTAGAATGGATACATTCGTGCGAATGAATTAGAATGGATCGTGCGAATGAATTGGAATGGATCATGCGAATGAATTTGAATGGAGCGTACGAATGAATTAGAATGGAGCGTACGAATGAACTAGAATGGATACATTCGTGCGAATGAATTAGAATGGATCATATGAAAGAATTAGAATTGATCGTGCGAATGAATTAGAATGGATCGTGCGAATGAATTAAAATAGATCGTACGAATGAATAAGAATGGATCGTACGAATGAATTAGAATGGATCGTGCGAATGAATTAGAATGGATCGTACGAATGAATTAAAATGGATACATTTGTGAGAATGAATTAGAATAGATTAGAATGGATCGTACGAATGGATTAGAATCCATTCTAATTCATTTGTATGATCCAATCTAATTCGTCGCATGATCCATTCTAATTCATTCGCTCGAATGTATCCATTCTAATTCATTCGTACGATCCATTCAAATGCATTCGTACGATCCATTCTAATTCATTCGTATGATCCATTCTAATTTATTCGTTCAAATATATCCATTCTAATTCATTCATACGATCCATTCTAATTCATTCGCACGATCCATTCTAATTCATTCGCACGAATCATTCGCACGATCCATTCTAATTCATTCGTACGATCCATTCTAATTCATTCGGTGGATCCATTCTAATTCATTCGTACGATCAATTCCAATTCATTCGTACGATCCATTCTAATTCATTCGCACGATCCATTCTAATTCTTTCATATGATCCATTCTAATTTATTCACACGAATGTATCCATTCTATTTCATTCGTATGCTCCATTCTAATTCATTCGTACGCTCCATTCAAATTCATTCGCATGATCCATTCTAATTCATTCGCACGATCCATTCTAATTCATTCGTCCGATCCATTCTAATTCATTCGCACGAATGTATCCATTCTAATTCATTCGCACGATCCATTCTAATTTATTCATACAAATGTATCCATTCTAATTCATTCGTACAATGCGTTCGTACGATCCATTCTAATGCATTCATTCGTACGAATGAATTAGAATGGTTACATTCATGCGAATGAATTAGAATAGCTCGTACGAATGAATTAAAATGGATCGTACGAATGAATTAGAATGGATCGTGCGAATGAATTTGAATGGAGCGTACGAATGAATTAGAATGGAGCGTACGAATGAACTAAAATGGATACATTCGTGCGAATGAATTAGAATAGATCATATGAAAGAATTAGAATGGATCGTGCGAATGGGTTAGAATGGATCGTACGAATGAATTAGAATAGATCGGACGAATTAGAATGGATCATGCGAATGAATTAGAAAGGATCGTACGAATGAATTAGAATGGATCGTGCGAATGAATTAGAATGGATCGTACGAATGAATTAGAATGGATTCGTACGAATGAATTAGAATGGATCGTACGAATAGATTAGAATGGATCGTACGAATTAGAATGGATCGTGTGAATGAATTAGAATGGATCGTATGAATAAATTAGAATGGATCGTACGAAGGAATTAGAATGGATCGCAGGAATGAATTAGAATGGATCGTACGAATGAATTAGAATGAATCGTACGAATGAATTAGAATGGATACATTCGAGCGAATGAATTTCGAATGCATTAGAATGGATACATTCATGCGAATGAATTAGAATGGATCGTACGAATGAATTAGAATGGATCGTGCGAATGAATTAGAATGGATCGGACGAATGAATTAGAATGGATCGTGCGAATGAATTAGAATGGATCGTCTTGTGAATAAATTAGAATGGATCGTATATTCGTGCAAATAAATTAGAATGGATCATACGAATGAATTAGAATGGATCGTGCGAATGAATTAGAATGAATCGTACGAATGCATTAGAATGGATCCAACGAATGAATTAGAATGGATCGTACGAATGGATTAGAATGGATCGTACGAATGAATTAGAATGGATCGTATGAATGGATTAGAATGGATCGTACAAATGAATTAGAATGGATCGTATGAATAAATTAGAATGGATACATTTGTGCGAATGAGTTAGAATGGATCATACGAATGAATTAGAATGGATCGTACGAATGGATTAGAATGGATACATTCGAGCGAATGGATTAGAATTGATCGTACGAATTAATTAGAATGGATCATAGGAATGAATTAGAATGGATCGTGCAAATGAATTAGAACGGATACACTCGTGCGAATGAATTAGAATGGATCATAGGAATGAATTAGAATGGATCGTACGAATGAATTAGAATAGATACATAGGAATGAATTAGAATGGATCGTACGAATGATTCGAGCGAATGAATTAGACTAGATCGTAGGAATGAATTAGAATGGATCGTACGAATGAATTAGAATGGATCATAGGAATGAATTAGAATGGATCGTGCAAATAAATTAGAATGGATACATTCGTGCGAATGAATTAGAATAGATCGTAGGAATGAATTAGAATAGATCGTACGAATGAATAAGAATGGTTACATTCGTGCGAATGAATTAGAATGGATCGTATGAATGGATTAGAATGGATCGTACGAATGGATTAGAATGGATTGTACTTCTTATTCATTCATACGATCCATTCCATTTTATTCGTACGATCCATTCTAATTCATTCGTACGATCCATTCTAATTCATTCGTACGATCCATTCTAATTTATTCGCACGATCCATTCTAATTCATTCGTATGATCCATTCTAATTCATTCGCACAAATATATCCATTCTAATTCATTCGTACGATCCATTCTAATGCATTCATACGATTCATTCTAATTCATTCGCACGAATGTATCGATTCTAATTTATTCGTACGATCCATTCTAATGCATTCGTACGATTCATTCTAATTCATTCGCACGATCCATTCTAATTCATTCGTATGATCCATTCTAATTCATTCGTATGATCAATTCTAATTCATTCGTACGTTCCATTCTAATTCATTCGTACGATCCATTCTAATTCATTCGCACAAATATATCCATTCTAATTCATTCGTACGATCCATTCTAATGCATTCATACGATTCATTCTAATTCATTCGCACGAATGTATCCATTCTAATTCATTCGCACAATCCATTATAATCCATTCGTATGATCCATTCTAATCCATTCTAATTCATTCGCACAAATGAATTAGAATGGATCGTACAAATGAATTAGAATGGATATATTCGTACGAATGGATTAGAATGGATCGCACGAATAGATTAGAATGGATCGTACGAATGAATTAGAATGGATCGTACGAATAAATTAGAATGGATCGTATCATTCGTACGATCCAATCTAATCCATTCGTACGATCCATTCTAATCTATTCGTACGATCCATTCTAATTCATTCTCACAAATGTAACCTTTCTAATTCATTTGTACGATCCATTCTAATTCATTCGTATGATCCATTCTAATTCATTCGTACGATCCATTCTAATTTATTTGCATGAATGTATCCATTCTAATTCATTCGTACAATCCATTCTAATTCATTCGCACGATCTATTCTAATTCATTCGTATGATCCATTCAAATTCATTCCTACGATCCATTCTAATTCATTCGCACAAAACATTCTTATTCATTCGTATGATCCATTCAAATTTATTCGCATGATCCATTCTAATTCATTCGAACGATCCATACTAATTCATTCTCACGAATGTAACCTTTCTAATTCATTTGTATGATCCATTCTAATTCATTCGCACGATCTATTCTAATTCATTCGCACGATCCATTCTAATTCATTCGTCCAATCTAGAATGGATCGTGCGAATAAATTAGAATGGATCGTACAAATGCATTAGAATGGATACAATCGTGCGAATGAATTAGAATGGCTTATACGAATGAATTAGAATGGATACATTTGTGCGAATGAATTTGAATGGATTGCACGAATTGAATTATAATGGATCGTACGAATGGATTAGAATGGATCGTACGAATGAATTAGAATGGATTATACAAATGAATTAGAAAGGTTACATTCGTGAGAATGAATTAGAATGGATCGTGTGAATGAATTAGAACTGATCATACGAATGGATTAGAATGGATCATACGAATGAATTAGAATAGATCGTGCGAATGAATTAGAATGGATCATACAAATGAATTAGAAAGATTACATTCGTGAGAATGAATTAGAATGGATCGCACGAATAAATTAGAATGGATCATGCGAATGAATTTGAATGGATCCATTCTAATTCATTCGCTCGAATGTATCCTTTCTAATTCATTTGTATGATCCATTCTAATTCATTCGTACGATCCATTCTAATCCATTCGTATGATCCATTCTAATCCATTCGTACGATCTATTCTAATTCATTCGTATGAATGTATCCATTCTAATTTATTCGTACGATCCAGTCTAATTAATTCGTATGATCCATTCTAATTCATTCGCACAAATATATCCATTCAAATTCATTCGTACGATCCATTCTAATTAATTCGCACGATCCATTCTAATTTAGTTGTATGAATGTATCCATTTTAATTCATTCGTACGATCCATTCTAATTCGTACGATCCATTCTAATACATTCGTACGATCCATTCTAATTCATTCGTACGAATCCATTCTAATTCATTCGTACGATCCATTCTAATTCATTCGCACGATCCATTCTAATTCATTCGTACGATCCATTCTAATTCATTCGCATGATCTATTCTAATTCCTCCGATCCATTCTAATTCATTCGTACGATCCATTCTAATCCATTCGCACGATCCATTCTAATTCTTTCATATGATCCATTCTAATTCATTCGCACGAATGTATCCATTCTAGTTCATTCGTACGCTCCATTCTAATTCATTCGTACGCTCCATTCAAATTCATTCGCACGATCCATTCTAATTCATTCGTACGATCCATTCTAATTCATTCGTACGATCTATTCTAATTCATTCGCACGAATGTAACCATTCTAATTCATTCGTACGAATGAATGGATTAGAATGGATCATACGAACGCATTGTACGAATGAATTAGAATGGATACATTTGTACGAATGAATTACAATGGATCGTGCGAATGAATTAGAATGGATACATTCGTGCGAATGAATTAGAATGGATCGTGCGAATGAATTGGAATGGATCATGCGAATGAATTTGAATGGAGCGTACGAATGAATTAGAATGGAGCGTACGAATGAACTAGAATGGATACATTCGTGCGAATGAATTAGAATGGATCATATGAAAGAATTAGAATTGATCGTGCGAATGAATTAGAATGGATCGTGTGAATGAATTAAAATAGATCGTACGAATGAATAAGAATGGATCGTACGAATGAATTAGAATGGATCGTGCGAATGAATTAGAATGGATCGTACGAATGAATTAAAATGGATACATTTGTGAGAATGAATTAGAATAGATTAGAATGGATCGTACGAATGGATTAGAATCCATTCTAATTCATTTGTATGATCCAATCTAATTCGTCGCACGATCCATTCTAATTCATTCGCTCGAATGTATCCATTCTAATTCATTCGTACGATCCATTCAAATGCATTCGTACGATCCATTCTAATTCATTCGTATGATCCATTCTAATTTATTCGTTCAAATATATCCATTCTAATTCATTCATACGATCCATTCTAATTCATTCGCAAGATCCATTCTAATTCATTCGCACGAATCATTCGCACGATCCATTCTAATTCATTCGTACGATCCATTCTAATTCATTCGGTGGATCCATTCTAATTCATTCGTACGATCAATTCCAATTCATTCGTACGATCCATTCTAATTCATTCGCACGATCCATTCTAATTCTTTCATATGATCCATTCTAATTTATTCACACGAATGTATCCATTCTATTTCATTCGTATGCTCCATTCTACTTCATTCATACGCTCCATTCAAATTCATTCGCATGATCCATTCTAATTCATTCGCACGATCCATTCTAATTCATTCGTCCGATCCATTCTAATTCATTCGCACGAATGTATCCATTCTAATTCATTCGCACGATCCATTCTAATTTATTCGTACAAATGTATCCATTCTAATTCATTCGTACAATGCGTTCGTACGATCCATTCTAATGCATTCATTCGTACGAATGAATTAGAATGGTTACATTCATGCGAATGAATTAGAATAGCTCGTACGAATGAATTAAAATGGATCGTACGAATGAATTAGAATGGATCGTGCGAATGAATTTGAATGGAGCGTACGAATGAATTAGAATGGAGCGTACGAATGAACTAAAATGGATATATTCGTGCGAATGAATTAGAATGGATCATATGAAAGAATTAGAATGGATCGTGCGAATGGGTTAGAATGGATCGTACGAATGAATTAGAATAGATCGGACGAATTAGAATGGATCATGCGAATGAATTAGAAAGGATCGTACGAATGAATTAGAATGGATCGTGCGAATGAATTAGAATGGATCGTACGAATGAATTAGAATGGATTCGTACGAATGAATTAGAATGGATCGTACGAATAGATTAGAATGGATCGTACGAATTAGAATGGATCGTGTGAATGAATTAGAATGGATCGTATGAATAAATTAGAATGGATCGTACGAAGGAATTAGAATGGATCGCAGGAATGAATTAGAATGGATCGTACGAATGAATTAGAATGAATCGTACGAATGAATTAGAATGGATACATTCGAGCGAATGAATTTCGAATGCATTAGAATGGATACATTCATGCGAATGAATTAGAATGGATCGTACGAATGAATTAGAATGGATCGTGCGAATGAATTAGAATGGATCGGACGAATGAATTAGAATGGATCGTGCGAATGAATTAGAATGGATCGTCTTGTCAATAAATTAGAATGGATCGTATATTCGTGCAAATAAATTAGAATGGATCATACGAATGAATTAGAATGGATCGTGCGAATGAATTAGAATGAATCGTACGAATGCATTAGAATGGATCCAACGAATGAATTAGAATGGATCGTACGAATGGATTAGAATGGATCGTACGAATGAATTAGAATGGATCGTATGAATGGATTAGAATGGATCGTACAAATGAATTAGAATGGATCGTATGAATAAATTAGAATGGATACATTTGTGTGAATGAGTTAGAATGGATCATACGAATGAATTAGAATGGATCGTACGAATGGATTAGAATGGATACATTCGAGCGAATGGATTAGAATGGATCGTACGAATTAATTAGAATGGATCATAGGAATGAATTAGAATGGATCGTGCAAATGAATTAGAACGGATACACTCGTGCGAATGAATTAGAATGGATCATAGGAATGAATTAGAATGGATCGTACGAATGAATTAGAATAGATACATAGGAATGAATTAGAATGGATCGTACGAATGATTCGAGCGAATGAATTAGACTAGATCGTAGGAATGAATTAGAATGGATCGTACGAATGAATTAGAATGGATCATAGGAATGAATTAGAATGGATCGTGCAAATAAATTAGAATGGATACATTCGTGCGAATGAATTAGAATAGATCGTAGGAATGAATTAGAATGGATCGTACGAATGAATAAGAATGGTTACATTCGTGCGAATGAATTAGAATGGATCGTATGAATGGATTAGAATGGATCGTACGAATGGATTAGAATGGATTGTACTACTTATTCATTCATACGATCCATTCCAATTTATTCGTACGATCCATTCTAATTCATTCGTACGATCCATTCTAATTCATTCGTACGATCCATTCTAATTTATTCGCACGATCCATTCTAATTCATTCGTATGATCCATTCTAATTCATTCGCACAAATATATCCATTCTAATTCATTCGTACGATCCATTCTAATGCATTCATACGATTCATTCTAATTCATTCGCACGAATGTATCGATTCTAATTTATTCGTACGATCCATTCTAATGCATTCGTACGATTCATTCTAATTCATTCGCACGATCCATTCTAATTCATTCGTATGATCCATTCTAATTCATTCGTATGATCAATTCTAATTCATTCGTACGTTCCATTCTAATTCATTCGTACGATCCATTCTAATTCATTCGCACAAATATATCCATTCTAATTCATTCGTACGATCCATTCTAATGCATTCATACGATTCATTCTAATTCATTCGCACGAATGTATCCATTCTAATTCATTCGCACAATCCATTATAATCCATTCGTATGATCCATTCTAATCCATTCTAATTCATTCGCACAAATGAATTAGAATGGATCGTACAAATGAATTAGAATGGATATATTCGTACGAATGGATTAGAATGGATCGCACGAATATATTAGAATGGATCGTACGAATGAATTAGAATGGATCGTACGAATAAATTAGAATGGATCGTATCATTCGTACGATCCAATCTAATCCATTCGTACGATCCATTCTAATCCATTCGTACGATCCATTCTAATTCATTCTCACAAATGTAACCTTTCTAATTCATTTGTACGATCCATTCTAATTCATTCGTATGATCCATTCTAATTCATTCGTACGATCCATTCTAATTTATTTGCATGAATGTATCCATTCTAATTCATTCGTACAATCCATTCTAATTCATTCGCACGATCTATTCTAATTCATTCGTATGATCCATTCTAATTCATTCCTACGATCCATTCTAATTCATTCGCACAAAACATTCTTATTCATTCGTATGATCCATTCAAATTTATTCGCATGATCCATTCTAATTTATTCGAACGATCCATACTAATTCATTCTCACGAATGTAACCTTTCTAATTCATTTGTATGATCCATTCTAATTCATTCGCACGATCTATTCTAATTCATTCGCACGATCCATTCTAATTCATTCGTCCAATCTAGAATGGATCGTGCGAATAAATTAGAATGGATCGTACAAATGCATTAGAATGGATACAATCGTGCGAATGAATTAGAATGGCTTATACGAATGAATTAGAATGGATACATTTGTGCGAATGAATTTGAATGGATTGCACGAATTGAATTATAATGGATCGTACGAATGGATTAGAATGGATCGTACGAATGAATTAGAATGGATTATACAAATGAATTAGAAAGGTTACATTCGTGAGAATGAATTAGAATGGATCGTGTGAATGAATTAGAACTGATCATACGAATGGATTAGAATGGATCATACGAATGAATTAGAATAGATCGTGCGAATGAATTAGAATGGATCATACAAATGAATTAGAAAGGTTACATTCGTGAGAATGAATTAGAATGGATCGTACGAATAAATTAGAATGGATCATGCGAATGAATTTGAATGGATCCATTCTAATTCATTCGCTCGAATGTATCCTTTCTAATTCATTTGTATGATCCATTCTAATTCATTCGTACGATCCAATCTAATCCATTCGTATGATCCATTCTAATCCATTCGTACGATCTATTCTAATTCATTCGTATGAATGTATCCATTCTAATTTATTCGTACGATCCAGTCTAATTCATTCGTATGATCCATTCTAATTCATTCGCACAAATATATCCATTCAAATTCATTCGTACGATCCATTCTAATTAATTCGCACGATCCATTCTAATTTAGTTGTATGAATGTATCCATTTTAATTCATTCGTACGATCCATTCTAATTCGTACGATCCATTCTAATACATTCGTACGATCCATTCTAATTCATTCGTACGAATCCATTCTAATTCATTCGTACGATCCATTCTAATTCATTCGCACGATCCATTCTAATTCATTCGTACGATCCATTCTAATTCATTCGCATGATCTATTCTAATTCCTCCGATCCATTCTAATTCATTCGTACGATCCATTCTAATCCATTCGCACGATCCATTCTAATTCTTTCATATGATCCATTCTAATTCATTCGCACGAATGTATCCATTCTAGTTCATTCGTACGCTCCATTCTAATTCATTCGTACGCTCCATTCAAATTCATTCGCACGATCCATTCTAATTCATTCGTACGATCCATTCTAATTCATTCGTACGATCTATTCTAATTCATTCGCACGAATGTAACCATTCTAATTCATTCGTACGAATGAATGGATTAGAATGGATCATACGAACGCATTGTACGAATGAATTAGAATGGATACATTTGTACGAATGAATTACAATGGATCGTGCGAATGAATTAGAATGGATACATTCGTGCGAATGAATTAGAATAGATCGTGCGAATGAATTGGAATGGATCATGCGAATGAATTTGAATGGAGCGTACGAATGAATTAGAATGGAGCGTACGAATGAACTAGAATGGATACATTCGTGCGAATGAATTAGAATGGATCATATGAAAGAATTAGAATTGATCGTGCGAATGAATTAGAATGGATCGTGCGAATGAATTAAAATAGATCGTACGAATGAATAAGAATGGATCGTACGAATGAATTAGAATGGATCGTGCGAATGAATTAGAATGGATCGTACGAATGAATTAAAATGGATACATTTGTGAGAATAAATTAGAATAGATTAGAATGGATCGTACGAATGGATTAGAATCCATTCTAATTCATTTGTATGATCCAATCTAATTCGTCGCACGATCCATTCTAATTCATTCGCTCGAATGTATCCATTCTAATTCATTCGTACGATCCATTCAAATGCATTCGTACGATCCATTCTAATTCATTCGTATGATCCATTCTAATTTATTCGTTCAAATATATCCATTCTAATTCATTCATACGATCCATTCTAATTCATTCGCACGATCCATTCTAATTCATTCGCACGAATCATTCGCACGATCCATTCTAATTCATTCGTACGATCCATTCTAATTCATTCGGTGGATCCATTCTAATTCATTCGTACGATCAATTCCAATTCATTCGTACGATCCATTCTAATTCATTCGCACGATCCATTCTAATTCTTTCATATGATCCATTCTAATTTATTCACACGAATGTATCCATTCTATTTCATTCGTATGCTCCATTCTAATTCATTCGTACGCTCCATTCAAATTCATTCGCATGATCCATTCTAATTCATTCGCACGATCCATTCTAATTCATTCGTCCGATCCATTCTAATTCATTCGCACGAATGTATCCATTCTAATTCATTCGCACGATCCATTCTAATTTATTCGTACAAATGTATCCATTCTAATTCATTCGTACAATGCGTTCGTACGATCCATTCTAATGCATTCATTCGTACGAATGAATTAGAATGGTTACATTCATGCGAATGAATTAGAATAGCTCGTACGAATGAATTAGAATGGATCGTATGAATGAATTAGAATGGATCGTGCGAATGAATTTGAATGGAGCGTACGAATGAATTAGAATGGAGCGTACGAATGAACTAAAATGGATACATTCGTGCGAATGAATTAGAATGGATCATATGAAAGAATTAGAATGGATCGTGCGAATGGGTTAGAATGGATCGTACGAATGAATTAGAATAGATCGGACAAATTAGAATGGATCATGCGAATGAATTAGAAAGGATCGTACGAATGAATTAGAATGGATCGTGCGAATGAATTAGAATGGATCGTACGAATGAATTAGAATGGATTCGTACGAATGAATTAGAATGGATCGTACGAATAGATTAGAATGGATCGTACGAATTAGAATGGATCGTGTGAATGAATTAGAATGGATCGTATGAATAAATTAGAATGGATCGTACGAAGGAATTAGAATGGATCGCAGGAATGAATTAGAATGGATCGTACGAATGAATTAGAATGAATCGTACGAATGAATTAGAATGGATACATTCGAGCGAATGAATTTCGAATGCATTAGAATGGATACATTCATGCGAATGAATTAGAATGGATCGTACGAATGAATTAGAATGGATCGTGCGAATGAATTAGAATGGATCGGACGAATGAATTAGAATGGATCGTGCGAATGAATTAGAATGGATCGTCTTGTGAATAAATTAGAATGGATCGTATATTCGTGCAAATAAATTAGAATGGATCATACGAATGAATTAGAATGGATCGTGTGAATGAATTAGAATGAATCGTACGAATGCATTAGAATGGATCCAACGAATGAATTAGAATGGATCGTACGAATGGATTAGAATGGATCGTACGAATGAATTAGAATGGATCGTATGAATGGATTAGAATGGATCGTACAAATGAATTAGAATGGATCGTATGAATAAATTAGAATGGATACATTTGTGCGAATGAGTTAGAATGGATCATACGAATGAATTAGAATGGATCGTACGAATGGATTAGAATGGATACATTCGAGCGAATGGATTAGAATGGATCGTACGAATTAATTAGAATGGATCATAGGAATGAATTAGAATGGATCGTGCAAATGAATTAGAACGGATACATTCGTGCGAATGAATTAGAATGTATCATAGGAATGAATTAGAATGGATCGTACGAATGAATTAGAATGGTTAGATTCGTGCGAATGAATTAGAATGGATCATACGAATAGATTAGAATGGATCATAGGAATGAATTAGAATGGATCGTACGAATGGATTAGAATGGATCGTACGAATGAATAGAATGGATACATTCATACGCACGATCCATTCAAATTCATTCGCGATCCATTCTAATTCATTCGTACGATCTATTCTAATTCATTCATACGATCTATTCTAATTCATTCGCACGAATGTATCCATTCTAATTCATTCGTACAATCCAATCTAATTCAAACGTACGAACCATTCTAATTTATTTGCACGAATATACGATCCATTCTAATTTATTCGCAAGAATGTATCCATTCTAAATCATTCGTACAATCCATTCTAATTTATTCATACAAATGTATTCATTCTAATTCATTCGCACGATCCATTCTAATTCATTCGTACGATCCATTCTAATTCATTCCTACGTACGATCCATTCTAATTCATTCGCATGATCCATTCTAATTCATTTGTACGAATGTATCCATTCTAATTCATTTGCACGATCCATTCTAATGGATCGTACGAACGAATTAGCATAGATCGTCTGAATGAATTAGAATGGATCGTACGAATGGATTAGAATGGATCGTACGAATGAATCGTGCAAATAAATTAGAATGGATCATACGAATGAATTAGAATGGATCGTACGAATGAATTAGAATGGATCGTACGAATGAATTAGAATGGATCGTGCGAATGAATTAGAATGGATTGTACGAATGAATTAGAATAGATAAATACAAATGAATTAGAATGGTTACATTCGTGAGAATGAATTAGAATGGATCGTAGGAATGAATTAGAATGGATCGTACGAATGAATTAGAATGGTTACATTCAAGCGAATGAATTAGAATGGATCGTACGAATGAATTAGAATGGATCGTACGAATAAATTAGAATGGATCATGCAAATGAATTAGAATGGATCATACGAATGAATTAGAATGGATCCACCGAATGAGTTAGAATGGATCATACGAATGAATTAGAATGGATCGTACGAAAGAATTAGAATGGATCGTGCGAATGTATTAGAATGGATCGTACGAATGAATTAGAATGGATCGGACGAATTAGAATGGATCATGCGAATGAATTAGAATGGATCGTACGAATGAATTAGAATGGATCGTGCGAATGAATTAGAATGGATCGTACGAATGAATTAGAATGGATTCGTACGAATGAATTAGAATGGATCGCACGAATAGATTAGAATGGATCGTACGAATTAGAATAGATCGTACGAATGAATTAGAATTGTTACATTCCACCGAATGAGTTAGAATGGATCATACGAATGAATTAGAATGGATCGTACGAATGCATTAGAATGGATCGTACGAATGAATTAGAATGAATCGTGCAAATGAATTAGAAATGGATCGTACGAATGAATTAGAATGGCTACATTCGTGCGAATGAATTAGAATGGATCGTACGAATGGATTAGAATGGATCGTACGAATGAATTAGAATGGATCGTACGAATGAATTAGAATGGATCGTACGAATGAATTAGAATGGATCATAGCAATGAATTAGAATGGATCGTACAAATGGATTAGAATGGATCATACGAATGAATTAGAATGGATCATATGAAAGAATTAAAATGGATCGTGCGAATGAATTAGAATGGATCGTGCGAATGAATTAGAATGGATCGTACGAACGAATTAGAATGGATCGTACGAACGAATTAGAATGGATCATATTAACGAATTAGAATGGATCATACGAATGAATTAGAATGGATATATTCGTACGATCCATGCTAATACATTCGTACGATCCATTCTAATCCATTCGTACGATCCATTCTAATCCATTTGTATGATCCATTCGAATCCATTCGTACGATCCATTCTAATTCATTCGTATGATCAATTCTAATTCATTCGCACGATCTATTCTAATTCATTTGTACGATCCATTCTAATTCATTCGTACTCTAATTCATTCGCACGATCCATTCTAATTCATTCGTACGATCCATTCTAATTCATTCGTATGATCCATTCTAATTTATTCGTTCAAATATATCCATTCTAATTCATTCGTACGATCCATTCTAATTCATTCGCATGATCCATTCTAATTCATTCGTACGATCCATTCTAATTCATTCGTATGATCAATTCTAATTCATTCGCACGATCCATTCTAATTCATTTGTACGCTCTATTCTAATTCTTTCGTACAATCCATTCTAATTCATTCGTACGATCCATTCTAAAATGAGTTAGAATGGATCATACGAATGAATTAGAATGGATCGTACGAATGAATTAGAATGGATTGTGCGAATGAATTAGAATGGATCATATGAATGAATAAGAATGGATCGTACGAATGAATTAAAATGGATCGTGCGAATGAATTTGAATGGATCGTATGAATGAATTAGAATGGATCGTACAAATGAATTAGAATGGATACATTCGTGCGAATGAATTAGAATTGCTCGTAGGAATGAATTAGAATGGATCGTACGAATGAATTAGAATGGATCGTACGAATGAATTAGAATGGATCATACGAATGGATTATAATGGTTCGTGCGAATGAATTAGAATGGATCGTATGAATAAATTAGAATGGATCGTACGAATGAATTAAAATGGATACATTTGTGCGAATGAATTAGAATGGATTATACGATCTAATTAGAATGGATCGTACGAATGAATTAGAATGGATCGTATGAATGAATAAGAATGGATCGTATGAATGAATTAGAATGGATTGTGCGAATGAATTAGAATGGATACATTTGTGCGAATGGATTAGATTGCATCGTACGAATAAATTTGAATGCATTCCAATTCATTCGTATGATCTAATTCTAATTCATTCGTACGATCCATTCTAATTCATACGTACGATCCATTCTAATTCATTCGCACGATCCATTCTAATTCATTCGTCCGATCCATTCTAATTCATTCGCACGATCCATTCTAATTCATTCGTACGATCTATTCTAATTCATTCGCACGAATATATCCATTCTAAGGCATTCGTACGATTCATTCTAATTCATTCGTACGATCCATTCTAATTCATTCGTACGATCCATTCTAATTCATTCGCACGAATGTAACCATTCTAATTCATTCATACGATCCATTCTAATTCATTCGTATGATTCATTCTAATTCATTCGCACGATCCATTCTAATTCATTCGTACGATCCATTCTTATTCATTCATACGATCCATTCTAATTCATTCGTACGATCCATTCTAATTCATTCGCATGATCCATTCTAATTCATTCGTACGATCCATTCTAATTCATTCGCACGAATGTATCCATTCTAATGCATTCGTACGATTCATTCTAATTCATTCGCACGATCCATTCTAATTCATTCGTACGATCCATTCTAATTCATTCGTATGATCCATTCTATTCATTCGTACGATCCATTCTAATTCATTCGCACGATCCATTCTAATTCATTCGCACTATCCATTCAAATTTATTCGTTCAAATATATCCATTCTAATTCATTCGTACGATCCATTCTAATTTATTCGCACGATCCATTCTAATTTATTCGCTCGAATGTATCCATTCTAATTCATTCATACAATCCAGTCTAATTCATTCGCACGATCCATTCTAATTCATTCGTACGATCCATTCTAATCCATTCGTCCGATCCATTCTAATTCATTCGCACGAATGTATCCATTCTAATTCATTCGTACAATCCATTCTAATTCATTCGCACGATCCATTCTAATTCAGTCGTATGAAAGAATTAGAATGGATCGTGCGAATGATTTAGAATTGATCGTGCGAATGAATTAGAATGGATACATTCGTGCGAATGAATTAGAATTGATCATACGAATGAATTAGACTGGATCGTACGAATAAATTAGAATGGATACATTCATGCAAATGAATTAGAATGGATTGTACGAATGAATGAGAATGGATCTTATGAATGAATAAGAATGGATCGAACGAATGAATTAGAATGGATCGTGCGAATGAATTAGAATGAATCGTACGAATGCATTAGAATGGATCGTATGAATGAATTAGAATGAATCGTACGATCCATTCTAATTCATTCGTCCGATCCATTCTAATTCATTCGCACGAATGTATCCATTCTAATTCATTCGTCCGATCTATTCTAATTCATTCGTCCGATCCATTCTAATTCATTCGCACGAATGTATCCATTCTAATTCATTCGTACAATCTATTTTAATTTATTCGCACGATCCATTCTAATTCAGTCGTATGAGAGAATTAGAATGGATCATGCGAATGAATTAGAATGGATCGTGCGAATGAATTAGAATGGATACATTCGTGCGAATGAATTAGAATGGATCATACGAATAAATTAGACTGGATCGTACGAATAAATTAGAATGGATACATTCATGCAAATGAATTAGAATGGATAGTACGAATGATTTAGAATGGATCATACGAATGAATTAGAATGGATTGTACGAATGAATTAGAATGGATCATATGAATGAATTTGAATGGATCGGACGAATGAATTAGAATGGATCGTGCGAATAAATCGTACGAATGAATTAGAATGGATCATATGAATGAATTAGAATGGACCATGCGAATGAATTAGAATGAATCGTACGAATGAATTAGAATGGATCGTACAAATGAATTAGAATGGATACATTCGTACGACCCATTCTAATTCATTCGTACGATCCATTCTTATTCATTCGTACGATCCATTCAAATTCATTCGCATGATCCATTCTAATTCATTCGTACGATCCATTCTAATTCATTCTCACGAACGTAACCTTTCTGATTCATTTGTATAGATCGTACGAATAAATTAGAATAGATCATACGAATGAATTAGAATGGATCATAGGAATGAATTAGAATGGATCGTGCAAATTAATTAGAATGGATCGTGCGAATGAATTAGAATGGATCGTACGATTCATTCTAATTCATTCATACGATCCATTCTAATGCATTCGTATGATTCATTCTAATTCATTCGCACGATCCATTCTAATTCATTCGTATGATCCATTCTAATTTATTTGCAAGAATATATGATCCATTCTATTTTATTCGCAAGAATGTATCCATTCTAATTCATTCGTACAATCCATTCTAATTTATTCGTACAATCCATTCTAATTTATTCGCACGAATGTATCCATTCGTACGATCCATTCTAATTCATTCGTATGATCCATTCTAATTGATTCCTACGATCTATTCAAATTCATTCTCACAAATGTAACCTTTCTTATTCATTCGTACGATCCATTCTAATCCATTCGTACGATCCATTCTAATCCATTCGTACGATCCATTCTAATTCATTCGCACGATCCATTCTAATTCATTCGTGTGATCCATTCTAATTTATTCCTACGATCTATTCTAATTCATTCGTATGATCCATTCCAATTCATTCGTATGATCCATTCTAATTCATTCGTACGAACGAATTAGAATGGATCGTATGAACGAATTAGAATGGATTGTACGAATGAATTAGAATGGATACATTCGAGCGAATGAATTAGAATGGATCGTACGAATGAATTAGAATGGATCCACCGAATGAGTTAGAATGGATCATACAAATGAATTAGAATGGATCGTACGAATGAATTAGAATGGATTGTGCGAATGAATTAGAATGGATCGTATGAATAAATTAGAATGGATACATTCGTGCGAATGAATTAGAATGGATCGTAGGAATGAATTAGAATGGATCGTACGAATGAATTAGAATGGATACATTCGAACGAATGAATTAGAATAGATCGTAGGAATGAATTAGAATGGATCATACGAATGAATTAGAATAGATCGTAGGAATGAATTAGAATGGATCGTACGAATGAATTAGAATGGATCGTCGGAATGAATTAGGATGGATCGTACGAACGAATTAGAATGGATCGTACGAACGAATTACAATGGATCGTATGAACGAATTAGAATGGATCGTACGAATGAATTTGAATGGATCGTATGAACGAATTAGAATGGATCGTACGAATGAATTAGAATGGTTACATTCGTGCGAATGAATTAGAATGGATCGTACGAATGGATTAGAGTGGATCGTACAAATGGATTAGAATGGATCATACGAATGAATTAGAATGGATCGTACAAATGAATTAGAAAGGTTACATTTGTGAGAATGAATTAGAATGGATCGTACGAATGGATTAGAATGGATCGTACGAATGGATTAGAATGGATTGTACGAATGGATTAGAACGGATCGTACGAATGGATTAGAATAGATCGTACGAATGAATTAGAATGGATCATACAAATGAATTAGAAAGGTTACATTCGTGAGAATGAATTAGAATGGATCGTACGAATGAATTAGAATGGATACATTTGTGCGAATGAATTAGAATGGATCGTATATTCGTGCAAATAAATTAGAATGGATCGTACGAATGAATTAGAATGGATCCACCGAATGAGTTAGAATGGATCATACGAATGAATTATAAAGGATCGTACGAATGAATTAGAATGGATTGTGCGAATGAATTAGAATGGATCGTATGAATGAATAAGAATGGATCGTGCGAATGAATTAGAATGGATCGTACGAATGAATTAGAATGGATCGTGCGAATGAATTGGAAACATTCGTGCGAATGAATTAGAATGAATTAGATTGCATCGTACGATCCATTCTAATCCATTCGTACGATCCATTCTTATTCATTCATACGATCCATTATAAGTCATTCGCACAATCCATTCTAATTCATTAGAATGGATCGTACGAATGAATTAGAATGGATACATTCAAGCGAATGAATTAGAATGGATCGTACGAATGAATTAGAATGGATCATAGGAATGAATTAGAATGGATCGTGCAAATGAATTAGAATGGATACATTGGTGCGAATGAATTAGAATGGATCGTAGGATTGAAATAGAATGGATCGTACGAATGAATTAGAATGTTTACATTTGTGCGAATGAATTAGAATGGATCGTACGTAGGAATGAATTAGAATGGATCGTACGTAGGAATGAATTAGAATGGATCGTACGAATGAATTAGAATGGATCATACGAATGGATTAGAATGGATCGTACGAATGGATTAGAATGGATCGTACGAATTAGAATGGATCGTACGAATGAATTAGAATGGATACATTTGTGCGAATGAATTAGAATGGATCGTGCGAATTAATTAGAATGGATCATACAAATGAATTAGAATGGATTGTATGAATGAGTAAGAATGGATCGTACGAATGAATTAGAATGGATCGTGCGAATGAATTAGAATGGATTGTACGAATGAATTAGAATGGATCGTACGATCCATTCTAATTCATTTGCACGATCCATTCTAATTCATTCGCACGATCTATTCTAATTCATTCGTACGATACATTCTAATCCATTCGTACGATCCATTCTAATCCATTCGTACGATCAATTCTAATCCATTCGTACGATCAATTCTAATCCATTCGTACGATCCATTCTATTTCATTCATACGATCCATTCTAATTCATTCGCATGATCCATTCCAATTCATTCGTACGATCCATTCTAATTCAAACGTACGATCCATTCTAATTCATTCGTACGATCCATTCTGATTCATTCGTACGATCCATTCTAATCCATTCGTACGATCTATTCTAATCCATTCGTACGATCCATCCTAATTCATTCGTACGATCCATTCTAATTCATTCGCACTATCCATTCTAATTCATTCGTACGATCCATTCTAATTCATTCGTACGATCCATTCTAATTCATTTGCATGATCCATTCTAATTCATTCCTATGATCCATTCTAATTCTTTCGTACGATCCATTCTAATTCATTCTCACGAATGTAACCTTTCTAATTCATTTGTATGATCCATTCTAATTCATTCGTACGATCCATTCTAATCCATTCATACGATCCATTCTAATCCATTCGTACGATCCATTCTAATCCATTTGTACGATCCATTCTAATTCATTCTCACAAATGTAACCTTTCTAATTCATTTGTACGATCCATTCTAATTCATTTGTACGATCCATTCTAATCCATTCGTACGATCCATTCTAATCCATTTGTACAATCCATTCTAATTCATTCGTATGATCCATTCTAATTCATTCCTACTATCGATTATAATTCATTCGCACGAATGTATCCATTCTAATTCATTTGCACGATCCATTTCTAATTCATTCGTACGATCCATTCTAATTCATTTGCACGATCCATTCTAATCCATTCGTACGATCCATTCTAATTTATTCGTACGATCCATTCTAATTTATTCGCTCGAATGTATCCATTCTAATTCATTCGTATGATTCATTCTAATTCGTTCATACGATCCATTCTAATTCTTTCATATGATCCATTCTAATTCATTCATACGATCCATTCTAATTCATTCGTACGATCCATTCTAATTCATTCGCACGAATGTATCCATTCTAATTCATTCGTATGATCCATTCTAAACGATCCATTCTAATCCATTCGTACGATCCATTCTAATCCATTCGTACGATCCATTCTAATCCATTCGCACGATCCATTCTAATTCATTCGTATGATCCATTCTAATTTATTCATACGATCCATTCTAATTCATTCGTACAATCCATTCTAATTCATTCGTACGATCCATTCTAATTCATTCGTACGATCCATTCTAATTCATTCGTATGATCCATCTAATTCAATTCATGGAATCCATTCAAATTCATTCGCATAAATGTATCCATTCTAATTCATTCGTATGATCCATTCTAATTCATTCGCTCGAATGTATCCATTCTAATTCATTCGTACGATCCATTCTAATTCATTCGCACGATCCATTCTAATTCATTCGTACGATTCATTCTAATTCATTCGTACGATCCATTCTAATCCATTCGTACGATCCATTCTAATCCATTCGTACGATCCATTCTAATTCATTCACACGATCCATTCTAATTCATTCGTACAAACGTATCCATTCTAATTCATTCGTACGATCCATTCTAATTCATTCGTACGATCCATTCTAATTCATTCGCACAAATGTATCCATTCAAATTCATTCGTACGATCCATTCTAATTCATTCGCACGATCCATTCTAATTCATTCGTCCGATCCATTCAAATCCATTCATATGATCCATTCTAACTCATTCTCACAAATGTATCCATTCTAATTCATTCGTACGATCCATTTGTACGATCCATTCTAATTCATTTGTACGATCCATTCTAATTCATTTGTATCCATTTCTAATTCATTTGTACGATACATTCTAATTCATTCTCACAAATGTAACCTTTCTAATTCATTTGTACGATCCATTCTAATTCATTCGTACAATCCATTCTAATCCATTCGTACGATCCATTCTAATTCATTCCTATGATCCATTCTAATTCATTCCTATGATCCATTCTAATTCGTTCGTACGATCCATTCTAATTCGTTCGTACGATCCATTCAAATTCATTCGCACGATTCATTCTAATTCATTCGTACGATCCATTCTAATTCATTCGTACGATCTAATTCTAATCCATTCGTACGATCCATTCGCACGATCCATTCTAATTCATTTGTACGATCCATTTTAATTCATTAGCATGATCCATTCTAATTCATTCGTATGATACATTCGTGCGAATGAATTAGAATGGATCATACGAATGAATTAGAATGGATACATTCAAACGAATGAATTAGAATGGATCGTACGAATGAATTAGAATGGATCATAGGAATGAATTAGATTAGATCGTGCAAAAGAATTAGAATAGATACATTCGTGCGAATGAATTAGAATAGATCATACGAATGAATTAGAATGGATCGTACGAATCAATTAGAATGGATCGTGTGAATGAATTAGAATGGATCGTACGAATGAATAAGAATGGATTGTACGAATGAATTAGAATAGATCGTGCGAATGAATTAGAATAGATCATACAAATGAATTCGAATGGATCGTATGAATTAATTAGAATGGATCGTGCGAATGAATTAGAATGGATCATACGAATGCATTAGAATGGATCGTACGAACGAATTAGAATGGATCGTACGAATGAATTAGAATGGATACATTCGAGCGAATGAATTAGAATGGATCCTACGAATGAATTAGAATGGATCATAGGAATGAATTAGAATGGATCGTGCAAATGAATTAGAATGGATATATTCGTACGAATGAATTAGAATAGATCATACGAATGAATTAGAATGGATCGTAGGAATGAATTAGAATGGATCGTGCGAATGAATTAGAATGGATTGTACGAATGAATTTGAATGCATACATTCGAGCGAATGAATTAGAATAGATCGTAGGAATGAATTAGAATGGATCATACGAATGAATTAGAATGGATCGTACGAATGGATTAGAATGGATCGTACGAATGAATTAGAATGGATCATACAAATGAATTAGAAAGGTTACATTCGTGAGAATGAATTAGAATGGATCGTACGATCCATTCTAATTCATTCTCACGGATGTAACCTTTCTAATTCATTTGTACGATCCATTCTAATTCATTCATACGATCTATTCTAATTCATTCGCACGAATGTATCCATTCTAATTCATTCGCACAATCCAATCTAATTCAAACGTACGATCCATTCTAATTCATTCACATAAAGTATTCTAATTCATTCGTATGATCCATTCTAATTCATTCGTATGATTTATTCTAATTCATTCGTACGATCCATTCTAATTCATTCGCACAAATGTATCCATTCTAATTCATTCGTACTATCTATTCTAATTCATTCGCACGATCCATTCTAATTCATTTGTACGAATGTATACATTCTAATTCATTCGCACGATCCATTCTAATTCATCCGCACAAATGTATCCATTCTAATACATTCGTACGAACCATTCTAATTCATTCGTACGATCCATTCTAATTCATTCCTACGATCCATTCTAATTCATTCGCACGAATGTATCCATCCTAATTCATTTGCACGATCCATTCTAATTCATTCCTATGATCCATTCTAATTCATTCGTACGATCCATTCTAATTCATTCGCTCGAATGTATCCATTGTAATTCATTCGTACGATCCATTTTAATTCATTCGTATGATCCATTCTAATTCATTCCTACGATCCATTCTAATTCATTCGCACGAATGTATCCATTCTTATTCATTTGCACGATCCATTCTAATTCATTCATATGATCCATTCTAATTCATTCGTACGATCCATTCTAATTCATTCGCTCGAATGTATCCATTCTAATTCATTCGTACGATCCATTCTAATTCATTCGTACGATCCATTCTAATTCATTCTCACGAATGTAACCTTTCTAATTCATTTGTATGTATCCATTCTAATTCATTCGTATGATCCATTCTAATTTATTCGCACGATCTATTCTAATTCATTCGTACGATCCATTCTAATTCATTCACACGAATGTATCCATTCTAATACATTTGTACGATTCATTCTAATTAATTCGCACGATCCATTCTAATTCATTCGTACGATCCATTCTAATTCATTCGTACGATCCATTCTAATTCATTCGCACAAATGTAACCATTCTAATTCATTCGTACGATTCATTCTAATTCATTCGTATGAGCTATTCTAATTCATTCGTACGATCCCTTCTAATTCATTCGTACGATCCATTGTAATTCATTCATACAATCCATTCAGATTCATTCACACGCACAAGTGTATCCATTCTAATTCATTCGTATGATCCATTCTAATTCATTCGCTCGAATGTATCCATTCTAATTCATTCGTACGATCCATTCTAATTCATTCGCGCGATCCATTCTAATTCATTCGTACGATCCATTCTAATTCATTCGCTCGAATAGATTCATTCATACGTTTGAATTAGATTGGATTGTGCGAATGAATTAGAATGGATACATTCGTGCGAATGAATTAGAATAGATCGTATGATTGAATTAGAATGGATCGTACGAATGAATTAGAATGGATACATTTGTACGAATGAATTAGAATGGATCGTACGAATGAATTAGAATGGATCGTACGAATGAATTTGAATGGATAGTGCGAATGAATTAGAATGGATCGTACGATAGAATTAGAATGGATTGTACGAGTGAATTAGAATAGATCGTGCGAATGAATTAGAATGGATCGTACGAAAGTATTAGAATGGATCGTACGAATGAATTCGAATGGATCATACAAATGAATTAGAATGGATCGTACGAAAGGATTAGAATGGATCGTACGATCCATTCTAATTCATTCGTCCGATCCATTCTAATTCATTCGTCTGATCCATTCTAATTCATTCGCACGAATGTATCCATTCTAATTCATTCGTACAATCTATTCTAATTCATTCGTATGATCCATTCTAATTCATTCGTATGATCCATTCTAATTCATTCGCACGATCCATTCTAATTCATTCGTACGTCGTATGATCCATTCTAATTCATTCGTCCGATCCATTTTAATTCATTCGCACGAATGTATCCATTCTAATTCATTCGTACAATCCATTCTAATTCATTCGCATGATCCATTCTAATTCATTCGTATAATCCATTCTAATTCATCCCTACGATCTATTCTAATTCATTCGCTCGAATGTATCCATTCTAATTCATTCGTACAATCCATTCTTATTCATTCGTACGATCCATTCTAATCCATTCGTACGATCCATTCTAATTCATTCCTACGATCTATTCTAATTCATTCGCTCGAATGTATCCATTCTAATTCATTCGTATGATCCATTCTAATTCATTCGTATGATCCATTCTAACTCATTTGGTGGATCCATTCTAATTCATTCGTACGATCCATTCTAATTCATTCGCACGATCCATTCTAATTTATTCGTACGATCCATTCTAATTCATTCGCACGATCCATTCTAATTTATTCGCATGATCCATTCTAATTTATTCGTACGATCCATTCTAATTCATTCGCACGATCCATTCTAATTCATTCGTACGATCCATTATAATTCATTCGCTCGAATGTATCCATTCTAATTCATTCGTACGATCCATTCTAATTCATTCTCATAAATGTAACCTTTCTAATTCATTTGTACGATCCATTCTAATTCATTCGTACGATCCATTCAAGTTCATTCGTTCGATCCATTCTAATTCATTTGTACGATCCATTCTAATTCATTCGCACAAATGTATCCATTTTAATTCATTCGTACGATCCATTCTAATTTATTCATACGATCCATTCTAATTCATTCGCACGATCTATTCTAATTCATTCGTACGATCCATTCTAATTCATTCGCATGAATATATCTATTCTAATTCATTTGTACAATCCATTCTAATTCATTCATACGATCCATTCTAATCCATTTGTGCGAATAAATTAGAATGGATCGTACAAATGAATTAGAATGGATTGAACGAATGAATAAGAATGGATCGTACGAATGAATTAGAATGGGTCGTACAAATGAATTACAAAGGTTACATTTATGAGAATGAATTAGAATGGATCGTACGAATAAATTAGAATGGATCGTACAAATGAAGTAGAATGGATTGTGCGAATGAATTAGAATGGATCGTATGAATGAATAAGAACGGATCGTACGAATGAATTAGAATGGATCGTGCGAATGAATTAGAATGAATCGTACGAATGCATTAGAATGGATCGTATGAATGAATTAGAATGGATATATTTGAACGAATAAATTAGAATGGATCGTACGAATGAATTAGAATGGATCATAGGAATGAATTAGAATGGATCGTGCGAATGAATTAGAATGGATACATTCGTGCGAATGAATTAGAATGGATCGTGCGAATGAATTAGAATGGATCGTACGAATGAATTAGAATGGATATATTTGAACGAATAAATTAGAATGGATCGTGCGAATGAATTAGAATGGATTGTACGAACGAATTAGAATGGATCGTACGAATAAATTAGAATGGATCGCACGAATGAATTAGAACGGATCGTGCGAATGAATTAGAACGGATCGTGCGAATGAATTAGAACGGATCGTGCGAATGAATTAGAATGGATCGCACAAATGAATTAGAATGGATCGTGCGAATTAATTAGAATGGATCGTACGAATGAATTTGAATGGATACATTTGTGCGAATGAATCTGAATGGATTGTATGAATGAATTACAATGGATCGTACGAATGAATTAGAATGGATCGTACGAATGAATTAGAATAGCTCATACGAATGAATTAGAATAGCTCATACGAATGAATTAGAATGAATCGTACGAATTAATTAGAATGGTTACATTCGAGCGAATGAATTAGAATAGATCGTACGAATGAATTGGAATGGATCGTACGAATAAATTAGAATGGATCGTGCGAATGAATTAGAATGGATCGTATGAATGAATTAGAATGGATCCACCGAATGAGTTAGAATGGATCATACGAATGAATTAGAATGGATCGTACGAATGAATTAGAATGGATTGTGCGAATGAATTAGAATGGATCGTATGAATGAATAAGAATGGATCATAGGAATGAATTAGAATCGATCGTACGAATGAATTAGAATGGATCATAGGAATGAATTAGAATGGATCGTGCAAATGAATTAGAATGGATACATTCGTGCGAATGAATTAGAATGGATCGTACGAATGATTTAGAATGGATCGTACAAATGAATTAGAATGGATCGTACGAATGAATTACAATTGATCGTACGAATGAATTAGAATGGATCGTACAAATGAATTAGAATGGATCGTATGAATGAATTAGAATGGATACATTCGAGCGAATGAATTAGAATAGATCGTACGAATGGATTAGAATGGATCGTACGAATGAATTAAAATGGATACATTCATACGACTGAATTAGAATGGATCGTGCGAATTAATTAGAATGAATTAGAACGCATTGTACGAATGAATTAGAATAGATACATTTGTGCGAATGAATTAGATTGCATCGTGCGAATGAATTAGAATGGATCATACGAATGAATTAGAATGGATCGTGCGAATGAATTAGAATCGATCGTACGAATGAATTAGAATGGATCGTGAGAATGAATTAGAATGGATCGTATGAATGAATTAGAATGGATCCACCGAATGAGTTAGAATGGATCATACGAATGAATTAGAATGGATCATACGAATGAATTAGAATGGATCGTACGAATGAATTAGAATGGATCGGACGAATGAATTAGAATGGATTGTGTGAATGAATTAGAATAGATCGCGCGAATGAATTAGAATGCATCGTACGAATGAATTAAAATGGATACATTTGTGCGAATTACATTGGATCGTACGAATGAATTAGAATGGATTGTAGGAATGAATTAGAATGGATCGTACGAAAGAATTAGAATGGTTACATTCGTGTGAATGAATTAGAATGGATCGTACGAATGGATTAGAATGGATCATAGGAATGAATTAGAATGGATCGTACGAATGAATTAGAATGGATCGTACAAATGAATTACAAAGGTTACATTTGTGAGAATGAATTAGAATGGATCGTACGAATGAATTAGAATGGATACATTCGCTCGAATGAATTAGAATGGATCGTACGAATGAATTAGAATGGATAGTGCGAATGAATAAGAATGGATCGTACGAATGGATCATGCGAATGAATTAGAATGGCTCGTACGAATGAATTAGAATGGATCATAGGAAAGAATTAGAATGGATCGTGCAATTGAATTAGAATGGATCGCTCGAATGTATCGTACGAATGAAAAAAAATGGTTCGTACGAATTGATTAGAATGGATCGTACGAATGAATTAGAATGGACCATACAAATGAATTAGAAAGGTTACATTTGTGAGAATGAATTAGAATGGATCGTACGAATAGATTAGAATGGATCGTATGAATGGATTAGAATGGATCGTACGAATGGATTAGAATGGATCGTACAAATGGATTAGAATGGATCGTACGAATGAATTAGAATGGATCATACAAATGAATTAGAAAGGTTACATTCGTGAGAATGAATTAGAATGGATCGTACGAATGAGTTAGAATGGATCATACGAATGAATTAGAATGGATCGTACGAATGAATTTGAATGGATCGTACGAATGAATTAGAATGGATCAAATGAATGGATTTGAATGGATACATTCAAGCGAATGAATTAGAATAGATCGTACGAATGAATCAGAATAGATCGTATGAACGAATTAGAACAAACGAATGAATCGTACGAACGAATCAGAATGGATCAGAATAGATCGTAGGAACGAATGGATCATACGAATGAATTAGAATGAGTCGTGCGAATGAATTAGAATGGATCATACAAATGAATTAGAATGGATTGTGCGAATGAATTAGAACGGATCGTACGAATGAATTAGAATGGATCGAAGAATGAATTAGAATGGATACATTCGAATGAATTTGAATGGATCGTACGAATGAATTAGAATGAATCGTACGAATGAATTAGAATGGATCGGGCGAATGAATTTGAATGGATCGTACGAATGAATTAGAATGGATCGTACGAATGAATTAGAATGGATCGTACAAATGAATTAGAATGGATACATTTGTGCGAATGGATCATAGAAATGAATTAGAATGGATCGTACGAATGACTTAGAATGGATTGTATGAATGAATTAGAATGGATACATTCGTGTGAATGAATTAGAATGGATCGTATGAATGAATTAGAATGGATCATACGAATGAATTAGAATGGATACATTCGAGCGAATGAATTAGAATAGATCGTACAAATGAATTGGAATGGATCATAGGAATGAATTAGAATGGATCGTGCAAATGAATTAGAATGGATACATTCGTGTGAATGAATTAGAATGGATCATACGAATGAATTAGAATGGATCATACGAATGAATTAGAATGGATTGTGCGAATGAATTAGAATGGATCGTATGAATGGATTAGAATGGATTTATTTGTGTGAATGAATTAGAATGGATCGTACGAATTAATTAGAATAGATCGTGCAAATGAATTAGAATGGATACGAATGAATTAGAATGGATCGTACGAATGAATTAGAATGGATCGTACGAATGAATTAGAATGGATCATATGAATGAATTAGAATGGTTACATTCGTGCGAATGAATTAGAATAGATCGTACGAATGGATTAGAATGGATCGTACGAATGGATTAGAACACATTGTACGAATGAATTAGAATGGTTACATTCATGCAAATGAATTAGAATGGATTGTTCGAAAGAATTAGAATGGATCGTATGAATGAATTAGAATGGATCGTACGAATGAATTAGAATGGATCATACGAATGAATTAGAATGGATCGTGCGAATGAATTAGAATGGATCGTGTGAATGAATTAGAATGGATACATTCGTACAAATGAATTAGAATGGATCGTACAAATGAATTAGAATGGATCGTACGAATAAATTAGAATGGATTGTACGAATGAATTAGAATGGTTACATTCGTGCGAATGAATTTGAATGGATCGTACGAATGAATTAGAATGGATCGAATGAATGAATTAGAATGGATACATTCGAGCGAATGAATTAGAATAGATCGTAGGAATGAATTAGAATGGATCATCGTGCGAATAAATTAGAATGGATCGTACAAATGAATTAGAATAGCTCATACGAATGAATGAATCATACGAATGAATTAGAATGGATCGTACGATCCATTCTAATCCATTCGTACGATCCATTCTAATTCATTCGTACGATCCATTCTAATTCATTCCTATAATCTATTCTAATTCATTCGCTCGAATGTATCCATTCTAATTCATTCGTTCGATCCATTCTAATTCATTCGTACGATCCATTCAAATTCATTCGCATGATCCATTCTAATTCATTCGTACGATCCAATCTAATTCATTCTCACGAATGTAACCTTTCTAATTCATTTGTATGATCCATTCTAATTCATTCGTATGATCCGTTCTAATTCATTCGTACGATCCATTCTAATCCATTCGTACGATCCCTTCTAATTCATTCGCACGATCAATTCTAATTCATTCGTACGATCCATTCTAATTCATTCCTACGATCCATTCTAACTTATTTGCACGATCCACTCTAATTCATTCCTATGATCCATTCTAATTCATTCCTACGATCCATTCTAATTCATTCGCTCGAATGTATCCATTCTAATTCATTCGTACGATCCATTCTAATTCATTCGCATGATCCATTCGTACGATCCATTCTAATTCATTCGCACGAATGAATTTGAATGGGTCATACGAATGAATTAGAATGGATCGTACGAATGAAGTAGAATAGATACATTCGTGCGAATGAATTAGAATAGATCGTGCGAATAAATTAGAATGGATCGATCGTACGAATGAATTAGAATGGATCGTGCAAATGAATTAGAATGGATCATACGAATGAATTAGAATGGATAGTACGAATGAATTAGAATGGATCGAACGAATGAATTAGAATTGATACATTCGAGCGGAATGAATTAGAATTGATCGTACGATCCATTCTAATTCATTCTCAGAAATGTATCCATTCTAATTCATTTGTATGATCCATTCTAATTCATTCGCACGATCGATTCTAATTCATTCGCACGAATATATCCATTCTAATTCATTTGTACGATCCATTCTAATTCATTCGTACGATCCATTCTAATTCATTCGCATGATCCATTCTAATTCATTCGTACGATCCATTAGAATTAATTCGTACGATCCATTCTTATTCATTCGTACGATCCATTCTAATTCATTCGTACAATCCATTCTAATTCAGTCGTATGAATGTATCCATTCTAATTCATTCGCTCGAATGTATCCATTCTAATTCATTCGTACAAATGTATCCATTCTAATTCATTCCTACGAATGAATTAGAAAGGATCGTACGAATGGATTAGAATGGATCGTACGAATGGATTAGAATGGATCGTACGAATGGATTAGAATGGATCGTACAAATGAATTAGAAAGGTTACGTTTGTGAGAATGAATTAGAATGGATCGTACGAATGAATTAGAATGGATCATAGGAATGAATTAGAATGGATCGTGTGAATAAATTAGAATGGATATATTCGTGTGAATGAATTAGAATGGATCGTACGAATGAATTAGAATGGATCATGCGAATGAATTAGAATGGATCGTACAAATGAATTAGAATGGATCGTACGAATGAGTTAGAATGGATCGTGCGAATGAATTAGAATGGATCGTATGAATGAATTAGAATGGATCCACCGAATGAGTTAGAATGGATCATACAAATGAATTAGAATGGATCGTACGAATGAATTAGAATGGATTGTGCGAATGAATTAGAATGGATTCGTGCGAATGAATTAGAATGGATCGTACGAATGAATTAGAATAGATCATATGAATGAATTAGAATGGATACATTTTTGCGAATGAATTAGAATGGATCGTGCGAATGGATTAGAATAGATCGTACGAATAAATTAGAATGGATCGTACGAATAAATTAGAATGGATCGTTCGAACGAATTAGAATGGATCGTATGAATGAATTAAAATGGATTTTATGAATGAATTAGAATGGACCGTACGAATGAATTAGAATGGATCATAGGAATGAATTAGAATGGATTGTACAAATGGATTAGAATGGATACATTCGTACGATCCATTCTAATTCGTTCATACGATCCATTCTAATTCGTTCGTATGATCCATTCTAATTCGTTCGTACGATCCATTCTAATTCACTCCTACGATCCATTCTAATTCATTCGTACGATCAATTCTAATTCATTCCTATGATCTATTCTAATTCAGTCGTATGATCCATTCTAATTCATTCCTACGATCTATTCTAATTCATTTGCTTGAATGTATCCATTCTAATTCATTCGTACGATCCATTCTAATTCATTCCTACGATCCATTCTAATTCATTCGCACGAATGTATCCATTCTAATTCATTCATACGATCCATTCTAATTCATTCACACAATCCATTCTAATTCATTCGTACGACCCATTCTAATTCATTCATATGATCCATTCTAACTCATTCGGTGGATCCATTCTAATTCATTCGTACGATCCATTCTAATTCATTCGCTCGAATGTATCCATTCTAATTCATTTGCACGATCCATTCTAATTCATTCCTATGATCCATTTTAATTCATTCGTACGATCCATTCTAATTCATTCGCACGAATATATCCATTCTAATTCATTCGTACGATCCATTCTAATTCATTCGCACGATCCATTTTAATTCATTCGCACGATCCATTTTAATTCATTCGTACGATTCATTCGAATTCATTCGTATGATCAATTCTAATTCATTCGCACGATCCATTCTAATTCATTCGTATGATCCATTCTAATTCATTCATATAATCCATTCTAATTCATTCGTTCGATCCATTCTAATTCATTCGTATAATCAATTCTAATTCATTCGTATGATCCATTCTAATCCATTCGTATGATCCATTCTAATTCATTCGTACGATCCATTCTAATTCATTCATACAATCCATTCTAATTCAGTCGTATGAATGTATCCATTCTAATTCATTCGTCCGATTCATTCTAATCCATTCGTACGATCCATTCTAATTCATTCGTTCGATCTATTCTAATTCATTCGTATGATCCATTCTAATTTATTCGTACGATCCATTCTAATTCATTTGCATGAATGTATTCATTCTAATTTATTCGTACGATCCATTCTAATTCATTCATACGATCTATTCTAATTCATTCGCTCGAATGTATCAATTCTAATTCATTTGTTCGATCCATTCTAATTCATTCGTACGATCCATTCAAATTCATTCGCATGAATATATCCATTCTAATTCATTCGTACGATCCATTCTAATTCATTCGTACGATCAATTCTAATTCATTTGTATGATCCATTCTAATTCATTCGCACGATCCATTCTAATTCATTTGTACGATCCATTCTAATTCGTTCGTACGATCCATTCTAATTCATTTGTATGATCCATTCTAACTCATTCGGTGGATCCATTCTAATTCATTCGTACGATACATTCTAATTCATTCGCACGATCCATTCTAATTTATTCATACGATCCATTCTAATTCATTCGTACGATCCATTCTAATCCATTCGAACGATCCATTCTAATTCATTCGTACGCTCCATTCTTTTTCATTCGCACAATCCATTCGTACGATCCATTCTAATCCATTCGTACGATCCATTCTAATTCATTCGTATGATCCATTCTAACTCATTCGGTGGATCCATTCTAATTCATTCCTATGATCCATTCTAATTCATTCGCACGATCCATTCTAATTCATTCGTACGATCCATTCTAATTACAATCCATTCTAATTCAGTCGTATGAATGTCTCATACGAATGAATTAGAATGGATCATGCGAATGAATTAGAATGGATCATACGAATGAATTAGAATGGATGGTACGAACGAATTAGAATGGATACATTCGAGCGAATGAATTAGAATGGATCGTACAAATGAATTAGAATGGATCATAGGAATGAATTAGAATGGATCGTGCAAATTAATTAGAATGGATACATACGTGCGAATGAATTAGAATGGATCGTATGAATGAATTAGAATGGATCGTACGAATGAATTAGAATGGATCGTACGATCCATTCTAATTCATTCGCACGATCCATTCTAATTCGTTCGTACGATGCATTCTAATTCATTCGCACGATCTATTCGAATTCATTCGTACGATCCATTCTAATCCATTCGTATGATCAATTCTAGTTTATTAGCACTATCCATTCTAATTCATTCTCACGAATGTAACCTTTCTAATTCATTTGTTTGATCCATTCTAATTGATTCGTACGGTCCATTCTAATCCATTCGTACGATCCATTCTAATTCATTCGCTCGAATGTATCCATTCTAATTTATTCGTACGATCCATTCTAATCCATTCGTACGATCCATTCTAAACCATTCGTACGATCCATTCTAATTCATTCGTACGATCCATTCTAAATCATTCCTACGATCCATTCTAATTCATTCGCACGAATGTATTAGAATGGATCGTACGAATGGATTAGAATGGATCGTATGAATAAATTAGAATTGATCATACGAATGAGTTAGAATGGATCGTACGAATGAATTAGAATGGATTGAACTAATGAATTAGAATGGATCATACGAATGAATTAGAATGGATCGTGCGAATGAATTAGAATGGTTGCATTCGTACGAATGAATTAGAATGGATCGTACGAATGAATTAGAATGTATCATGCGAATGAATTAGAATTGATCATACAAAAGAATTAGAAGGGTTACATTCGTGCAAATGAATTAGAATGGATCATACGTAGGAATGAATTAGAATGGATCGTACGAATGAATTAGAATGGATCGTACGAATGGATTAGAATGGATCGTGCGAATGAATTAGAATGGATCGTATGAATAAATTAGAATGGATCGTACGAATGAATTAAAATGGATACATTTGTGCGAATGAATTAGAATGGATCATACGATCTATTAGAATGGATCATACAAATGAAATAGAATGGATCGAACGAATGAATTAGAATGAATCGTACGATCCATTCTAATTCATTCATCCGATCCATTCTAATTCATTCGCACGAATGTATCCATTCTAATTCATTCGCACGATCTATTCTAATTCATTCACATAATCCATTCTAATTCATTCGTATGATCCATTCTAATTTATTCGTTCAAATATGTCCATTCTAATTCATTCGTACGATCCAATCTAATTCATTCGTACGATCAAATCTAATTCATTCGTACGATCCATTCTAATTCATTCGTACAAATGTATCCATTCTAATTCATTCCGATGATCCATTCTAATTCATTCGTACGATCCATTCTAATTCATTCGCACAAATGTAACCATTCTAATTCATTTGTACGATCCATTCTAATTCATTCCTACGATCCATTCTAATTCATTCGCACGAATGTAACCATTCTAATTCATTCGTACGATCCATTCTAATTCATTCCTATGATCCATTCTAATTCATTCGCACGAATGTATCCATTCTAATTCATTTGCACGATCCATTCTAATTCATTCCTATGATCCATTCTAATTCATTCGTACGATCCATTTTAATTCATTCGCTCGAATGTATCCATTCTAATTCATTCGTACGATCCATTCTAATTCGTTCATATGATCCATTCTAATTCGTTCGTACGATCCATTCTAATTCGTTCGTACGATCCATTCTAATTCATTCGCACGATCTATTCTAATTCATTCGTATGATCCATTCTAATCCATTCGTATGATCAATTCTAATTCATTCGCACGATCCATTCTAATTCATTCTCACGAATGTAACCTTTCTAATTTATTTGTATGATCCATTCTAATTCATTCGTACGAAAGAATTAGAATGGATCATACGAATGAATTCTAATTCAGTCGTATGAATGTATCCATTTTAATTCATTGGTACGATCCATTCTAATTCATTCGTACGATCTAATTCATTCGTACGATCCATTCTTATTCATTCGTATGATCCATTCTAATTTATTCGCACGAATGAATTAGAATGGTTCGTGCGAATGAATTTGAATGGATTGCATGAATTGAATTAGAATGGATCATACGAATAAATTAGAATGCATCGTGCGAATGAATTAGAATTGATCATACGAATGAATTAGAATGGATCGTATGAATGAATTAGAATGGATCATGCGAATGAATTAGAATGGATCGTATGAATAAATTAGAATGGATCGTACGAATGAATTAAAATGGATACATTTGTGTGAATGAATTAGAATGGATCATACGATCTAATTAGAATGGATAGTACGAATGAATTAGAATGGATCGTACGAATGAATTAAAATGGATAGTGCGAATGAATTAGAATGGATCGTACGAATAAATTAGAATGGATTGTACGAATGAATTAGAATAGATCGTGCGAATCAATTAGAATGGATCGTACGAAAGAATTAGAATGGATCATACGAATGAATTAGAATGGATCATACGAATGAATTAGAATGGATCGTGCGAATGAATTAGAATGGATCGTACGAATGAATTAGAATGGATCGTGCGAATGAATTAGAATGAATCGTACGAATGAATTAGAATAGATCGTGCGAATAAATTAGAATGGATCATACGAATGAATTAGAATAGATCGCACGAATGAATTAGAATGGATACATTTGTGCGAATGAATTAGAATGGATATATTTGAACGAACCATTCTAATTCATTCGTACGATCTATTCTAATTCATTCGTACGATCTATTCTAATTCATTCGTACGATCCATTCTAACTCATTCATACGACCCATTCTAATTCATTCGCACGATCCATTCTAATTCATTCGTGCAAATAAATTAGAATGGATCGTACGAATGAATTAGAATGGATCGTACGAATGAATTAGATCGTACGAATGAATTAGAATGGATACATTCATACGACTGAATTAGAATTCATTCGTATGATTCATTCGTACGAATGAATTAGAATGGATCATACAAATGAATTAGAATAGATCGTAGGAATGAATTAGAATGGATCATACGAATGAATTAGAATGGATCGTGTGAATGAATTAGAATGGATTGTATGAATGAATTAGAATGGATACATTCGTGCGAATGAATTAGAATGGATCGTACGAATGAATTAGAATGGATCTTGCGAATGAATTTGAATAGATCTTACGAATGAATAAGAATGGATCGTATGAATGAATTAGAATAGATCGTAGGAATGAATTTGAATGGATCGTAGAATGAATTAGAATGGATCGTACGTTTGAATTAGAATGGATCGTACGAATGAATTAGAATGGATCATAGGAATTAATTAGAATGGATCGTGCAAATGAATTAGAATGGATACATTCGTGCGAATGAATTAGAATGGATCGTAGGAATGAATTAGAATGGATCGTACGAATGAATTAGAATGGTTACATTCGTGCGAATGAATTAGAATGGATCATACAAATGAATAAGAATGGATCGTACGAATGTATCCATTCTAATCCATTCGCACGATCCATTCTAATTCATTTGTATGATCTATTCTAATTCGTCCGATCCATTCTAATTCATTCGTACGATCCATTCTAATCCATTCGTACGATCCATTCTAATCCATCGTGCGAATGAATTAGAATGGATCGTACGAATGAATTAGAATGGTTACATTCGTGAGAATGAATTAGAATGGATCGTACGAATGAATTAGAATAAATATATTCATGCGAATGAATTAGAATGGATCGTACAAATGAATTAGAATGGATCGTACGAATGGATTAGAATGGATCGTACGAATGGATTAGAATGGATCGTACTAATGTATTAGAATGGATCATACAAATGAGTTAGAAAGGATACATTCGTGCAAATGAATTAGAATGAATCGTAGGAATGAATTAGAATGGATAGTACGAATGAATTAGAATGGTTACATTCATACGAATGAATTAGAATGGATCAAACAAATGAATTAGAAAGGTTACAGTCGTGAGAATAAATTAGAATGGATACATTCGAGCGAATGAATTAGAATGGATCGACGAATGAATTAGAATGGATCGTGCGAACGAATTAGAATGGATCGTATGAACGAATTAAAATGGATCGTATGAATGAATTAGAATGGATCGTACGAATGAATTTGAATGGATACATTTGTGCGAATGAATCTGAATGGATTGTATGAATGAATTAGAATGGATCATGCGAATGAATTAGAATCGATCGTACGAATGGATTAGATTGGATCGTTCGAATGAATTAGAATGGATCGTACGAATGGATTAGAACGCATTGTACGAATGAATTAGAATGGATCGTACAAATGAATTTGAATGGATACATTCATGTGAATGAATTAGAATGGATCGTACGAATGAATTAGAATGGATCGTAGGAATGAATTAGAAAGGTTACATTCGTGAGAATGAATTAGAATGGATCGTATGAACGAATTAGAATGGATCATACGAATAAATTAGAATGGATACATTCGTGAGAATGAATTAGAATGGATGATATGAATGAATTAGAATGGATCATTGGAATGGATTTGAATGGATTGCACGAATGAATTAGAATGGATCGAACGAATGAATTAGAATGGATTGTACGCATGAATATATCTATTCTAATTCATTCCTATGATCCATTCTAATACATTCTTACGATCCATTCTAATTCATTCGTCCGCCACGGCGGCTGCACCAGGTACGATCCATTCTAATTCATTCGTACGATCCATTCTAATTCATTCGCACAAATGTATCCATTCTAATTCATTCGTTCGATCCATTCTAATTCATTCGCATAAATATATCCATTCTAATTCATTCGTACGATCCATTCTAATTCATTCGCACGATCCATTCTAATTCATTCGTACGATCCATTCTAATTCATTCTCACAAATGTAACCTTTCTAATTCATTTGTACGATACATTCTAATTCATTCGTACGATCCATTCTAATCCATTCGTATGATCCATTCTAATCCATTCGTACGATACATTCTAATTCATTCGCACGAATATAACCATTCTAATTCATTCATACGATCCATTCTAATTCATTCGTACGATTCATTCTAATTCATTCGTATGATCCATTCTAATTCATTCGTACGATCCATTCTAATTCATTTGCATGAATGTATCCATTCTAATTCATTCGTACAATGTGTTCTAATCCAATCGTACGATCCATTCTAATCCATTCGTACGATCAATTCTAATCCATTCGTATGATCCATTCTAATTCATTCATACGATCTATTCTAATTCATTCGCACGATGCATTCTAATTCATTCGTACGAATGAATTAGAATGGATCGTACGAATGAATTAGAATGGATCATAGGAATGAATTAGAATGAATCGTGCAAATGAATTAGAATGGATATATTCGTGCGAATGAATTAGAATAGATCATACGAATGAATTAGAATGGATCGTAGGAATGAATTAGAATGGATTGTGCGAATGAATTAGAATGGATTGTACGAATGAATTTGAATGGATACATTCGAGCGAATGAATTAGAATAGATCGTAGGAATGAATTAGAATGGATCATACGAATGAATTAGAATGGATCGTACAAATGGATTAGAATGGATCGTACGAATGAATTAGAATGGATCATACAAATGAATTAGAAAGGTTACATTCGTGAGAATGAATTAGAATGGATCGTACGATCCATTCTAATTCATTCTCACGGATGTAACCTTTCTAATTCATTTGTATGATCCATTCTAATTTATTCATACGATCTATTCTAATTCATTCGCACGAATGTATCCATTCTAATTCATTCGCACAATCCAATCTAATTCAAACGTACGATCCATTCTAATTCATTCACATAAAGTATTCTAATTCATTCGTATGATCCATTCTAATTCATTCGTATGATTTATTCTAATTCATTCGTACGATCCATTCTAATTCATTCGCACAAATGTATCCATTCTAATTCATTCGTACTATCTATTCTAATTCATTCGCACGATCCATTCTAATTCATTTGTACGAATGTATACATTCTAATTCATTCGCACGATCCATTCTAATTCATCCGCACAAATGTATCCATTCTAATACATTCGTACGAACCATTCTAATTCATTCGTACGATCCATTCTAATTCATTCCTACGATCCATTCTAATTCATTCGCATGAATGTATCCATCCTAATTCATTTGCACGATCCATTCTAATTCATTCCTATGATCCATTCTAATTCATTCGTACGATCCATTCTAATTCATTCGCTCGAATGTATCCATTCTAATTCATTCGTACGATCCATTCTAATTCATTCGTACGATCCATTCTAATTCATTCCTACGATCCATTCTAATTCATTCGCACGAATGTATCCATTCTTATTCATTTGCACGATCCATTCTAATTCATTCCTATGATCCATTCTAATTCATTCGTATGATCCATTCTAATTCATTCGCTCGAATGTATCCATTCTAATTCATTCTTACGATCCATTCTAATTCATTCGTACGATCCATTCTAATTCATTCTCACGAATGTAACCTTTCTAATTCATTTGTATGTATCCATTCTAATTCATTCGTATGATCCATTCTAATTTATTCGCACGATCTATTCTAATTCATTCGTACGATCCATTCTAATTCATTCACACGAATGTATCCATTCTAATGCATTCGTACGATTCATTCTAATTAATTCGCACGATCCATTCTAATTCATTCGTACGATCCATTCTAATTCATTCGTACGATCTTTTCTAATTCATTCGCACGAATATAACCATTCTAATTCATTCGTACGATTCATTCTAATTCATTCGTATGAGCTATTCTAATTCATTCGTACGATCCCTTCTAATTCATTCGTACGATCCATTGTAATTCATTCATACAATCCATTCAGATTCATTCACACGCACAAATATATCCATTCTAATTCATTCGTATGATCCATTCTAATTCATTCGCTCGAATGTATCTATTCTAATTCATTCGTACGATCCATTCTAATTCATTCGCACGATCCATTCTAATTCATTCATACAATCCATTCTAATTCATTCGCTCGAATAGATTCATTCGTACGTTTGAATTAGATTGGATTGTGCGAATGAATTAGAATGGATACATTCGTGCGAATGAATTAGAATAGATCGTATGATTGAATTAGAATGGATCGCATGAATGAATTAGAATGGATACATTTGTATGAATAAATTAGAATGGATCGTACGAATGAATTAGAATGGATCGTACGAATGAATTTGAATGGATAGTGCGAATGAATTAGAATGGATCGTACGATAGAATTAGAATGGATTGTACGAATGAATTAGAATAGATCGTGCGAATGAATTAGAATGGATCGTACGAAAGTATTAGAATGGATCGTACGAATGAATTCGAATGGATCATACGAATGAATTAGAATGGATCGTACGAAAGGATTAGAATGGATCGTACGATCCATTCTAATTCATTCGTCCGATCCATTCTAATTCATTCGTCTGATCCATTCTAATTCATTCGCACGAATGTATCCATTCTAATTCATTCGTACAATCTATTCTAATTCATTCGCACGATCCATTATAATTCATTCGTATGATCCATTCTAATTCATTCGCATGATCCATTCTAATTCATTCGTACGTCGTACGATCCATTCTAATTCATTCGTCCGATCCATTTTAATTCATTCGCACGAATGTATCCATTCTAATTCATTCGTACAATCCATTCTAATTCATTCGCACGATCCATTCTAATTCATTCGTATAATCCATTCTAATTCATCCCTACGATCTATTCTAATTCATTCGCTCGAATGTATCCATTCTAATTCATTCGTACAATCCATTCTTATTCATTCGTACGATCCATTCTAATCCATTTGTACGATCCATTCTAATTCATTCCTACGATCTATTCTAATTCATTCGCTCGAATGTATCCATTCTAATTCATTCGTATGATCCATTTAAACTCATTCGTATGATCCATTCTAACTCATTTGGTGGATCCATTCTAATTCATTCGTACGATCCATTCTAATTCATTCGCACGATCCATTCTAATTTATTCGTACAATCCATTCTAATTCATTCGCATGATCCATTCTAATTTATTCGCACGATCCATTCTAATTTATTCGTACGATCCATACTAATTCATTCGCACGATCCATTCTAATTCATTCGTACGATCCATTATAATTTATTCGCTCGAATGTATCCATTCTAATTCATTCGTACGATCCATTCTAATTCATTCGTACGATCCATTCTAATTCATTCTCACAAATGTAACCTTTCTAATTCATTTGTACGATCCATTCTGATTCATTCGTACGATCCATTCCAGTTCATTCGTTCGATCCATTCTAAATCATTTGTACGATCCATTCTAATTCATTCGCACAAATGTATCCATTTTAATTCATTCGTACGATCCATTCTAATTTATTCATACGATCCATTCTAATTCATTCGCACGATCTATTCTAATTCATTCGTACGATCCATTCTAATTCATTCGCATGAATATATCTATTCTAATTCATTTGTACGATCCATTCTAATTCATTCGTACGATCCATTCTAATCCATTTGTGCGAATGAATTAGAATGGATCGTACAAATGAATTAGAATGGATTGAACGAATGAATAAGAATGGATCATACGAATGAATTAGAATGGGTCGTACAAATGAATTAGAAAGGTTACATTTATGAGAATGAATTAGAATGGATCGTACGAATAAATTAGAATGGATCGTATAAATGAATTAGAATGGATTGTGCGAATGAATTAGAATGGATCGTATGAATGAATAAGAATGGATCGTACGAATGAATTAGAATGGATCGTGCGAATGAATTAGAATGAATCGTACGAATACATTAGAATGGATCGTAGGAATGAATTAGAATGGATATATTTGAACGAATAAATTAGAATGGATCATACGAATGAATTAGAATGGATCATAGGAATGAATTAGAATGGATCGTGCAAATGAATTAGAATGGATACATTCGTGCGAATGAATTAGAATGGATCGTGCGAATGAATTAGAATGGATCGTACGAATGAATTTGAATGGATATATTTGAACGAATAACTTAGAATGGATCGTGCGAATGAATTAGAATGGATTGTACGAACGAATTAGAATGGATCGTACGAATAAATTAGAATGGATCGCACGAATGAATTAGAACGGGTCGTGCGAATGAATTAGAACGGATCGTGCGAATGAATTAGAACGGATCGTGCGAATGAATTAGAATGGATCGCACGAGTGAATTAGAATGGATCGTGCGAATTAATTAGAATGGATCGTACGAATGAATTTGAATGGATACATTTGTGCGAATGAATCTGAATGGATTGTATGAATGAATTACAATGGATCGTACGAATGAATTAGAATGGATCTTACGAATGAATTAGAATAGCTCATACGAATGAATTAGAATAGCTCATACGAATGAATTAGAATGAATCGTACGAATTAATTAGAATGGTTATATTCGTGTGAATGAATTAGAATAGATCGTACGAATGAATTAGAATAGATCGTACGAATAAATTAGAATGGATCGTGCGAATGAATTAGAATGGATCGTACGAATGAATTAGAATGGATCCACCGAATGAGTTAGAATGGATCATACGAATGAATTAGAATGGATCGTACGAATGAATTAGAATGGATTGTGCGAATGAATTAGAATGGATCGTATGAATGAATAAGAATGGATCATAGGAATGAATTAGAATCGATCGTACGAATGAATTAGAATGGATCATAGGAATGAATTAGAATGGATCGTGCAAATGAATTAGAATGGATACATTCGTGCGAATGAATTAGAATGGATCGTACGAATGATTTAGAATGGATCGTACAAATGAATTAGAATGGATCGTACGAATGAATTACAATGGATCGTATGAATGAATTAGAATGGATCGTACAAATGAATTAGAATGGATCGTATCAATGAATTAGAATGGATACATTCGAGCGAATGAATTAAAATGGATCGTACGAATGGATTAGAATGGATCGTACGAATGAATTAAAATGGATACATTCATACGACTGAATTAGAATGGATCGTGCGAATTAATTAGAATGAATTAGAACGCATTGTACGAATGAATTAGAATAGATACATTTGTACGAATGAATTAGATTGCATCGGGCGAATGAATTAGAATGGATCATACGAATGAATTAGAATAGATCGTGCGAATGAATTAGAATGGATCGTACGAATGAATTAGAATGGATCGTGCGAATGAATTAGAATGGATCGTACGAATGAATTAGAATGGATCCACCGAATGAGTTAGAATGGATCATACGAATGAATTAGAATGGATCAGACGAATGAATTAGAATGGATCGTACGAATGAATTAGAATGGATCGGACGAATGAATTAGAATGGATTGTGTGAATGAATTAGAATAGATCGCGCGAATGAATTAGAATGCATCGTACGAATGAATTAAAATGGATACATTTGTGCGAATTAGAATGGATCGTACGAATGAATTAGAATGGATCGTAGGAATGAATTAGAATGGATCGTACGAATGAATTAGAATGGTTACATTCGTGCGAATGAATTAGAATGGATCGTATGAATGGATTAGAATGGATCATAGGAATGAATTAGAATGGATCGTACGAATGAATTAGAATGGATCGTACAAATGAATTACAAAGGTTACATTTGTGAGAATGAATTAGAATGGATCGTACGAATGAATTAGAATGGATACATTCGCTCAAATGAATTAGAATGGATCGTACGAATGAATTAGAATAGATAGTGCGAATGAATAAGAATGGATCGTACGAATGGATCATGCGAATGAATTAGAATGGATCGTACGAATGAATTAGAATGGATCATAGGAAAGAATTAGAATGGATCGTGCAATTGAATTAGAATGGATCGCTCGAATGTATCGTACGAATGAAAAAAAATGGTTCGTACGAATTGATTAGAATGGATCGTACGAATGAATTAGAATGGACCATTCAAATGAATTAGAAAGGTTACATTTGTGAGAATGAATTAGAATGGATCGTACGAATAGATTAGAATGGATCGTACGAATGGATTAGAATGGATCGTACGAATGGATTAGAATGGATCGTACAAATGGATTAGAATGGATCGTACGAATGGATTAGAATGGATCATACAAATAAATTAGAAAGGTTACATTCGTGAGAATGAATTAGAATGGATCATACGAATGAGTTAGAATGGATCATACGAATAAATTAGAATGGATCGTACGAATGAATTTGAATGGATCGTACGAATGAATTAGAATGGATCGAACGAATGGATTAGAATGGATACATTGAAGCGAATGAATTAGAATAGATCGTACGAATGAATTAGAATGGATCGTACGAACGAATTAGAACGAATGAATGAATCGTACGAACGAATCAGATTGGATCAGAATAGATCGTACGAACGAATGGATCATACGAATGAATTAGAATCAATCGTGCGAATGAATTAGAATGGATCGTACAAATGAATTAGAATGGATTGTGCGAATGAATTAGAACGGATCGTACGAATGAATTAGAATGGATCGAAGGAATGAATTAGAATGGATACATTCGAATAAATTTGAATGGATCGTACGAATGAATTAGAATGAATCGTACGAATGAATTAGAATGGATCGTGCGAATGAATTTGAATGGATCGTACGAATGAATTAGAATGGATCGTACGAATGAATTAGAATGGATCGTACAAATGAATTAGAATGGATACATTTGTGCGAATGGATCATAGAAATGAATTAGAATGGATCGTACGAATGAATTAGAATGGATTGTATGAATGAATTAGAATGGATACATTCGTGTGAATGAATTAGAATGGATCGTATGAATGAATTAGAATGGATCGTACGAATGAATTAGAATGGATACATTCGAGTGAATGAATTAGAATGGATCGTACGAATGAATTAGAATGGATCATAGGAATGAATTAGAATGGATCGTGCAAATGAATTAGAATGGATACATTCGTGTGAATGAATTAGAATGGATCATACGAATGAATTAGAATGGATCGTATGAATGAATTAGAATGGATTATGAGAATGAATTAGAATGGATCGTATTAATGGATTAGAATGGATTTATTTGTGTGAATGAATTAGAATGGATCGTACGAATTAATTAGAATAGATCGTGCGAATGAATTAAAATGGATACGAATGAATTAGAATGGATCGTACGAATGAATTAGAATGGATCGTGCGAATGAATTAGAATGGATCATATGAATGAATTAGAATGGTTACATTCGTGCGAATGAATTAGAATAGATCGTACGAATGGATTAGAATGGATCGTACGAATGGATTAGAACACATTGTACGAATGAATTAGAATGGTTACATTCATGCAAATGAATTAGAATGGATCGTACGAATGAATTAGAATGGATCGTATGAATGAATTAGAATGGATCGTACGAATGAATTAGAATGGATCATACGAATGAATTAGAATGGATCGTGCGAACGAATTAGAATGGATCGTGTGAATGAATTAGAATGGATACATTCGTACAAATGAATTAGAATGGATCGTACAAATGAATTAGAATGGATCGTACGAATGAATTAGAATGGATTGTACGAATGAATTAGAATGGTTACATTCGTGCGAATGAATTTGAATGGATCGTACGAATGAATTAGAATGGATCGAACGAATGAATTAGAATGGATACATTCGAGCGAATGAATTAGAATAGATCGTAGGAATGAATTAGAATGGATCATCGTGCGAATGAATTAGAATGGATCGTACAAATGAATTAGAATAGCTCATACGAATGAATGAATCATACGAATGAATTAGAATGGATCGTACGATCCATTCTAATCCATTCGTACGATCCATTCTAATTCATTCGCACGAATGTGACCATTCTAATTCATTCGTACGATCCATTTTAATTCATTCCTACAATCTATTCTAATTCATTCGCTCGAATGTATCCATTCTAATTCATTCGTTCGATCCATTCTAATTCATTCGTACGATCCATTCAAATTCATTCGCATGATCCATTCTAATTCATTCGTACGACCCATTCTAATTCATTCTCACGAATGTAACCTTTCTAATTCATTTGTATGATCCATTCTAATTCATTCGTATGATCCGTTCTAATTCATTCGTACGATCCATTCTAATCCATTCGTACGATCCTTTCTAAATCATTCGCACGATCAATTCTAATTCATTCATACGATCCATTCTAATTCATTCCTACGATCCATTCTAATTCATTTGCACGATCCACTCTAATTCATTCCTATGATCCATTCTAATTCATTCCTACGATCCATTCTAATTCATTCGCTCGAATGTATCCATTCTAATTCATTCGTACGATCCATTCTAATTCATTCGCATGATCCATTCGTACGATCCATTCTAATTCATTCACACGAATGAATTTGAATGGGTCATACGAATGAATTAGAATGGATCGTACGAATGAAGTTGAATGGATACATTCGTGCGAATGAATTAGAATAGATCGTGCGAATAAATTAGAATGGATCGATCGTACGAATGAATTAGAATGGATCGTGCAAATGAATTAGAATGGATCGTACGAATGAATTAGAATGGATCGTACGAATGAATTAGAATGGATCGAACGAATGAATTAGAATGGATACATTCGAGCGGAATGAATTAGAATGGATCGTACGATCCATTCTAATTCATTCTCAGAAATGTATCCATTCTAATTCATTCGTATGATCCATTCTAATTCATTCGCACGATCCATTCTAATTCATTCGCACGAATATATCCATTCTAATTCATTTGTACGATCCATTCTAATTAATTCGTACGATCCATTCTAATTCATTCGCATGATCCATCCTAATTCATTCGTACGATCCATTAGAATTGATTAGTACGATCCATTCTTATTCATTCGTACGATCCATTCTAATTCATTCGTACAATCCATTCTAATTCAGTCGTATGAATGTATCCATTCTAATTCATTCGCTCGAATGTATCCATTCTAATTCATTCGTACAAATGTATCCATTCTAATTCATTCCTACGAATGAATTAGAAAGGATCGTACGAATGGATTAGAATGGATCGTACGAATGGATTAGAATGGATCGTACAAATGAATTAGAAAGGTTACGTTTGTGAGAATGAATTAGAATGGATCGTACGAATGAATTAGAATGGATCATAGGAATGAATTAGAATGGATCGTGCGAATGAATTAGAATGGATATATTCGTGCGAATGAATTAGAATGGATCGTACGAATGAATTAGAATGGATCATGCGAATGAATTAGAATGGATCGTACAAATGAATTAGAATGGATCGTACGAATGAGTTAGAATGGATCGTGCGAATGAATTAGAATGGATCGTATGAATGAATTAGAATGGATCCACCAAATGAGTTAGAATGGATCATACAAATGAATTAGAATGGATCGTACGAATGAATTAGAATGGATTGTGCGAATGAATTAGAATGGATTCGTGCGAATGAATTAGAATGGATCGTACGAATGAATTAGAATAGATCATACGAATGAATTAGAATGGATACATTTGAGCGAATGAATTAGAATGGATCGTGCGAATGGATTAGAATAGATCGTACGAATAAATTAGAATGGATCGTACGAATAAATTAGAATGGATCGTTCGAACGAATTAGAATGGATTGTATGAATGAATTAAAATGGATTTTATGAATGAATTAGAATGGATCGTACGAATGAATTAGAATGGATCAGAGGAATGAATTAGAATGGATTGTACGAATGGATTAGAATGGATACATTCGTACGATCCATTCTAATTCGTACATACGATCCATTCTAATTCGTTCGTATGATCCATTCTAATTCGTTCGTACGATCCATTCTAATTCATTCCTACGATCCATTCTAATTCATTCGTACGATCCATTCTAATTCATTCCTACGATCTATTCTAATTCAGTCGTATGATCCATTCTAATTCATTCCTACGATCTATTCTAATTCATTCGCTTGAATGTATCCATTCAAATTCATTCGTACGATCCATTCTAATTCATTCCTACGATCCATTCTAATTCATTCGCACGAATGTATCCATTCTAATTCATTCATACGATCCATTCTAATTCATGCGCATAATCCATTCTAATTCATTCGTACGATCCATTCTAATTCATTCGTATGATCCATTCTAACTCATTCGGTGGATCCATTCTAATTCATTCGTACGATCCATTCTTATTCATTCGCTCGAATGTATCCATTCTAATTCATTTGCATGATCCATTCTAATTCATTCCTATGATCCATTCTAATTCATTCGTACGATCCATTCTAATTCATTCGCACGAATATATCCATTCTAATTCATTCGTACGATCCATTCTAATTCATTCGCACGATCCATTTTAATTCATTCACACGATCCATTTTAATTCATTCGTACGATTCATTCTAATTCATTCGTATGATCAATTCTAATTCATTCGGCACGATATATTCTAATTCATTCGTATGATCCATTCTAATTCATTCATATAATCCATTCTAATTCATTCGTCCGATCCATTCTAATTCATTCGTATGATCAATTCTAATTCATTCGTATGATCCATTCTAATTCATTCGTACGATCCATTCTAATTCATTCGTACAATCCATTCTAATTCAGTCGTATGAATGTATCCATTCTAATTCATTCGTACGATTCATTCTAATCCATTCGTACGATCCATTCTAATTCATTCGTTCGATCTATTCTAATTCATTCGTATGATCCATTCTAATTTATTCGTACAATCCATTCTAATTCATTTGCATGAATGTATTCATTCTAATTTATTCGTACGATACATTCTAATTCATTCATACGATCTATTCTAATTCATTCGCTCGAATGTATCAATTCTAATTCATTTGTTCGATCCATTCTAATTCATTCGTTCGATCCATTCAAATTCATTCGCATGAATATATCCATTCTAATTCATTCGTACGATCCATTCTAATTCATTCGTACGATCCATTCTAATTCATTTGTATGATCCATTCTAATTCATTCGCACGATCCATTCTAATTCATTTGTACGATCCATTCTAATTCGTTCGTACGATCCATTCTAATTCATTTGTATGATCCATTCTAACTCATTCGGTGGATCCATTCTAATTCATTCGTACGATCCATTCTAATTCATTCGCACGATCCATTCTAATTTATTCATACGATCCATTCTAATTCATTCGTACGATCCATTCTAATCCATTCGTACGATCCATTCTAATTCATTCGTACGCTCCATTCTTTTTCATTCGCACAATCCATTCGTACGATCCATTCTAATCCATTCGTACGATCCATTCTAATTCATTCGTATGATCCATTCTAACTCATTCGGTGGATCCATTCTAATTCATTCGTACGATCCATTCTAATTCATTCGCACGATCCATTCTAATTCATTCGTACGATCCATTCTAATTACAATCCATTCTAATTCAGTCGTATGAATGTATCATACGAATGAATTAGAATGGATCATGCGAATGAATTAGAATGGATCATACGACTGAATTAGAATGGATCGTACGAACGAATTAGAATGGATACATTCGAGCGAATGAATTAGAATGGATCGTCCAAATGAATTAGATTGGATCATAGGAATGAATTAGAATGGATCGTGCAAATGAATTAGAATGGATACATTCGTGCGAATGAATTAGAATGGATCGTACGAATGAATTAGAATGGAACGTACGAAGGAATTAGAATGAATCATACGATCCATTCTAATTCATTCGCACGATCCATTCTAATTCGTTCGTACGATGCATTCTAATTCATTCGCACGATCTATTCGAATTCATTCGTACGATCCATTCTAATCCATTCGTATGATCAATTCTAATTCATTAGCACGATCCGTTCTAATTCATTCTCACGAATGTAACCTTTCTAATTCATTTGTTTGATCCGTTCTAATTGATTCGTACGATCCATTCTAATCCATTCATACGATCCATCTTATTCATTCGCTCGAATGTATCCATTCTAATTTATTCGTACGATCCATTCTAATCCATTCGTACGATCCATTCTAAACTATTCGTACGATCCATTCTAATTCATTCGTACGATCCATTCTAAATCATTCCTACGATCCATTCTAATTCATTCGCACGAATGTATTAGAATGGATCGTACGAATGGATTAGAATGGATCGTACGAATAAATTAGAATTGATCATACGAATGAGTTAGAATGGATCGTACGAATGAATTAGAATGGATTGTACGAATAAATTAGAATGGATCATACGAATGAATTAGAATGGATCGTGCGAATGAATTAGAATGGTTACATTCGTGCGAATGAATTAGAATGGATCGTACGAATGAATTAGAATGGATCATGCGAATGAATTAGAATTGATCATACAAATGAATTAGAAGGGTTACATTCGTGCAAATGAATTAGAATGGATCGTACGTAGGAATGAATTAGAATGGATCGTACGAATGAATTAGAATGGATCGTACGAATGGATTAGAATGGATCGTGCGAATGAATTAGGATGGATCGTATGAATAAATTAGAATGGATCGTACGAATGAATTAAAATGGATACATTTGTGCGAATGAATTAGAATGGATCATACGATCTATTAGAATGGATCGTACAAATGAATTAGAATGGATCGTACGAATGAATTAGAATGAATCGTACGATCCATTCTAATTCATTCATCCGATCCATTCTAATTCATTCGCACGAATGTATCCATTCTAATTCATTCACACGATCTATTCTAATTCATTCATATACTCCATTCTAATTCATTCGTATGATCCATTCTAATTGATTCGTTCAAATATGTCCATTCTAATTCATTCGTACGATCCAATCTAATTCATTCGTACGATCCATTCTAATTCATTCGTACAAATGTATCCATTCTAATTCATTCCGATGATCCATTCTAATTCGTTCGTACGATCCATTCTAATTCATTCGCACGAATGTAACCATTCTAATTCATTTGTACGATCCATTCTAATTCATTCCTACGATCCATTCTAATTCATTCGCACGAATGTAACCATTCTAATTCATTCGTACGATCCATTCTAATTCATTCCTATGATCCATTCTAATTCATTCGCACGAGTGTATCCATTCTAATTCATTTGCACGATCCATTCTAATTCATTCCTATGATCCATTCTAATTCATTCGTACGATCCATTCTAATTCATTCGCTCGAATGTATCCATTCTAATTCATTCGTACGATCCATTCTAATTCGTTCATATGACCCATTCTAATTCGTTCGTACGATCCATTCTAATTCGTTCGTACGATCCATTCTAATTCATTCGCACGATCTATTCTAATTCATTCGTATGATCCATTCAAATCCATTCGTATGATCAATTCTAATTCATTCGCACAATCCATTCTAATTCATTCTCACGAATGTAACCTTTCTAATTTATTTGTATGATCCATTCTAATTCATTCGTACGAAAGAATTATAATGGATCATACGAATGAATTCTAATTCAGTCGTATGAATGTATCCATTTTAATTCATTGGTACGATCCATTCTAATTTATTCCACGATCCATTCTAATTCATTCGTATGATCCATCCTAATTTATTCGCACGAATGAATTAGAATGGATCGTGCGAATGAATTTGAATGGATTGCATGAATTGAATTAGAATGGATCATACGAATAAATTAGAATGCATCGTGCGAATGAATTAGAATTGATCATACGAATGAATTAGAATGGATCGTATGAATGAATTAGAATGGATCATGCGAATGAATTAGAATGGATCGTATGAATAAATTAGAATGGATCGTACGAATGAATTAAAATGGATACATTTGTGTGAATGAATTAGAATGGATCATACGATCTAATTAGAATGGATAGTACGAATGAATTAGAATGGATCGTACGAATGAATTAGAATGGATAGTGCGAATGAAATAGAATGGATCGTACGAATAAATTAGAATGGATTGTACGAATGAATTAGAATAGATCGTGCGAATCAATTAGAATGAATCGTACGAAAGAATTAGAATGGATCGTACGAATTAATTAGAATGGATCATACGAATGACTTAGAATCGATCGTGCGAATGAATTAGAATGGATCGTACGAATGAATTAGAATGGATCGTGCGAATGAATTAGAATGAATCGTACGAATGAATTAGAATAGATCGTGCGAATAAATTAGAATGGATCATATGAATGAATTAGAATAGATCGTACGAATGAATTAGAATGGATACATTTGTGCGAATGAATTAGAATGGATATATTTGAACGATCCATTCTAATTCATTCGTACGATCCATTCTAATCCATTCGCACGATCCATTCTAATTCGTTCGTATGATCTATTCTAATTCATTCGTACGATCCATTCTAATTCATTCATACGACCCATTCTAATTCATTCGCACGATCCATTCTAATTCATTTGTGCGAATAAATTAGAATGGATCGTACGAATGAATTAGAATGGATCGTACGAATGAATTAGATCGTACGAATGAATTAGAATGGATACATTCATACGACTGAATTAGAATTCATTCGTATGATCCATTCTAATTCATTCGTACGAATGAATTAGAATGGATCATACAAATGAATTAGAATAGATCGTAGGAATGAATTAGAATGGATCATACGAATGAATTAGAATGGATCGTGCGAATGAATTAGAATGGATTGTATAAATGAATTAGAATGGATACATTCGTGCGAATGAATTAGAATGGATCGTATTATTGAATTAGAATGGATCATGCGAATGAATTTGAATAGATCGTACGAATGAATAAGAATGGATCGTATGAATGAATTAGAATAGATCGTAGGAATGAATTAGAATGGATCATAGAATGAATTAGAATGGATCGTACGTTTGAATTAGAATGGATCGTACAAATGAATTAGAATGGATCATAGGAATTAATTAGAATGGATCGTGCAAATGAATTAGAATGGATACATTCGTGCGAATGAATTAGAATGGATCGTAGGAATGAATTAGAATGGATCGTACGAATGAATTAGAATGGTTACATTCGTGCGAATGAATTAGAATGGATCATACAAATGAATAAGAATGGATCGTACGAATGTATCCATTCTAATCCATTCGCACGATCCATTCTAATTCATTTGTATGATCTATTCTAATTCGTCCGATCCATTCTAATCCATTCATACGATCCATTCTAATCCATTCGTACGATCCATTCTAATCCATCGTGCGAATGAATTAGAATGGATCATACGAATGAATTAGAATGGATCGTACGAATGGATTAGAATGGATCGTACGAATGGATTAGAATGGATCATACTAATGTATTAGAATGGATCATACAAATGAATTAGAAAGGATACATTCGTGCAAATGAATTAGAATGAATCGTAGGAATGAATTAGAATGGATCGTACGAATCAATTAGAATAGTTACATTCGTACGAATGAATTAGAATGGATCAAACAAATGAATTAGAAAGGTTACAGTCGTCAGAAAAAATTAGAATGGATACATTCGGGCGAATGAATTAGAATGGATCGACGAATGAATTAGAATGGATCGTGCGAACGAATTAGAATGGATCGTATGAACGAATTAGAATGGATCGTATGAATGAATTAGAATGGATCGTATGAATGAATTTGAATGGATACATTTGTGCGAATGAATCTGAATGGATTGTATGAATGAATTAGAATGGATCATGCGAATGAATTAGAATCGATCGTACGAATGGATTAGAATGGATCGTTCGAATGAATTAGAATGGATCGTACGAATGGATTAGAACGCATTGTACGAATGAATTAGAATGGATCGTACAAATGAATTAGAATGGATACATTCGTGCGAATGAATTAGAATGGATCGTACGAATGAATTAGAATGGATCGTAGGAATGAATTAGAAAGGTTACATTCGTGAGAATGAATTTGAATGGATCGTATGAACGAATTAGAATGGATCATACGAATGAATTAGAATGGATACATTCGTGAGAATGAATTACAATGGATCATACGAATGAATTAGAATGGATCATTGGAATGAATTTGAATGTATTGCACGAATGAATTAGAATGGATCGAACGAATGAATTAGAATGGATTGTACGCATGAATATATCTATTCTAATTCATTCCTATGATCCATTCTAATCCATTCTTACGATCCATTCTAATTCATTCGTCCGCCGCGGCGGCTGCACCAGGTACGATCCATTCTAATTCATTCGTACGATCCATTCTAATTCATTCGCACAAATGTATCCATTCTAATTCATTCGTTCGATCCATTCTAATTCATTCGCATAAATATATCCATTCTAATTCATTCGTACGATCCATTCTAATTCATTCGCACGATCCATTCTAATTCATTCGTACGATCCATTCTAATTCATTCTCACAAATGTAACCTTTCTAATTCATTTGTACGATCCATTCTAATTCATTCGTACGATCCATTCTAATCCATTCGTATGATCCATTCTAATCCATTCGTACGATACATTCTAATTCATTCGCACGAATGTACCCATTCTAATTCATTCATACGATCAATTCTAATTCATTCGTACGATCCATTCTAATTCATTCGTATGATCCATTCTAATTCATTCGTACGATCCATTCTAATTCATTTGCATGAATGTATCCAGTCTAATTCATTGGTACAATGCGTTCTAATCCAATCGTACGATCCATTCTAATCCATTCGTACGATCCATTCTAATCCATTAGTATGATCCATTCTAATTCATTCATACGATCTATTCTAATTCATTCGCACGATCCATTCTAATTCATTCGTACGAATGAATTAGAATGGATCGTACGAATGAATTAGAATGGATCATAGGAATGAATTAGAATGGATCGTGCAAATGAATTAGAATGGATACATTCGTGCGAATGAATTAGAATTGATCGTAGGAATGAATTAGAATGGATCGTACGAATGAATTAGAATGGTTACATTCGTGCGAACGAATTAGAATGGATCATACGAACAAATTAGAATGGATCGTATGAATGAATTAGAATGGATCTTACGAATAAATTAGAATGGATCGTACGAATGGATCATGCGAATGAATTAGAATGGATCGTACGAATGAATTAGAATGGATCGTACGAATGAATTAGAATGGATACATTCGTGCGAATGAATTAGAATGGATTGTGCGAATGAATTAGAACGGATTGTGCGAATGAATTAGAATGGATCGTGCGAATGAATTAGAATGGATCGTATGAATGAATAAGAATGGATCGTATGAATGAATTAGAATGGATCGTGCGAATGAATTAGAATGAATCGTACGAATGCATTACAATGGATACATTCGTGCGAATGAATTAGAATAGATCATACGAATGAATTAGAATGGATCGTATGAATGAATTAGAATGGATATATTCGTGCGAATGAATTAGAATGGATTGTGCGAATGAATTAGAACGGATTGTGTGAATGAATTAGAATGGATCGTGCGAATGAATTAGAATGGATCGTATGAATGAATAAGAATGGATCGTACGAATGAATTAGAATGGATACATTCGAGCGAATGAATTAGTATGGATTAGAATGGATCGTACGAATGAATTAGAATGGATCGTACGAATGAATTAGAATGGATCGTACAAATGAATTAGAATGGATCGTACGAATGAATTAGAATGGATCGTACGAATGGATTAGAACGCATTGTATGAATGAATTAGAATGGATCGTACGAATGAATTAGAATGGATCGTACGAATGAATTAGAATGGATACATTCGAGCGAATGAATTAGAATGGATCGTACGAATGAATTAGAATGGATCATGCGAATGAATTAGAATGGATTGTACGAATGAATTAGAATTGATACATTCGTGCGAATGAATTAGAATGGATCGGACGAATGAATTAGAATGGATCGTGCGAATGAATTAGAATGGATCGTGCGAATGAATTAGAATGGATCGTACGAACGAATTAGAATTAGATCATACGAATGAATTGGAATGCATTCAAATTCATTCGTACGATGCAATCTAATCCATTCGCACGAATGTATCCGTTCTAATTCATTCGCACGATCCATTCTAATTCATTCGTACGATCCATTCTTATTCATTCATACGATCCATTCTAATTCATTCGTACGATCCATTCTAATTAATTAGAATGGATCGTACGAATGGATTAGAATGGATCGTACGAATGAATTAGAATGGATCATACAAATGAATTAGAAAGGTTACATTCGTGATAATGAATAAGAATGGATACATTCGAGCGAATGAATTAGAATGGATACATTTGTGCGAATGAATTAGAATGGATCGTGCGAATGAATTAGAATGGATCATATGAATGAATAAGAATGGATCGTACGAATGAATTAAAATGGATCGTACGAATGAATTAGAATGGATATATTCGTGCGAATGAATTAGAATAGATCGTATGAATGAATTAGAATGGATCGTACGAATGGATTATAATGGGTCGTACAAATGGATTAGAATGGATCGTACGAATGAATTATAATGGATACATTTGTGCGAATGAGTTAGAATGGATCGTATAAATGAATTAGAATGGATCGTACGAATGAATTAAAATGAATACATTCGAGTGAATGAATTAGAATGGATCGTACGAATGAATTAGAATGGATCATAGGAATGAATTAGAATGGATCGTGCAAATGAATTAGAATGGATACATTCGTGCGAATGAATTAGAATGGATCGTAGGAATGAATTAGAATGGATCGTACGAATGAATTAGAATGCTTACATTCGTGCGAATGAATTAGAATGGATCGTACGAATGGATTAGAATAGATCATAGGAATGAATTAGAATGGATCGTACGAATGAATTAGAATGGATCGTGCGAATGAATTAGAATAGATCGTGCGAATGAATTAGAATGGATCGTACGAATGGATTGTGCGAATGAATTAGAATGATCATAGGAATGAATTAGAATGGATCGATCCATTCTAATTCATTTGCACAAATGTATCCATTCTATGTCATTCGCTCGAATGTATCCATTCTAATTCATTCTCATGAATATAACCTTTCTAATTCATTCGTACGATCCATTCTAATCCATTCGTACGATCCATTCTAATCCATTCGTACGATCCATTCTAAATCATTCTCACAAATGTATCCATTCTAATTCATTCATACGATCCATTCTAATTCATTCGTATGATCCATTCTAATTCATTCGCACAATCCCTTCTAATTTATTCGTACGATCCATTCTAATTCATTCCTATGATCCATTCAAATTCATTCGTACGATCTATTCTAATTCATTCGCATGATCCATTCTACTTCATTCATACGATCCATTCTAATTCATTCGTACAATCCATTCAAATTCATTCGTACGATGCAATCTAATTCATTTGCACGAATATATCCATTCCAATTCATTCGTATGATCCTTTCTAATTCATTCACACGATCCATTCTAATTCTTTCATATGATCCATTCTAATTCATTCGTACGATCCATTCTAATTCATTCGTACGATCAATTCTAATTCATTCGCACGATCCATTCTAATTCATTCGTACGATTCATTTGTACGATCTATTTCATATGATCCATTCGAATTCATTCGCACGAATGTATCCATTCTAGTTCATTCTTACGATCCATTCTAATTCATTCCTACGATCCATTCTAATTCATTCGCACGAATGTATCCATTCTAATTCATTCGTATGATCCATTCTAATTCATTCCTACGATCTATTCTAATTCATTCGCTCGAATGTATCCATTCTAATTCATTCGTTCGATCCATTCTAATTCATTCGTACGATCCATTCAAATTCATTCGCATGATCCATTCTAATTCATTCGTACGATCCATTCAAATTCATTCTCACGAATGTAACCTTTCTAATTCATTTGTATGATCCATTCTAATTCATTCGTATGATACATTTGTGCGAATGAATTAGAATAGATCGTAGGAATGAATTAGAATGGATCGTGCGAATAAATTAGAATGGATCGTGCGAATGAATTAGAATGGATCGTACGAATGAATTAGAATAGATCGTAGGAATGAATTAGAATGGATCGTGCGAATGAATTAGAATGAATCATACGAATGAATTAGAATAGATCATACGAATGAATTAGAGTGGATCGTGCGAATGAATTAGAATGGATCGTACGAATAAATTAGAATGGATCGTGCGAATGAATTAGAATGGATCATACAAATGAATTAGAAAGGTTACATTCGTGAGAATGAATTAGAATGGATCGTACAAATGAATTAGAATGGATCATGCGAATGAATTTGAATGGATCGTACGAATGAATAAGAATGGATCGTACGAATGAATTAGAATGGATATATTCGAGCGAATGAATTAGAATGGATCATACGAATGAATTAGAATGGATCGAACAAATGAATTAGAATGGATACATTTGAGCGAATGAATTAGAATAGATCGTAGGAATGAATTAGAATGGATCATATGAATGAATTAGAATGGATCGTGCGAATGAATTAGAATGGATTGTACGAATGAATTAGAATGGATCGTACGAATGGATTAGAACGCATTGTACGAATGAATTAGAATAGATACATTTGTGCGAATGAATTAGATTGCATCGTACGAATGAATTTGAATGGATTGTACGAATGAATTAGAATGGATCGTACGAATGAATTAGAATGGATCATGCGAATGAATTAGAATAGATCGTACAAATGAATTAGAATGGATCGTGCGAATGAATTAGAATGGATCGTACGAATGAATTAGAATGGATCCACCGAATGAATTAGAATGGATCGTACGAATGAATTAGAATGGATCGTACGAATGAATTAGAATGGATACATTCGAGTGAATGAATTAGAATTGATCGTATGAATAAATTTGACTGGATCATAGGAATGAATTAGAATGGATCGTGCAAATAAATTAGAATGGATACATTCGTGCGAATGAATTAGAATGGATCGTGCGAATGAATTAGAATGGATTGTACGAATGAATTAGGATGGATCGTACGAATGAATTAGAATGGATACATTCGTGCGAATGAATTAGAATGGATCGTACGAATGAATTAGAATGGATCGTGCGAATGAATTAGAATGGATCGTACGAATGAATTAGAATGGATCGTATGAATAAATTAGAATGGATACATTTGTACGAATAAATTAGAATAGATTGTACGAATGAATTAGAATGGATACATTCTTGCGAATAAATTAGAATGGATCGTATATTTGTGCAAATAAATTAGAATGGATCATACGAATGAATTAGAATAGATCGTGCGAATGAATTAGAATGAATCGTACGAATGCATTAGAATGGATCATACGAATGAATTAGAATGAATCGTACGATCCATTCTAATTCATTTGTACGATCCATTCTAATTCATTCGCACGATCCATTCTAATTCATTCGTACGATCCATTCTAATTCATTCGTACGATCAATTCTAATTCATTCGTACGATCCATTCTAATTTATTCATACGATCCATTCTAATTCATTCGCACGATCTATTCAAATTAATTCGCACGAATGTATCCATTCTAATTCATTTGCACGATCCATTCTAATTCATTCCTATGATCCATTCTAATTCATTCGTACGATCCATTCTAATTCATTCGTCTGATCCATTCAAATTCATTCGTACGATCCATTCTAATCCATTCGTACGATCCATTCTAATTCATTCGTATGATCCATTCTAATTCATTCGTACGATCCATTCTAATTAATTTGCATGAATGTATCCATTCTAATTTATTCATACGATCCATTCTAATTCATTCGCACAATCCATTCTAACTCATTCGCACAAATGTATCCATTCTAATTCATTCGTACGATCCATTCTAATTCATTCGCACGATCCATTCTAATTCATTCGTACGATCCATTCTAATTCATTCGCTCGAATGTATCCATTCTAATTCATTCGTACGATCCATTCTAATTCATTCGTACGATCCATTCTAATTCATTCGCACGAATGTATCCATTCTAATTCATTTGCACGATCCATTCTAATTTATAATTATGATCCATTCTAATTCATTCGTATGATCCCTTCTAATTCATTCGTACGATCCATTCTAATTCGTTCGTACGATCCATTCTAATTCATTCGTACGATCTATTCTAATTCATTCGTATGATCTATTCTAATTCATTCGCGCAAATGTATCCATTCTAATTTATTCGTTCGATCCATTCTAATTCATTCGCATAAATATATCCATTTTAATTAATTTTTACGATCCATTCTAATTCATTCGTACGATCCATTCTAATTCATTCTCACGAATGTAACCTTTCTAATTTATTTGTATGATCCATTCTAATTCATTCGCACGAATAAGAATGTATCCATTCTAATTCATTCGTACGATCTATTCTAATTCAATCGCAAGATCCATTCTAATTCATTCGTACGATCCATTATAATTCATTCGTACGATCCATTCTAATTCATTCGCACGATCCATTCTAATTCATTCGTACAAATGTATCCATTCTAATTCATTCGTTCGATCCATTCTAATTCATTCGTACGATCCATTCTAATTCATTTGCACGATCCATTCTAATTCATTCCTATGATCCATTCTAATTCATTCGTATGATCCATTCAAATTCATTCGCTTGAATGTATCCATTCTAATTCATTCGTACGATCCATTCTAATTCATTCGTACAATCCTTTCTAATTCATTCTCACGAATGTAACCTTTCTAATTCATTTGTATGTATCCATTCTAATTCATTCGTGCAAATGAATCCATTCTAATTCATTCGTCCGATCCACGCTAATCCATTCGTACGATCCATTCTAATTCATTAGCACGAATGTAACCATTCTAATTCATTCGTACGATCCATTCTAATTCATTCCCACGTACGATCTATTCTAATTCATTCGTACTATCCATTTAAATTCATTCGTACGAATGAATTAGAATGGATCATACAAATGAATTAGAATGGATATATTTATGTGAATGAATTAGAATGGATCGTACGAATGAATTAGAATGAATATATTTATGTGAATGAATTAGAATGGATCGAACGAATGAATTAGAATGGATACATTTGTGCGTATGAATTAGAATAGATCATACGAATGAATAAGAATGGATCGTACGAATGAATTAGAATGGATCGTACGAACGAATTAGAATGGATCGGATGAACGAATTAGAATGGATCGTACGAATGAATTAGAATGGATACATTCGAGCGAATGAATTAGAAAGGATCGTACAAATGAATTAGAATGGATCATAGGAATGAATTAGAATGGATCGTGCAAATGAATTAGAATGGATACATTCGTGCGAATGAATTAGAATGGATCGTACGAATGATTTAGAATGGATCGTACGCATGAATTAGAATGGATACATTTGAGCTAATGAATTAGAATGGATCGTACGAATGAATTAGAATGGATCATAGGAATGAATTAGAATGGATCGTGCATTCTAATTCATTCGTATGATCCATTCTAATTCATTCCTACGATCTATTCTAATTCATTCGCTCGAATGTATCCATTCTTATTCATTCGTACAATCCATTCTAATTCATTCGCACGATCCATTCTAATTCATTCGTATGATCCATTTTAATTCATTCCTATGATCTATTCTAATTCATTCGCTCGAATGTATCCATTCTAATTCATTCGTTCGATCCATTCTAATTCATTCGTACGATCCATTCAAATTCATTCGCATGATCCATTCTAATTCATTCGTACGATCCATTCTAATTCATTCACATGATCCATTCTAATTTATTCGTACGATCCATTCCATACGAATGAATTAGAATGGATCATACAAATAAATTAGAAAGGTTACATTCGTGAGAATGAATTAGAATGGATCATACGAATGAATTAGAATGGATCATGCGAATGAATTTGAATGGATTGTACGAATGAATTAGAATGGATCGTGCGAATGAATTAGAATGGATCGTACGAATGAATTAGAATAGATACATTTGTGTGAATGAATTAGAATGGATCGTACGAATGAATTAGATCGTACGAATGGATTAGAATAGATCGTACGAATGGATTAGAATGGATTGTACGAATGAATTAGAATGGATGGTATCCATTCTAATTCATTCGCACGATCCATTCTAATTCATTCGTATGATCCATTCTAATTCATTCCTACGATCTATTCTAATTCATTCGCTCGAATGTATCCATTCTAATTCATTTGTTCGATCCATTCTAATTCATTCGTACGATCCATTCAAATTCATTCGCATGATCCATTCTAATTCATTCGTACGATCCATTCTAATTCATTCGCACGATCCATTCTAATTTATTCGTGCGATCCATTCCGTACGAATGAATTAGAACGGATCATACAAATGAATTAGAAAGGTTACATTCGTGAGAATGAATTAGAATGGATCGTAAGAATGAATTAGAATGGATCATGCGAATGAATTTGAATGGATCGTACGAATGAACTAGAATAGATCGTGCGAATGAATTAGAACAGATCGTACGAATGAATTAGAAAGGATACATTTGTGCGAATGAATTAAAATCGATCGTATGAATGAATTAGAATGGATACATTCGTGCGAATGAATTAGAATGGATCGTACGAATGAATTAGACTGGATCGTACGAATAAATTAGAATGGATACATTCAAACGAATGAATTAGAATGGATCGTACAAATGAATTAGAATCGATCGTACGACTGGATTAGAATGGATCGTACGAATGAATTAGAATGGATACATTCGTGAGAATGAATTAGAATGGATCGGACGAATGAATTAGAATGGATTGTACGATCCATTCTAATTCATTTGTATGATCCATTCTAATTCATTCGTACGGAATGGATCGTACGAATAAATTAGAATGGATCATGCGAATGAATTAGAATGGATCGTACGAATGAATTAGAATGGATTATGCGAATGAATTTGAATGGATCGTACGAATCAATTAGAATGGATCGAACGAATGAATTAGAATGGATACATTCAAGCGAATGAATTAGAATAGATTGTAGGAATGAATTAGAATGAATCATACGAATGAATTAGAATGGATTGTGCGAATGAATTAGAATGGATTGTATGAATGAATTAGAATAGATACATTCGAGAGAATGAATTAGAATATATCATAGGAATGAATTATAATGGATCATACGAATGAATTAGAATGCACGATCCATTCTAATTCATTCCTATGATCCATTCTAATTCATTCGTACGATCCATTCTAATTCATTCGCTCGAATGTATCCATTCTAATTCATTCGTACGATCCATTCTAATTCATTCGTACGATCCATTCTAATTCATTCCTACGATCCATTCTAATTCATTCGCACGAATATATCCATTCTAATTCATTTGCACGATCCATTCTAATTCATTCCTATGATCCATTCTAATTCATTCGTACGATCTATTCTAATTCATTCGCTCGAATGTATCCATTCTAATTCATTCATACGATCCATTCTAATTCGTTCATACGATCCATTCTAATTCGTTCGTACGATCCATTCTAATTCATTCGTACGATCCATTCAAATTCATTCGTATAATCTATTCTAATTCATTCGCACAAATGTATCCATTCTAATTCATTCGTTCGATCCATTCTAATTCATTGGCATATATATATATCCATTCTAATTCATTCGTACGATCCATTCTAATTCATTCGTACGATCCATTCTAATTCATTCTCACGAATGTAACCATTCTAATTCATTTGTATGATCCATTCTAATTCATTCGTACGAATAAATTTGAATGGATCGTACGAATGAATTAGAATAGATCGTACGTAGGAATGAATTAGAATGGATCGAACGAATGAATTAGAATGGTTATATTCGTGCGAATGAATTAGAATGGATCGTACGAATGGATTAGAATGGATCGGACGAATGAATTAGAATGGATTCATTCGCACGAATGAATTAGAATGGATACATACAAATGAATTAGAAAGGTTACATTCGTGAGAATGAATTAGAATGGATCGTACGAATGAATTAGAATGGATACATTCGAGCAAATGAATTAGAATGGATCGTACGAATGAATTAGAATGGATCATAGGAATGAATTAGAATGGATCGTGCAAATAAATTAGAATGGATCGTACGAATGAATTAGAATGGATACATTTGTACGAATGAATTAGAATGGATCGTGCGAATGAATTAGAATGGATCGTATGAATGAATTATAATGGATCGTACGAATGGATTAGAATGGATAGTGCGAATGAATTAGAATGGATCGTAGGAATGAATTAGAATGGATACATTCGTGCGAATGAATTAGAATGGATCGTACGAATGAATTAGAATAAATCGTAGAAATGAATTAGAATGGATCATGCGAATGAATTAGAATTGTCGTACGATCCATTCTAATTCATTCCTATGATCCATTCTAATTCATTCGCACGAATGTATCCGTTCTAATTCATTTGCACGATCCATTCTAATTCATTCCTATGATCTATTCTAATTCATTCGTACGATCCATTCTAATTCATTCGCTCGAATGTATCCATTCTAATTCATTCGTACGATCCATTCTAATTCGTTCATACGATCCATTCTAATTCGTTCGTCTGATCCATTCTAATTCATTCGTACGATCCATTCTAATCCATTCGTATGATCCATTCTAATTCATTCGTACGATCCATTCTAATTCATTCGCATGAATATATCTATTCTAATTCATTCGTATGATACATTCATACGACTGAATTAGATCGTACGAATGAATTAGAATGGATCCATTCTAATTCATTCGCATGATCCATTCTAATTCATTCATACAATCCATTCAGATTCATTCGCACGATCCATTCTTATTCATTCCTACGATCCATTCAAATTCATTCGTACGATCCATTCTAATTAGATCGTATGATCCATTCTAATTCATTCGCACAAATGTATCCATTTTAATTCATTCGTACGATCCATTCTAATTTATTCATACGATCCATTCTAATTCATTCGCATGATCCATTCTAATCCATTTGTACGATCCATTCTAATTCATTCGTACGATCCATTCTAATTCATTCCTACGTATAATCCATTCTAATTCATTCGCACGAATGTAACCATTCTAATTCATTCGTACGATCCATTCTAATTCATTCGCACGAATGTATCCATTCTAATTCATTCGTACGATCCATTCTAATTCATTCGTACGATCCATTCAAATTCATTCGCACGATCCATTCTAATTCATTTGTACGATCCATTCTTATTCATTCATACGATTCATTCTAATTCATTCGCACAATCCATTCTAATTCATTCGTACGATCCATTCTAATTCATTTGTATGATCCATTCTAACTCATTTTAGAATGGATCGTACGAATGAATTAGAATGGATCATACGAATGAATTAGAATAGATCGTACAAATGAATTAGAATGGATCGTGCGAATGAATTAGAATTGATCATACAAATGAATTAGAATAGATCGTACGAATGAATTAGAATGGATCGTGCGAATGAATTAGAATGGATCGTACGAATGAATTAGAATGGATATATTTGAACGAATAAATTAGAATGGATCATACGAATGAATTACAATGGATCGTACGAATGAATTAGAATGGATCGTGAGAATGAATTAGAGTACGAATGAATTAGAATGGATCGTGCGAATGATTTAGAATGGATCGTACGAATGAATTAGAATGGATACATATAAATGAATTAGAAAGGTTACATTCGTGAGAATGAATTAGAATGGATCATACGAATGAATTAGAATGGATCATGTGAATGAATTAGAATGGATTGTACGAATAAATTAGAAAGGTTACATTTGTGAGAATGAATTAGAATGGATCGTGCGAATGAATTAGAATTGATCATACAAAAGGATTAGAATGGATCGTACGAATGAATTAGAATAGATCGTGCGAATGGATTAGAATGAATCGTACGAATGCATTAGAATGGATCGTACGAATGAATTAGAATAGATCGTAGGAATGAATTAGAATGGATCATATGAATGAATTAGAATGGGTCGTACAAATGAATTAGAAAGGTTACATTTGTGAGAATTAATTAGAATGAATCGTACGAATGGATTAGAATGGATCGTACGAATGGATTAGAATGGATCGTACGAATGAATTAGAATGGATCATACAAATGAATTAGAAAGGTTACATTTGTGGGAATGAATTAGAATGGATCGTACGAATGAATTAGAATGGATCATACGAATGAATTAGAATGGATCGTACGAATGAATTAGAATGGATACATTCGAGCGAATGAATTAGAATGGATCGTACGAACGAATTAGAATCGATCATAGAAATGAATTAGAATGCATCGTGCAAATGACTTAGAATGGATACATTTGTGCAAATGAATTAGAATGGATCATACGAATGAATTAGAATGGATCGTATGAATGAATTAGAATGGTTACATTCGAGCGAATGAATTAGAATAGATCGTACGAATGAATTAGAATGGATCATAGGAATGAATTAGAATGGATCGTGCAAATGAATTAGAAAGGATACATTCGTGCGAATGAATTACAATGGATCATACGAATGAATTAGAATGGATCGTACGAATGAATTAGAATGGTTACATTCGTGCGAATGAATTAGAATGGATCGTATAAATGAATTAAAATGGATCGTGCGAATGAATTAGAATGAATCATACGAATGCATTAGAATGGATACATTCGTGCGAGTGAATTAAAATGGATCATACGAATGAAATAGAATGGATCGTGCGAATGAATTAGAATGGATCGTACGAATGATTTAGAATGGATCGTGCGAATGAATTAGAATGGATCGTATGAATGAATTAGAATGGATACATACAAATGAATTAGAAAGGTTACATTCGCGAGAATGAATTAGAATGGATCGTACGTATGAATTAGAATGGATACATTCGAGCGAATGAATTAGAATGGACCGTACGAATGAATTAGAATGGATCATAGGAATGAATTAGAATGGATCGTGCAAATGAATTAGAATGGATACATTCGTACGAATGAATTAGAATAGATCATAGGAATGAATTAGAATGGATCGTACGAATGAATTAGAATGGTTACATTCGTGCGAATGAATTAGAATGGATCGTACGAATGAATTAGAATGGATCGTGCGAATGAATTAGAATGAATCGTACGAATGCATTAGAATAGATACATTCGTGCGAATGAATTAGAATGGATCGTACGAATGAATTAGAATGGATCATGCGAATGAATTAGAATGGATCGTACGAATGAATTAGAATGGATCGTACGAATGAATTAGAATGGATACATTTGTGCGATGAATAAGAATGGAGAGTACGAATGAATTAGAATGGATACATTCGTGCGAATGAATTAGATTGAATCGTACGAATGAATTAGAATGGATACATTTGTGCGATGAATAAGAATGGAGTGTACGAATGAATTAGAATGGAGCGTACGAATGAACTTGAATGGATACATTCGTGCGAATAAATTAGAATGGATCGTACGAATGAATCAGAATGGATCGTGCAAATGAATTAGAATGGATACATTCGTGCGAATGAATTAGAATGGATTGTGCGAATGAATTAGAATGGATCGTACGAATGAATTAGAAATGATACATTCATGCAAATGAACTAGAATGGATCGTACGAATGAATTAGAATGGATCATATGAATGAATTAGAATGGATCGTACGAATGAATTAGAATGGATCATGTGAATGAATTAGAATGGTTACATTCGTGCGAATGAATTAGAATGGATCGTACGAATGGATTAGAATGGATCATGCGAATGGATTAGAACGCATTGTATGAATGAATTAGAATAGATACATTTGTGCGAATGAATTAGATTGCTTCATACGAATGAATTTGAATGGATTGCACGAATGAATTAGAATGGATCGTACGAATGAATTAGAATGGATCGTACAAATGAATTAGAAAGGTTACATTTGTGAGAATGAATTAGAATGGATCATACGAATGGATTAGAATGGATCGTACGAATGGATTAGAATGGATTGTACGAATGAATTAGAATGGATCATAGGTATGAATTAGAATGGATCATGCAAATGATTTAGAATGGATACATTCGTGCGAATGAATTAGAATGGATCGTAGGAATGAATTAGAATGGATCATACGAATGAATTAGAATGATTACATTCGTGCGAATGAATTAAAATGGATCGTACGAATGGATTAGAATGGATCGTACGAATGGATTAGAATGGATCGTACGAATGAATTAGAATGGATCGTACAAATGAATTAGAAAGGGTACATTTGTGAGAATGAATTAGAATGGATCGTACGAATGGATAAGAATGGATCGTACGAATGGATTAGAATGGATCGTACGAATGGATCATACAAATGAATTAGAAAGGTTACATTCGTGAGAATGAATTAGAATGGATCGTGCGAATTAATTAGAATGGATCGTACGAATGAATTTGAATGGATACATTTGTGCGAATAAATCTGAATGGATTGTATGAATGAATTACAATGGACCGTACGAATAAATTAGAATGGATCGTATGAATGAATTAGAATAGCTCATACGAATGAATTAGAATGAATCGTATGAATAAATTAGAATGGTTACATTCGTGCGAATGAATTAGAATAGATCGTACGAATGAATTAGAATGGATCGTCCGAATAAATTAGAATGGATCGTGCGAATGAATTAGAATGGATCATACGAATGAATTAGAATGAATCGTACGATCCATTCTAATTCATTTGTCCGATCCATTCTAATTAATTCGCACGAATGTATCCATTCTAATTCATTCGTACAATCCATTCTAATTCATTCGCACGATCCATTCTAATTCATTCGTATGATCCAATCTAATTCATTCCTACGATCTATTCTAATTCATTCGCTCGAATGTATCCATTCTAATTCATTCGTACAATCCATTCTAATTCATTCGCACGATCTATTCTAATTCATTCGTATGATCCATTCTAATTCATTCGTATGATCCATTCTAATTCATTCGTATGATCCATTCTAACTCATTCGTACCAATGTATCCATTCTAATTCATTCGTACGATCCATTCTAATTCATTCGCATGATCCATTCTAATTCATTCGTACGATCCATTCTAATTCATTCGTACGATCCATTCTAATTAATGCGTACGATCTATTCTAATACATTTGTACGATCCATTCTAACTCATTCGGTGGATCCATTCTAATTCATTCCTATGATCCATTCTAATTCATTCGTACGATCCATTCTAATTCATTCGTACGATCTATTCTAATTCATTCGCACGATCCATTCTAATTCATTCGTACGACCCATTCTATTTCATTCGTACGATCCATTCTAATTGGTTCATATGATCCATTCTAATTCATTCGTACGATCCATTCTAATTCATTCGCACGAATGTATCCATTCTAATTCATTCGTATGATCCATTCTAATTCGTTCATACGATCCATTCTAATTCGTTCGTACGATCCATTCTAATTCATTCGTACGATCCATTCTAATCCATTCGTACGATCCATTCTAATTCATTCGTACAAATGAATTAGAATGGATCGTGCGAATGAATTTGAATGAATCGTACGAATGAATTAGAATGGATCGTGCGAATGAATTAGAATAGATCGTACGAATGAATTAGAATGGATCGTATGAATAAATTAGAATGGATACATTTGTACGAATAAATTAGAATAGATTGTACGAATGAATTAGAATGGATCCACCGAATGAGTTAGAATGGATCGTACGAATGGATTAGAATGGATCGTATGCATGAATTAGAATGGATCGTACGAATGAATTAGAATGGATCGTACGAATGAATTAGAATGGATCGTGCGAATGAATTAGAATGGATCGTACGAATGAATTAGAATGAATATATTTGTGCGAATGAGTTAGAATGGATCATACGAATGAATTAGAATGGATCGTACGAATGAATTAGAATGGATCATACGAATGAATTAGAATGGATCGTGCGAAGGAATTAGAATGGATTATACGAATGAATTAGAATGGATACATTTGAGCGAATGAATTAGAATAGATCGTAGGAATGAATTAGAATGGATCATACGAGTGAATTAGAATGGATCGTGCGAATGAATTAGAATAGATTGTACGAATGAATTAGAATGGATACATTCGTGCGAATGAATTAGAATGGATCGGACGAATGAATTAGAATGGATCGTCCGATTCATTCTAATTCATTCGTACGATCCATTCTAATTCATTCACACGATCCATTCTAATTTATTCGTACGATCCATTCTAATTCATTCGTACGATCTATTCTAATTCATTCGCACGAATGTAACCATTCTAATTCATTCGTACGAATCATTCTAATTCATTCGTATGAGCTATTATAATTCATTCGTACGATCCATTCTAATTCATTCGTACGATCCATTGTAATTCATTCATACAATCCATTCAGATTCATTCGCACAAATGTATCCATTCAAATTCATTCGTACGATCCATTCTAATTAATTCGCACGATCCATTCTAATTCATTCTCATGAATGTAACCTTTCTAATTCATTTATATGATCGATTCTAATTCATTCGTACGATCCATTCGTACGATCCATTTTAATCCATTCATACGATCCATTCTAATCCATTCGTACGATCCATTCTAATTCATTCTCACAAATGTAACCTTTCTAATTCATTTGTACGATCCATTCTAATTCATTCGTACGATCCATTCTAATCCATTCGTACGATTCATTCTAATCCATTCGTACGATCCATTCTAATTCATTCGCACGAATGTAACCATTCTAATTCATTCGTACGATCCATTCTAATTCATTCCTACGATCCATTCTAATTCATTCGCACGAATGTATCCATTCTAATTCATTTGCACGATCCATTCTAATTCATTCCTATGATCCATTCTAATTCATTCGTACAATCCATTCTAATCCATTCGTACGATCCATTCTAATCTATTCGTACGATCCATTCTAATCCATTCGTACGATCCATTCTAATTGATTCTCACAAATATAACCTTTCTAATTCATTTGTACGATCCATTCTAATTCATTCGTACGATCCATTCTATTTCATTCATACGATCCATTCAAATTCATTCGTACGATCCATTCTAATTCATTCGTACAATCCATTCAAATTCATTCGTACGATGCAATCTAATTCATTCGCACAAATGTATCTATTCTAATTCATTCGTACAATGCGTTCTAATCCATTCGTACGATCCATTCTAATCTATTCGTACGATCCATTCTAATTCATTTGCACGAATGTAACCATTCTAATTCATTCATATGATCCATTCTTATTCATTCGTACGATCCATTCTAATTCATTCGTATGATCCATTCTAATTCATTCGTACGATCAATTCTAATTCATTTGCATGAATGTATCCATTCTAATTCATTTGCACGAATTAGAATGGATCGTAGGAATGAATTAGAATGGATCGTACGAATGAATTACAATGGTTACATTCGTGCGAATAAATTAGAATGGATCGTACGAATGAATTAGAATGGATCGCGCGAATGAATTTGAATTGATCATACGAATGAATTAGAATGGATCGTATGATCCATTCTAATTCATTCGCACATTCCATTCTAATTCATTCGTACGATCCATTCTAATTCATTCGCACGAATGTAACCATTCTAATTCATTCGTACGATCCATTCTAATTCATTCCTACGATCCATTCTAATTCATTCGTACGAATGTATCCATTCTAATTCATTTGCACGATCCATTCTAATTCATTCCAATGATCCATTCTAATTCATTCGTATGATCCATTCTAATTCGTATGATCCATTCTAATTCGTATGATCCATTCTAATTCATTCGTATGATCCATTCTAATTCATTCGCTCGAATGTATCCATTCTAATTCATTCGTACGATCCATTCTAATTCGTTCGTACGATCCCTTCTAATTCATTCGTACGATCCATTCTAATTCATTTGCACGATCCATTCTAATTCATTCTTACGAATGTAACCTTTCCATTTCATTTGTATGATCCATTCTAATTCATTCGTACGATCCATTCTAATCCATTCGTCCGATCCATTCTAATTTATTTGCACGATCCATTCTAATTCATTTCTATGATCCATTCTAATTCATTCGTACGATCCATTCTAATTCATTCGCTCGAATGTATCCATTCTAATTCATTCGTACGATCCATTCTAATTCATTCGTACAATCCATTCTAATTCATTCTCACGAATGTAACCTTTCTAATTCATTTGTATGTATCCATTCTAATTCATTCGTACGATCCATTCTAATTCATTCGCACGATCCATTCTAATTCAATCGTACGATCCATTCAAATTCATTCGCACGATCCATTCTAATTCATTCGTACGATCCATTCGAATTCATTCGCACGAATGTATCCATTCTAATGCATTCGTACGATTTATTTTAATTCATTCGCACGATCCATTCTAATTCATTCGTATGATCCATTCTAATTCATTAGTCTGATCTATTCTACTTTATTCGCACGAATGTATCCATTCTAATTCATTCGTACAATCCATTCTAATTTATTCGCACGATCTATTCTAATTCATTCGTATGATCCATTCTAATTCATTCCTACGATCTATTCTAATTCATTCGCTTGAATGTATCCATTCTAATTCATTCGTTCGATCCATTCTAATTCATTCGTACGATCCATTCAAATTCATTCGCATGATCCATTCTAATTCATTCGTACGATCCATTCTAATTCATTCACACGAACCATTCTAATTCATTCACACGATCCATTCTAATTTATTCCTATGATCCATTCTAATTCATTCGTACGATCCATTCTAATTCATTCGCTCGAATGTATCCATTCTAATTCATTCGTACGATCCATTCTAATTCATTCGTACGATCCATTCTAATTCATTCTCACGAATGTAACCTTTCTAATTCTTTTGTATGTATCCATTCTAATTCATTCGTACGATCCATTCTAATTCATTCGAACGATCCATTCTAATTCATTCGTACGATCCATTCTAATTCATTCGCACGATCCATTCTAATTCATTCGTACGATCCATTCGAATTCATTCGCACGAATGTATCCATTCTAATGCATTCGTACGATTTATTTTAATTCATTCGCACGATCCATTCTAATTCATTCGTACGATCCATTCTAAATCATTAGTCTGATCCATTCTACTTCATTCGCACGAATGTATCCATTCTAATTCATTCGTACAATCCATTCTAATTTATTCGCACGATCCATTCTAATTCATTCGTATGATCCATTCTAATTCATTCCTACGATATATTCTAATTCATTCGCTTGAATGTATCCATTCTAATTCATTCGTTCGATCCATTCTAATTCATTCGTACGATCCATTCAAATTCATTCGCATGATCCATTCTAATTCATTCGTACGATCCATTCTAATTCATTCACACGATCCATTCTAATTCATTCGTACGATCCATTCTAATTCATTCGCATGATCCATTCTAATTCATTCGCACAAATGTATCCATTCTAATTCATTCGTACGATCCATTCTAATTCATTCGTACGATCCATTCTAATTCATTCGCACAAATGTATCCATTCTAATTCATTCGTACGATCCATTCTAATTCATTCGCACGATCCACTCTAATTCATTCGTACGATCCATTCTAATTCATTCGTACGATCCATTCTAATTCATTCGTACAATCCATTCAAATTCATTCGTACAATGCAATCTAATTCATTCGCACAAATGTATCTATTCTAATTCATTCGTACAATGTGTTCTAATCCATTCGTACGATCCATTCTAATCCATTCGTACGATCCATTCTAATTCATTCGCACGAATGTAACCATTCTAATTCATTCATATGATCCATTCTAATTCATTTGTACGATCCATTCTAATTCATTTGTATGATCCATTCTAATTTATTCGTACGATCCATTCTAATTCATTTGCATGAATGTATCCATTCTAATTTATTCGTACGATCTAGTCTAATTCATTCGTACGATCCATTCTAATTCATTCGCACGAATATATCCATTCTAATTCATTCGTACGATCCTTTCTAATTCATTCGCACGATCCATTCTTATTCATCGCACAAATGTATCCATTCTAATTCATTCGTATGATCCATTCTAATTCATTCGTACGATCCATTCTAATTCATTCGCTCGAATGTATCCATTCTAATTCATTCGTATGATTCATTCTAGTTCATTCGCACGATCCATTCTAATTCATTCGTACGATCCATTCTTATTCATTCATATGATCCATTCTAATTCATTTGTATGAAAGAATTAGAATGGATCGTACGAATGGATTAGAATGGATCGTACGAATGAATTAGAATGGATCGTACGAACGAATTAGAATGGATCGTACGAACGAATTAGAATGGATCGTACGAATGAATTAGAATGGATACATTCGAGCGAATGAATTAGAATGGATCGTACGAATGAATTAGAATGGATCATAGGAATGAATTAGAATGGATCGTGCAAATGAATTAGAACGGATACATTCGAGCGAATGAATTAGAATGGATCGTAGGAATGAATTAGAATGGATCGTACGAATGAATTAGAATGGTTACATTCGTGCGAATGAATTAGAATGGATCGTACGAATGGATTATAATGGATCGTACGTTTGAATTAGAATGGATCATATGAATGAATTAGAATGGTTACATTCGTGCAAATGAATTTGAATGGATCGTGCGAATAGATTAGAATGGATCGTACGAATGGATTAGAACGCATTTTACGAATGAATTAGAATAGATACATTTGTGCGAATGAATTAGATTGCATCGTACGAATGAATTTGAATGGATTGTACGAATAAATTAGAATGGATCGTACGAATGAATTAGAATGGATCATGCGAATGAATTAGAATAGATCGTATGAATGAATTAGAATGGATCGTACGAATAAGTTAGAATGGATCGTGCGAATGAATTAGAATGGATCGTACGAATGAATTAGAATGGATCCACCGAATGAGTTTGAATGGATCATACGAATGAATTAGAATGGATCGTACGAATGAATTAAAATGGATTGTGCGAATGAATTAGAATGGATCGTATGAATGAATTAGAATGGATAGTGCGAATGAATTAGAATGGATCGTACGAATGAATTAGAATGGATTGTATGAATGAATTAGAATAGATCGTGCGAATGAATTAGAATGGATCGTACGAAAGAATTAGAATAGATCGTACGAATGAATTAGAATGGATCATACGAATGAATTAGAATCGATCGTGCGAATGAATTAGAATGGATCGTTCGAATGAATTAGAATGGATACATTTGTGCGATGAATAAGAATGGAGCGAACGAATGAATTAGAATGGAGCGTACGAATGAACTAGAATGGATACATTCGTGTGAATGAATTAGAATGGATCATATGAAAGAATTAGAATGGATCGTGCGAATGAATTAGAATGGATCGTGCGAATGAATTAGAATGGATCGTACGAACGAATTCGAATGGATCGTACGAACGAATTAGAATGGATCATATGAACGAATTAGAATGGATCGTACGAATGAATTAGAATGGTTACATTCGTATGATCCATTCTAATTCATTTGTACGATCCATTCTTATTCATTCGTACGATCCATTCAAATTCATTCGCATGATCCATTCTAATTCATTCGTATGATCCATTCTAATTCATTCTCACGAATGTAACCTTTCTAATTCATTTGTATGATCCATTCTAATTCATTCGTACGATCCATTCTAATCCATTCGTACGATCCATTCTAATCCATTCGTACGATCCATTCTAATTCATTCTCACAAATATAACATTTTTAATTCATTTGTACGATCCATTCTAATTCATTCGTACGATCCATTCTAATTCATTCATACGATCCATTCTTATTCATTCATACGATCCATTCTAATTCATTCGCACAATCCATTCTAATTCATTCGTACGATCCATTCTAATTCATTCGTATGATCCATTCTAACTCATTTTAGAATGGATCGTACGAACGAATTAGAATGGATCGTATGAAAGAATTAGAATGGATCGTACGAATAAATAAGAAAGGATACATTCGAGCGAATGAATTAGAATGGATCGTACGAATGGATTAGAATGGATCGTACGAATGGATTAGAATGGATCGTACGAATGGATTAGAATGCATCGTACAAATGAATTAGAAAGGTTACATTCGTGAGAATGAATTAGAATGGATCGTACGAATGAATTAGAATGGATCGTATGAATGAATTAGAATGGATACATTCGAGCGAATGAATTAGAATGGATCGTACGAATGAATTAGAATGGATCATAGGAATGAATTAGAATGAATCGTGCAAATGAATTAGAATAGATCGTATGAATGAATAAGAATGGATCGTACGAATGAATTAGAATGGATACATTTGTGCGAATGAATTAGAATGGATCATGCGAATGAATTAGAATGGATCGTATTAATGAATTAGAATGGATCTATTTATACGAATGAATTAGAATGAATCGTACTAATTCATTAGAATGGATCGTACGAATGAATTAGAATAGCTCATACGAATGAATTAGAATGAATCGTATGAATGAATTAGAATGCATTGTACGAATTCCATTCTAATTCATTCGTACGATCCATTCAAATTCATTCGTACGATCCATTCTAATTCATTCGTACAATCCATTCAAATTCATTCGTACGATGCAATCTAATTCATTTTCACAAATGTATCTATTCTAATTTATTCGTACAATGCGTTCTAATATATTCGTACGATCCATTCTAATCCATTCGTACAATCCATTCTAATTCATTCGCACGAATGTAACCATTTTAATTCATTCATATGATCCATTCTAATTCATTCGTACGATCCATTCTAATTCATTTGTATGATCCATTCTAATTCATTCGTACGACCCATTCTAATTCATTTGCATGAATGTATCCATTCTAATTTATTCATACGATCCAGTTTAATTCATTTGTACGATCCATTCTAATTCATTCGCACGAATGTATCCATTCCAATTCATTCGTACGATCCATTCTAATTCATTTGCACGATCCATTCTAATTCATTCGTACGATCCATTCTAATTCATTCGCACGATCCATTCTAATTAGTTCGTACGATCCATTCTAATTCATTCGCACAAATGTATCAATTCTAATTCATTCGTACGATCCATTCTAATTCATTCGCATGATCCATTCTAATTCATTCGTAAGATCCATTCTAATTCATTCGCACGATCCATTATAATTCATTCGTACGATCCATTCTAATTCATTCGCACGAATGTATCCATTCTAATGCATTCGTACGATCCATTCTAATTCATTCGTACGATCCATTCTAATCCATTCGTACAATCCATTCTAATACTTTCGTATGAAACATTCATGAGAATGAATTAGAATGGATCGTACGAATAAATTAGAATGGATACATTCGTGCGAATGAATTAGAATGGATCGTACGAATGAATTAGAATGGATCGTACGAATGAATTAGAATGGATCATGCAAATGAATTAGAATGGATTGTACGAATGAATTAGAATGGATACATTTGTGCGAATGAATTGGAATGGATCGTGCGAATGAATTAGAATGGATCGTACGATTGAATTAGAATGGATATATTTATGCGAATGAATTAGAATGGATCGAACGAATGAATTAGAATGGATACATTTATGCGAATGAATTAGAATGGGTCGTACGAATGAATTAGAATGGATCGTACGAATGAATTAGAATGGATACATTTGTGCGAATGAATTAGAATGGATCGTGCGAATGAATTAGAATGGATCATACGAATGAATTAGATTGGTTCGTACGAACGAATTAGAATGGATCGTATGAACGCATTAGAATGGATCGTACGAATGAATTAGAATGGATACATTCGAGCGAATGAATTAGAATGGATCATACGAATGAATTAGAATGGATCATAGGAATGAATTAGAATGGATCGTGCAAATAAATTAGAATGGATACATTCATGCGAATGAATTAGAATGGGTCGTAGGAATGAATTAGAATGGATCGTACGAATGAATTAGAATGGTTACATTCGTGCGAATGAATTAGAATGGATACATTCGTGCAAATGAATTAGAATGGATCGTACGAATGAATTAGAATGGATCGAACGAATGAATTAGAATGGATACATTCGAGCGAATGAATTAGAATAGATCATAGGAATGAATTAGAATGGATCATACGAATGAATTAGAATGGATCGTACGAACGAATTAGAATGGATCGTACGAACTAATTAGAATAGATCGTACGAACGAATTAGAATGGATACATTCGAGCGAATGAATTAGAATGGATCGTACAAATGAATTAGAATGGATCATAGGAATGAATTAGAATGGATCGTGCAAATGAATTAGAATGGATACATTCGTGCGAATGAATTACAATGGATCGTAGGAATGAATTAAAATGGATCGTACGAATGAATTAGAATGGTTACATTCGTGCGAATGAATTAGAATGGATCGTACAAATGGATTAGAACGGATCGTACGAATGGATTAGAATGGATCGTACGAATGAATTAGAATGGATCATACAAATGAATTAGAAATGTTACATTTGTGAGAATGAATTAGAATGGATCGTACGAACGAATTAGAATGGATCGTACGAACGAATTAGAATGGATCGTATGAACGAATTAGAATGGATCGTACGAATGAATTAGAATGGATACATTCGAGCTAATGAATTAGAATGGATCGTACGAATGAATTAGAATGGATCATAGGAATGAATTAGAATGGATCGTGCAAATGAATTATAATGGATACATTCGAGCGAATGAATTAGAATACGTCGTAGGAATGAATTAGAATGAATCATACGAATGAATTAGAATGGATCGTGCGAATGAATTAGAATAGATTGTACGAATGAATTAGAATGGATACATTCGAGCGAATGAATTAGAATAGATCGTAGGAATGAATTAGAATGGATCATAGAAATGAATTAGAATGGATTGTGCGAATGAATTAGAATGGATTGTACGAATGAATTAGAATGGATACATTCGTGCGAATGAATTAGAATGGATCGTACGAATGAATTAGAATGGATCGTGCGAATGAATTAGAATGGATCGTATGAATGAATTAGAATGGATTCATTTGTACGAATAAATTCGAATGGATTATACCAATGAATTAGAATGGATACATTCTTGCGAATAAATTAGAATGGATCGTATATTCGTGCAAATAAATTAGAATGGATCATACGAATGGATTAGAATGGATCACGCGAATGAATTAGAATGAATCGTACGAATGCATTAGAATGGATCGTACGAATGAATTAGAATGGATCGTGCGAATGAATTAGAATGGGTCGTACGAATGAATTAGAATGGATATATTTGAACGAATAAATTAGAATGGATCATACGAATGAATTAGAATGGATCGTACGAATGAATTAGAATGGATCGTGCGAATGAATTAGAATCGATCGTACGAATGAATTAGAATGGATCGTACGAATGAATTAAAATGGATCGTACGAATGAATTAAAATGGATACATTCGAGCAAATGAATTAGAATGGATACATTTGTGCGAATGAATTAGAATGGATCGTACGAATGAATTAGAATGGATCATAGGAATGAATTAGAATGGATCGTGCAAATGAATTATAATGGATACATTCGAGCGAATGAATTAGAATACGTCGTAGGAATGAATTAGAATGGATCATACGAATGAATTAGAATGGATCGTGCGAATGAATTAGAATAGATTGTACGAATGAATTAGAATGGATACATTCGAGCGAATGAATTAGAATAGATCATAGGAATGAATTAGAATGGATCATAGAAATGAATTAGAATGGACTGTGCGAATGAATTAGAATGGATTGTACGAATGAATAAGAATGGATACATTCGTGCGAATGAATTAGAATGGATCGTACGAATGAATTAGAATGGATCGTGCGAATGAATTAGAATGGATCGTATGAATGAATTAGAATGGATTCATTTGTACGAATAAATTCGAATGGATTGTACGAATGAATTAGAATGGATACATTCTTGCGAATAAATTAGAATGGATCGTATATTCGTGCAAATAAATTATAATGGATCATACGAATGAATTAGAATGGATCACGCGAATGAATTAGAATGAATCGTACGAATGCATTAGAATGGATCGTACGAATGAATTAGAATAAATCGTACGATCCATTCTAATTCATTCGTACGATCCATTCTAATTCATTCATGCAATCCATTCTAATGGATCGTACGAACGAATTAGAGTGGATCGTATGAATGAATTAGAATGGATCGTACGAATGGATTAGAATGGATCGTACGAATAGATCATGCGAATGAATTAGAATGGATCGTACGAATGAATTAGAATGGATACATTTGTACGAATAAATTAGAATGGATTGTACGAATGAATTAGAATGGATACATTCTTGCGAATAAATTAGAATGGATCGTATATTCGTGCAAATAAATTAGAATGAATCATACGAATGAATTAGAATGGATCGTGCGAATGAATTAGAATGAATCGTACGAATGCATTAGAATGGATCGTACGAATGAATTAGAATGAATCGTACGATCCATTCTAATTCATTCGTCCGATCCATTCTAATTCATTCGCATGAATGTATCCATTCTAATTCATTCGTACAATCCATTCTAATTCATTCGCACGATCCATTCTAATTCATTCGTATGATCCATTCTAATTCATTCCTACGATCTATTCTAATTCATTCGCTCTAATGTATCCATTCTAATTCATTCGTACGATCCATTCTGATTCATTCGCACGATCCATTCTAATTCATTCTTATGATCCATTCTAATTCATTCGTACGATCCATTCTAATTCATTCGTATGATCCATTCTAACTCATTCGCACAAATGTATCCATTCTAATTCATTCATATGATCCATTCTAACTCATTCGCACGATCCATTCTAATTCATTCGTACGATCCATTCTAATTCATTCGTACGAACCATTCTAATTCATGTGAATGAATTAGAATGGATCGTACGAATGGATCGTACGATCCATTCTAATTCATGCGAATGAATTAGAATGGATCGTACGAATGGATCGTACGAATGAATTAGAAAGGATCGTGCGAATGAATTAGAATGGATCGTGCGAATGAATTAGAATGGATCGTACGAATGAATTAGAATGGATATATTTGTGCGAATGAGTTAGAATGGATCATACGAATGAATTAGAATGGATAGAACGAATGAATTAGAATGGATACATTCGTGCGAATGATTTAGAATGGATCGGACGAATGAATTAGAATTGATCGTGCGAATGAATTAGAATGGATCATACGATTGAATTTGAATGGATCGTATGAATAAATTAGAATGGATACATTTGTGCGACGAATAAGAATGGAGCGTACGAATGAATTGGAATGGATCGTACGAATGAATAAGAATGGATCGTACGAATGAATTAGAATGGATATCTTCGAGCGAATAAATTAGAATAGATCATAGGAATGAATTAGAATGGATCATACGAATTAATTAGAATGGATTGTATGAATGAATTAGAATGGATCGTACGAATTAATTAGAATGGATACATTCGTGCAAATGAATTAGAATGGATCGTGCGAATGAATTAGAATGGATCGTACGAACGAATTAGAATGGATCGTATGAACGAATTAGAATGGATCGTACGAGTGAATTTGAATGGATCATAGGAATGAATTAGAATGGATCGTGCAAATGAATTAGAATGGATACATTCGTGCGAATGAATTAGAACGCATTGTACGAATGAATTAGAATGGATCGTACGAATGGATTAGAATGGATCGTACGAATGAATTAGAATGGATCGTATGAATAAATTAGAATGGATACATTCGAGCGAATGAATTAGAATGGATCGTACGAATGAATTAGAATGGATCATAGGAATAAATTAGAATGGATCGTACAAATGAATTAGAATGGATAAATTCGTGCGAATGAATTAGAATGGATCGTAGGAATGAATTAGAATGGATCGTACGAATGAATTAGAATGGTTACATTCGAGCGAATGAATTAGAATGGATCGTACGAATGGATCTTACGAATGGATTAGAATGGATCGTACGAATGAATTAGAATGGATCGTACGAATGGATTAGAATGGATAGTGCGAATGAATTAGAATGGATCGTACGAATGAATTAGAATGGATTGTACGAATGAATTAGAATAGATCATGCGAATGAATTAGAATGCATCGTACGAATGAATTTGAATGGATCGGACGAATGAATTAGAATGAATCGTACGAATGAATTAGAATGGATCATACGAATGAATTAGAATGGAGCGTACGAATGAATTAGAATGGAGCGTACGAACAAATTAGAATGGATCGTGCAAATGAAATAGAATTCATTCGTACGATCCATTCTAATTCCTTCGCACGATCCATTCTAATTCATTCGTACGATCCATTCTAATTCATTCGCACGAATGTAACCATTCTAATTCATTCGTACGATCCATTCTAATTCATTCCTATGATTCATTCTAATTCATTCGCACGAATGTATCCTTTCTAATTCATTTGCATGATCCATTCTAATTCATTCCTATGATCCATTCTAATTCATTCGTACGATTTATTCTAATTCATTCGCTCGGATGTATCCATTCTAATTCATTCGTACGATCCATTCTAATTCGTTCATACGATCCATTCTAATTCGTTCATACGATCCATTCTAATTCATTTGCAAGATCCATTCTAATTCATTTCTATGATCCATTCTAATTCATTTGTACGATCCATTCTAATTCATTCCTACGATCTATTCTAATTCATTCGCTCGAATGTATCCATTCTAATTCATTCGTACAATCCATTCTAATTCATTCGCACGATCCATTCTAATTCATTCGTTTGATCCATTCTAATTCATTCGTACGATCCATTCTAATTCATTCGTATGATCCATTCTAACTCATTCCCATAAATGTATCCATTCTAATTCATTCGTACGATCCATTCTAATTCATTCGCACTATCCATTCTAATTCATTCGTACGATCTATTCTAATTCATTCGTATGATCCAATCTAATTTATGCGAATGAATTAGAATGGATCGTACGAATGAATTAGAAAGGATCGTGCGAATGAATTAGAATGGATCGTGCGAATGAATTAGAATGGATCGTACGAATGAATTAGAATGGATACATTTGTGCGAATGAGTTAGAATGGATCATACGAATGAATTAGAATGGATCGTACGAACGAATTAGAATGGATACATTTGTGCGAATGATTTAGAATGGATCGGACGAATGAATTAGAATTGATCGTGCGAATGAATTAGAATGGATCATACGATTGAATTTGAATGGATCGTACGAATAAATTAGAATGGATACATTTGTACGATGAATAAGAATGGAGCATACGAATGAATTAGAATGGATCGTACGAATGAATAAGAATGGATCGTACGAATGAATTAGAATGGATACATTCGAGCGAATGAATTAGAATAGGTCATAGGAATGAATTAGAATGGATCATACGAATGAATTAGAATGTATCGTATGAATGAATTAGAATGGATCGTACGAATTAATTAGAATGGATACATTCGTGCGAATGAATTAGAATGGATCATGCGAATGAATTAGAATGGATCGTACGAACGAATTAGAATGGATCGTATGAACGAATTAGAATGAATCATACGAATGAATTAGAATGGATCATAGGAATGAATTAGAATAGATCGTGAAAATGAATTAGAATGGATACATTCGTGCGAATGAATTAGAATGCATTGTACGAATGAATTAGAATGGATCGTACGAATGGATTAGAATGGATCGTACGAATGAATTAGAATGGATCGTACAAATGAATTAGAATGGATACATTCGGGCGAATGAATTAGAATGGATCGTACGAATGAATTAGAATGGATCATATGAATAAATTAGAATGGATAATGCAAATGAATTAGAATGGATACATTCGTGCGAATGAATTAGAATGGATCATAGGAATGAATTAGAATGGATCGTACGAATGAATTAGAATGGTTACATTCGTGCGAATGAATTAGAATGGATCGTACGAATGGATTAGAATGGATCGTACGAATGGATTAGAATGGATCGTACGAATGAATTAGAATGGATCGTGCGAATGAATTAGAATGGATCGTACGAATGGATTAGAATGGATAGTGCGAATGAATTAGAATGGATCGTACGAATGAATTAGAATAGATTGTACGAATGAATTAGAATAGATCATGCGAATGAATTAGAATGCATCGTACGAATGAATTTGAATGGATTGGGCGAATGAATTAGAATGGATCGTACAAATGAATTAGAATGGATCATACGAACGAATTAGAATAGAGCGTACGAATGAATTAGAATGGAGAGTAGGAACGAATTAGAATGGATCGTGCAAATGAATTAGAATTCATTCGTACGATCCATTCTAATTCATTCACACGATCCATTCTAATTCATTCGTTCGATCCATTCTAATTCATTCGCACGAATGTAACCATTCTAATTCATTCGTACGATCCATTCTAATTCATTCCTACGATCCATTCTAATTCATTCGCACGAATGTATCCATTCTAATTCATTTGCACGATCCATTCTAATTCATTCCTATGATCCATTCTAATTCATTCGTACGATCCATTCTAATTCATTCGCTCGAATGTATCCATTCTAATTCACTCGTACGATCCATTCTAATTCGTTCATACGATCCATTCTAATTCGTTTGTACGATCCATTCTAATTCATTTGCACGATCCATTCTAATTCATTCCTATGATCCATTCTAATTCATTCGTACGATCCATTCTAATTCATTCGCATGAATGTATCCATTCTAATTCATTCGCACAAATGTATCCATTCTAATTCATTCGTACGATCCATTCATATTCATTCATACGATCCATTCTAATTCATTTGCACGATCCATTCTAATTCATTCCTATGATCCATTCTAATTCATTCGTACGATCCATTCTAATTCATTCGATCGAATGTATCCATTCTAATTTATTCGTACGATCCATTCTAATTCATTCGTACGATCCATTCTAATTCATTCTCACGAATGTAACCTTTCTAATTCATTTGTATGATCCATTCTAATTCATTCGTACGATCCATTCAAATTCATTCGCATGATCCATTCTAATTCATTCGTACGATCCATTCTAATTCATTCTCACAAATGTAACCTTTATAATTCATTTGTATGATCCATTCTAATCCATTCGTACGATCCATTCTAATCCATTCGTACGATCCATTCTAATTCATTCGTACGATCCATTCTAATTCATTCTCACAAATGTAACCTTTCTAATTCATTTGTACGATCCATTCTAATTCATTCGTATGATCCATTCTACTCCATTCGTACGATCCATTCTAATCCATTCGTACGATCTCGTACAATCTATTCTAACTCATTCGCACGATCCATTCTAATTCATTCGTACGATCCATTCTAATTCATTCGTGCGATCCATTCTAATTCATTCGCACGAATGTAACCATTCTAATTCATTCGTACGATCCATTCTAATTTATTCCTACGATCCATTCTAATTCTTTCGCACGAATGTATCCATTCTAATTCATTTGCACGATCCATTCTAATTCATTCCTATGATCCATTCTAATTCATTCGTACAATCCATTCTAATTCATTCGCTTGAATGTATCCATTCTAATTCATTCGTACGATCCATTCTAATCTATTCGTACGATCCATTCTAATTTATTCATATGATCCATTCTAATTCATTCCTATGATTTATTCTAATTCATTCGTACGATCCATTCTAATCCATTCGTACGATCCATTCTAATTCATTCGCATGATCTATTCTAATTCAATCGTACGATTCATTCTAATTCATCCGTACGATCCATTCTAATTCATTCGCACGATCCATTCTAATTCATTCGTATGATCAATTCTAATTCATTCGCACGATCCATTCTAATTCGTTCATACGATCCATTCTAATTCATTCGCACGAATGTAACCATTCTAATTCATTCGTATGATCCATTCTAATTCATTCGTACGAATGTAACCTTTCTAATTCGTTCGTACAATCCATTCTAATTCATTCGTACGATCCATTCTAATTCATTCCTATGATCCATTCTAATTCATTCGCTCGAATATATCCATTCTAATTCATTCGTACGATCCATTCTAATTCATTCGTACGATCCATTCTAATTCATTCTCACAAATGTAACCTTTCTAATTCATTTGTACGATCCATTCTAATTCATTCGTACGATCCATTCTAATTCGTTCATACGATCCATTCTAATTTGTTCGCACGATCCATTGTAATTCATTCGTACGATCTATTCTAATTCATTCGCATGATCCATTCTAATTCATTCATATGATCCATTCTAATTCATTCGTACAATCCATTCAAATTCATCCGTACGATGCAATCTAATTCATTCGCACAAATGTATCTATTCTAATTCATTCGTACAATGCGTTCTAATCTATTTGTACGATCCATTCTAATCCATTCGTACGATCCATTCTAATTCATTCGCACGAATGTAACCATTCTAATTCATTCATATGATCCATTCTAATTCATTCGTACGATCCATTCTAATTCATTCGTATGATCCATTCTAATTCATTCGTACGATCCATTCTAATTCATTTGCATGAATGTATCCTGTTGGGGGGAGCTGAAATCCGTCCAGGAGTTGGAGCCCTTCTCCGAATAAGCTCGCCTCCTAGCTCGATAAAGAGGTCGCCCCTAGTTCCGCGCCCTCGTCACCAGTTCGCCCTTGCCTGTGGATCTCATAGACCCTAGGACTCCGCGGAACGGGGAGCTCGCCCAGGAGATCGCCCCCCCCCCTGCCCGCCAAATCATCTTAACAGGGAGCGAGATCCACATTGGGCTGAAGGGGCCTTAGGCTAAGAGCTCGATCGGGAGACGATCAAACTCTCTCGGGAGGTCGCCCAAGCTCGCCCAGGAGCTCGCCTAAGCTCGCTCGAGAGCTCGCCTAAGCTCGCCCAGGAGCTCGCCCAAGCTTGCCCAGGAGCTCGCCCAAGCTCGCTCGGGAGCTCGCCCAAGCTCGCTCGGGAGCTCGCCTAAGCTCGCTCATGAGCTCGCCAAGCCCGCACGAGAAGGCGCTGGCAGTGGTAGCGGGAGTTAGACTGTCATGCATACAAGGATACAGGCATCCGAGACGCGCCCATGCTCACTCAGGAGCTCGCCCATGCTCGCTAAGGAGCTCGCCCAAGCTTGCCCAGGAGCTCGCCCGAGCCCGCTCCGGAGCTCGCCCAAGCTTGCCGAGACTCCCCTGTTTATCGAAGAGGTCGCTCCTGCGAGGTCCGACTCTTGATAGATGTAGAAGAGAAGGTGGAGCAATGGAAGGCGAGCTCGCCCTGGTTTCCCACCTGAGGTCGCCCACAACAGAGCAGTATGAAGGGTTGCCAGGTGTTGAAACCCCACTGAAGCTACGCGGATGATTGTGGTCCACGGAAACCCGCCAGAATCGGGTTTGGGATCTCCCAGACTTGAACATTCCAGAATAGCCACCTGGCAGCGACAAGAAAGATGCTCTTACCCACTCAAACCGCCTGGCAGGCTCGATGACAAAGAATGTCAGGGGCGTGAGTACCAAGGACCGTCAGAGGCCTACGCGAGCCAGAACGTGGGGGTCTAGAAGGCGCTGGAAGAATCTCCACGTGTCGGGCAACGGTAGGTCGCCAATGTCTATAAATGCTCACCCCCAGGCTCCAAGGTACAGGGTCGAAACCCCTTTTCCTACCACTTTGGTCTACTAAAGCTCGCCGTTGTGCACCTGAGACTGACTTGAGCGTCGGAGGGTCTGCGCTCCTAAGGGAGCCAGCCGTTCTCACGCTTTTTCTTTGTCTTGCAGGCATCCCGCGCGGACCGGTGAAAAATTCCCTGAACATTTGGCGCCGTCTGTGGGATCCGAACTGGTTCCTGCGAGAACGCCCACGACCACACGGTTGAACGCCGGAGGCTCTCGTAACCCAAAGAATGCTTCGGCGACAAGGGGACGCAGGCGACCGAGGACCCGTGCGAGGTCTGCGCGGAGCGAATCTCCCGTTGAGACCCCTCAGCCCCCTGCTCCCCTCAGCGATCAGCTCCTGCGGGAGGTGTTGGCCACTCAGCGAGCGATGTTGGAGGAACTGACGCGACTGCGTCAGGTTCCGGTGGCCAGCCGACGGTCCGGGCCGGCGAAGACGGTATCTCCGGTGCGACCACCGGCTTCAACATCGCGCCCGCCCACGACCATTCCGGCTCGGCATGTTCCCCACCGGGAACCTCCGGTCGAGAGAGCGGCCGTGCGTGGGGTGCCGGAAACCCCGCTTACGAGGTTGCAAAGGCTGGTAACCCAGCGGTCTAGCAATCAGGCGACCTCGCGGGCGACCCTCCCCCGTCGCCGTAGCCGCAGCACCGATTCTATCGAGTCGGAGGCGGGGTCCCTAGAGCGGGATCGCGACCCGCGCCATCGGCGACGAGGGAAAGAGCCCGCGGTGGCTATACCTTCCGAAGCTCGAGAGGCAATGGCCTCCCATAGACCAACCGCCACGCTGAAGGAGTCCGCAGGCGAACAGCGAGGAGGCCGCCGAGCGATAGCCCCCGAGGATCGCCGCAGGGTGGATCCAAACCTCCCTCGAGGGAGCGTGCACGGCCGCCTAGGACCTGCGCAGCAGCCTCTGGGAGTTTTCCCCGGGCACTGGCAGCGACCTAACGCGACTGTAGACTTGCTGGAGGACCTCGCCGCCCACGGGGGTAGCTCGCCCTTCACTAGCGAGGTGCACCAAGGAGGTTTCCCTCACCATTGGACCCCGCCTAAGTTTGTTCTGTTCGATGGATCGCAAGATCCAGTGGACCATCTATTGGCTTACCGGAAGCTGTTATTTTTCCGGGACCAAGACCATGTCCTGTGCCGGGCTTTCCCGAGTAGCTTGACTGGCTCGGCGCTAAACTGGTTTCACAAGCTGCCGTCGGGCACCATCCCAGACTTCCCTACTCTCTCCAGGTTGTTTCTGGAGCAGTACCGCTGCAACAGACAGCCCCCTAAGAGGATCGAGTCCCTCTTCACCTTGGCCATGGGAGCCCGCGAAATCCTACGAAACTTTGCGACGCGCTTTCGAAGCGCCTACCTCGCTCTGGAGGACGCGAATGGTCAAGATCGCACGACGGTGAGCGCTTTCCGGAACGCCCTCCCCGAGGGAAGCAAACTTCATGACGCACTGGTGATCAAAGACCCTCGCACGATTATCGAGATCTTCGCCCTCGTCCAGCAGCACATCAAGCTCGAAGATGCGGTGCTAGACCGGAAGGGAAAAGCAGTCGAGCAGCGATCTCCTCCGGCTCTGCGACCTCTCGTCGTTAAGGCCGTGGAGAGGCGGGAGGTGCCCCAGGTGGCACCTTTGCCCGGACCGCACGCAGCTCCTGCCGCACAGCCCGCTGAAGCCCCCCCGGTGGTCGCTGGAAGGCCGGCGAATTGGCGCCTACCTCCGGGACCCGGGGAGCGGGATTTCACCGTGTTAACCCACTCGCCAGGGCAAGTTTTCCACCAGATCCGGAATGAACCCTTTTTCCAGTACCCACCACCCCTGCAGGTCGGGGAGCCCGGCTCTACCGACAACTCGCGGCGATGCGCCTTTCATCACAGCCCCGGGCATCACACCAACAGATGCCGAGCTCTGAAGAACCACCTCGAGGACTTGGTCGCTCAAGGCCATTTGGATCAGTTTATTTCGCCCCCAAGGAGATTTGAGGTGATACCGGCACGGGCTCCTCGGGAGGGAGATCGCCCGGGGCCCGCTGAGCCCGCTTTGCCTCCACCTCCCCCTGGAGGGCCGGCGGTCTGTCACACGATGATGGGCGCCTGAACGGCCCAAGATCCAGCAACGAGGTGCGGCGACAAGTTAGAGAAATGGAGCAGGCTCAGAAGGTATTCTCCGTTTCTCTAACCCCTGTATTGCTCCAAACCCGAAGGGTAGAAGCCCGAGACTTTATTTGGTTCTCGGAGGAGGACATGGCCGGGGTCGTTACCCCCCACAATGACCCCCTCGTCATACGCCTTATGATGGCAAACATCGAAGTAAGGCGGGTCCTGATTGACCCGGGAAGTGCCGTAGACATCATGTTCTTGTCGGCCTTCCAGCGAATGGGATTGAGACAAACTGATTTGTCTCCCTCAACGGGCTCGCTTACCGGTTTCACTGGCGAGGTCGCTAAGGTGGTAGGGGAGATAACCCTCACTATAACGGCGGGCCCGGAGGTAGGACAAGTCCGTTTCATGGTGGTGGATGGCCAGTCCGCTGTCAATGCCATCCTAGGGCGACCTAGGTTGAGGCAGATGAAAGCGGTGTCCTCGCCTAATCACCAGGCCCTCAAGTTTCCCACCGACAGAGGGGTCGTGGTGATTCGAGGAGACCAGGTCGCTGCTACCAGGTGCGAGCAGGACGTCTTCCACCTCGCAGACGTTGAGGTCGCTGAAGCCAAGAGGCCCGCGCCCTCCTAGCAATTAGCGCCCACCTCGAGCGGGCTCCCTCAAAGCCCGAGAAAGGTCACCTCGCTTAGATCCCCTACTCCACCCCCGGGTGGGAGCGGCGTGGATTTTAAGCTCGAGGAGAAAGGTCGCGTACCAGGGTCCCAGAGAGGAAGGTTTCCCATCACCGAGCCGCTACAAGAAGTCAACATCGGTAGCGAGGACGGACCGAGGATTGTTAGTCTCGGGACCTCGCTAACCAAGGGCGAGGTCCTGGCCCTAACCAGCGTACTCAGGGAATACCGTGACGTATTCGCCTGGAGCTTCGCGAACATGCCAGGGATTGACCCGGAGGTCGCCTGTCATCGTCTGCACACAATGAAAGAATTCCCGCCGGTCAAGCAAAAAGATCGGCACATACCCGCTGCGAAGTCCATTGCAGTGGCGGTGGAGATAGACAAGCTAGAGCGAGCGGGCTTTATACGCGAGGCACACTTCCCCGAGTGGATCTCCAATATCGTGGCGGTGCCCAAGAAGAGCGGAGCGGTCAGAGTGTGTATTGATTTCTCTGACCTCAATAAAGCATGCCCGAAGGACGGTTTTCCACTTCCACGGATAGGCGCACTGGTCGACGCAGCTGTCGGGTTCCAGGCCCTGTCCTTCATGGATGGATATTCAGGGTATAACCAGATACCTCTCCATGTCGACGATCAAGAGAAGACCGCTTTCTATTCTGGGGCGGGCTACCAGAAACTATTCTGCTATCGAGTGATGCCCTTTGGACTTAAGAACGCTGGAGCGACCTACCAAAGGTTAGTCACTCAGATGTTCAAGGGTCAAATCGGCAGGAATGTCGAAGTTTATGTAGACGACCTCCTGGTGAAAAGTCAAAAGCGAGAAGGGCATGTTGCCGATCTTCGCGAAATCTTCGAAGTGTTGAGAAAGTACCAAATGAGGCTGAACCCGGCGAAGTGCGCATTCGGGGTGACTTCCGAAAAATTCCTAGGGTACCTGGTCACCCACAGGGGGATTGAGGCCGACCCTGGGCAAATCCGAGCACTTGTCGAGATGCCCGCGCCGAGAACCCGACAGGAAGTCCAGAGGCTGAGCGGGCGAATCGCCGCACTAAACCGGTTCATCTCCAAATCCTCAGACAATTGCCGACCTCTTTCCGAGCTACTTCGAAAAGGAGCGAGCATATGTTGGGATGAGAAGTGCGAGCGCGCTTTTCAAAAGATCAAGGACTACCTGGCGAGCCCGCCGATCTTAGCAGCGCCAAAGGATGGCGCTAAGCTGGGCGTGTACCTGGCGATCACCGAGAATGCGGTGAGCGGGGTCCTCATGGTCGAAGAAGCAAACGTGGAGCGGCCTGTCTACTTTGTAAGCCACACGATGCTTCCCGCCGAGCTCCGGTATCGACCAATCGAGAAGGTCGCATTGGCCTTGGTCCTTACCGCGAGAAAGCTTCACCCCTACTTCTCAGCGCACACTGTCAAAGTCATCACGGAGCACCCTCTGAAGAGCGTGCTCTCCAGACCCTCGGTAGCCGGCAGGCTCTATCGGTGGTCCGCCGAGCTCGCTGCCTATGCTTTGGAGTATGTCCCTCGAGTTGCTGTCAAAGGGCAGGTTCTCGCAGATTTCTTGGCGGACTTCCCCATAGAAGAACCGGTCCAGTACCAGGAGGATGAGCCAACTGAGGCACACCCTGAAAAAGCAAGGTTCTTAGGCGGTCAGAGCGAGCTTCCCCCAACTAAGCCTTCAGAGATAGCGGGCTGGGAGCTATTCGTCGATGGATCCTCCAACGCTTCGGGAGCCAGAATCGGGATAGCACTCCTCGCCCAGGCGATACTCCTTGAAAAATCAGTCCGGCTGGATTTCGCCGCCACCAACAACGAAGCAGAGTATGAGGCACTGCTTGCCGGACTAGAGCTCGCTCAAGAAGTAGGCACCAAATGGTTGAAGGTCTTCAGCGACTCCCAACTGATCATTTGTCAAATCAATGGAGATTATGCCTCCCGGGATACACGAATGGCGGGCTACGTAGAACTGGTAAAGGGCAAGGCCGCGGAGTTTGAAAAAATCTCCTTCGAACAAATTCCGCGGGCTGATAATAGGCGGGCTGACGCTTTGGCAAACGCCGCCTCCCTGCTGGGAGGATCGGAAGCTCGCCAGATTTTCATCGAAGTCCAAAGCCAGTCTCGGCTCCAAGTAGCAGAGCCCGCTGTTAACCAAGTCTCTGCCGACGTATCACCCGGCGGGTGGACCGCCCCCATTCTTCGTTTTCTCTAGAAGGGCGAGCTTCCAGAGGGTAGAGAGAAAGCCCGGCGAGTGGAGAAATGCGCTGGTCGCTATCTCATTCGCTGGGATCGCCTTTTTCGAAGATCTTTTGGCGGGCCAAATCTTTGTTGCATCGAGAGCCCGGAGACCGAAGAAGTTTTGAATTGCATTCACTCTAGCGAGCTGGGAAACCACGCTGGTGGGCGGTCTCTAGCTGCGAAAGTACGGAGGCAAGGATACTGGTGGCCCACTCTGGAGCAAGATGCCTTGAAGGTCGCACAAAGCTGCATCCAATACCAGAAGCACGCCCCGATAAATCATATGCCCGCAGAAGAACTGCATCCTCTGGCGAGCCCCTGGCCGTTTCAACAATGGGGGCTGGATATTGTGGGACCTTTTCCCGTATCAGCCCGGCAAAAGAAGTTCATCTTAGTAGCTACGGACTACTTCACCAAATGGGTGGAAGCGATCCCGCTAGCTAAGATAGGTGAGAAGCAAGTGAAAGACTTCCTTTGGAAGAATATTTTCTGCCGGTTCGGTCTGCCTCGGGTACTTATCACCGACAATGGTCGCCAGTTCGACAATCGCTTGATCAGAAGCTTTTGCGTTGAATATGGAGTCGACCTAAGGTTCTCGTCCCCAAGGTACCCTCAAAGCAACGGGCAGGCCGAAGCTACGAATCGCGTAATCCTAGACAACCTCAAGAAAAGGCTGGAAGGGAAATAAGGATTATGGGAGCAGGAGCTCGATGGAGTCTTGTGGGCCTATCGCACTACTCCCCGTCGCTCAACTAATGAGTCCCCCTTCAGTCTCACTTTTGGTTGCGAAGCCGTGCTACCCGTAGAAGCCGAACTGCCCACTGAAAGAAGGCTTGCGTCGGAGGAGGTTGACAACGACAAACTGCTCGCCGACTCCCTCGACCAGCTCGAAGAAAGGCGAGAGCGTGCCAATCTACACCTCGCCGGATACAGACAAGAAATGAAGCGCGCCTATGACAAAAGGGTCCGCCATCGGGCATTCAAAGTCGGGGACATGGTGATGAGAAAGGTGTTTGCAAACACACAGGAGCCTAATGCAGGGAAGCTCGCGGCGAACTGGGAAGGCCCCTACATAATACACGAAGCGCGAGGCTCGGGGGCTTACAAGTTGATGACCGCTGAAGGCGACCTGTTAGAGCGACCTTGGAATGCTTTGCACCTTCGCAAGTTTTATGCATAAGACCAAGGAACTTTGTAAATTATCTTCTGAAGTTATGAATGAACGATGGGGGTTTCCACAAAGAATTTAACTCGGAAGCTCGGCACAGCAAGAGCCCGCATGATCTATAAAGTGTAGTCCGCCATCGTGCGGACTTAAAGCAAGACTGGGATCCTCAGAGGCGGCCAGTGGGCGACCTTGAGCTTCCCGGGGCAGTCCGCCGTTGCGCGGACTTAAAGCAAGACCGGGATCCTCAGAGGCAGCCAGCGGGCGACCTTGAGCTTCCCGGGGCAGTCCGCCGTTGCGCGGACTTAAAGCAAGACCGGGATCCTCAGAGGCAGCCGGTGGGCAACCTTGAGATTCCCGGGGCAGTGAGCTGTTGTGCGGACTTAAAGCAAGACCGAGATCCTCAGAGGCAGCCAGTGGGCGACCTTGAGCTTCCCGGGGAAGTCCACCGTTGTGCGGACTTAAAGCAAGACCGGGATCCTCAGAGGCAGCCAGTGGGCGAACTTGAGATTCCTGGGGAAGTCCGCTGCCTAGTGGACTCTAAACCTAACCGGGATCCTTCGCGTTCACCTGCCATGAACGGAAGCATCCTGGCGTGGGCATACCCCTCAAAGGGCAAGACCGCTGAACAGGATCATCGAGGGAAATTAACCGGGCAGGGGGCAGCTAGCACTTATTAGTTTCCTTTAAAAATAAAAATGGTTTAAGTCTCTGAGTGTAGGGAAGTTTTTGAAGTCATTTTGGTTCGCTTATCGTTTTCCGGGCTCAGAGGCTATATTGAGTTTTAGCGAGCATGCCGAGTTTTTCGTTTGCATATACTTTAAAATAAAAAGGTTGAATCGAATTAGCTGCCTCGCCCGGGGTATCACTCTCGAGATCGCTGCGAAACTCCTAAAGCGGACTCATGAGCGGCACAGAGAAAGAAAAGAAACACAGAAGAGTACACAACAGACGGACTCAAAAAGATCTATCATTCATTGTTAAAAATTACAAGGGGTACAAAAGATAAGACCCTAGGCTGGGCCAGCACCCGCTTCATCGCCCTCGTCATCGCCGCGCTTCCTCTTCTTTGACCTTTCGGTCTTATACTTCTCGATGGCGTCCAGCGCGCCCTTCTTAAGAAGCTCGCCCAGTTGCAGCTGGAGGCGCTCTCGCTGGGAGTTGAGGTCGCGGAGATGGGTCTCCTTTAGCGCCGCGATCTCGTCCCGGGAGGCCGCCACCTGGCTGCGGAGCTCGAGAATCTCTTTTTGGGCGGCCTCTTTGGCTTTTGTCGCCTCTTGTAGGTCCGCGAGGGCGCGAGCACGAGCGTCCTCGATCGAGGCTAGCCCCGTGGTGAGAGTGGTAGCCCGCTGGCGCAGCTGGGCAACCTCCGTATCAACAGAGGCGGCCTGCTGGCGCAGCCGGTCAACCTCAGCTCGGAGCTCGCCGGAGTGGTCCGCTTGGTGGAGATGGTGGATGTGCTCGTCTACTCTCCTCTCCGAGCTATGGAGAGTGTCATCGTAGAGGGCGATAGTATCCCCCGCCACGCCAGCGACCTCGTCGGCGAGAGCCCGGCTGACCCGCTCTACCTATGGCAAGGTAAAGTAGTTAAAAAAGAGTTAGAAGAAAATTAGAACAAGAAAGGGATATAAGCCAAAGGAGCGGGAAGGTATTCTTGTTGGAAGTTAATCCGGGTCAGAGGCTCGCAGCGAAAGCGATTTGGCGGTCGAAAGACCGTTCATGGTGCACGTTACACTATTTAATTTTTCATAGAAGCTAATCTACATATGTGTGCATGTGTATGCACGAGAATCGAAAACCCCTAACGGCAATCTAGCGTAATGATTAACTAGCATGGATGCAAATCATGATGCTCGCTAGATCTACATGTTAGATTACACATACCTTTCGTACGGATCTTTTAACCGCGGAGAATTATCTTCTTTGTCGATGGAGACGGAAGATCATTCGCGAAGATGCCGATGGTACGAATGGAGATGTTACCTTCTTGTTCACCCGATCTCACACGTTGTACGGAACGTCGCTCTCGGATCTCTGAGTGCCTCCGAAGAACGACCCTTCTCCTTCTTCAGAACTCCACGCGAGGAAGACGAAGTTGCAAGCGGGAAACGGGAGATAAATCGGGAGAGAACTAGAGAGATGAGAGGAGGGGGGTTTGGTTTTTCTAGCACATGGGGCCAGCACCCCATAGGTCTTTTATAGGGCCGGCCTACCCCCTTGGATAAGGATCCAAGGGGATAAAGACCTCCCACAATTATCTCTCCATTATCTCCTTTTTATCTCTCCGCGTATTTATCCGTTTTCCCACTTTTTAGGGCTCGATCTTAACCGTTTGATCGCCCTATCCCTAGCTATATGGCCGGCCCTATAGATGAGGGATTCTTATCCCTACATCATAGGGCCGACCCTAGCAAGGTGCCTCACTACTAGGGTCGGCCAACAGTGAGGTCCGGCAAAGTGAGGTTTTTACCAAAACACCCCGACGCCTCATTTTGACCATTTCTAGAGTGCGATACCTAGCGGCCACTTCTTAAGTGATCTTTACTAGTTACCTACTATTAACTGAGGCCACCGGAGGGTGCCTCTAGCAAAGTCAACTAGTCAACTCGCAATATACCCCGGTGCTTCGCACCTATGCAGCGAAGTTTACTTATGGCTAGGGATTACTACATGCGACTTTGCACTAGTCTCGGGCTCAACCCTTAGTACTCGTATGTAGTCACACATCTACCGTGCTCTAGTGCCAAGCACACACGGAGCGTTTACTTCTTTCTTCCTCATGCTTATGGTGTTCCGAGGAGACGGTTCAAGAACCGTACATAATGTTGATAAGGTGGAACCATCAGGGACCGGGGTTCATGGCTTCCAACTCAAGCTCGATCGACACACTACCCGAGTGTACCATCGATCCTCTGAGCTCGAGTTAACCTGCGTAGCCACCCAGAGTGCGACGCAGGCTGCACTCCAATTCACCCAGACTTACTATGTTCTCCATCATACCCCTGCTCTCCGCTTAGTTGTGGTAAACCCGCTGTCCCTCCACTTGATGCCATGATTCACTTCGAGCGGTGAAGACTACCGTCAGACTCGAATGATCATATGACTTGGTTCCTTCCAGGTTGACCTATACATCGTACCTCTGATTACCCCGTCGAGTAATCGAACTCGGTCAATAGTCAAACTGATGACCACCAGGCCTGGGTTTGGTACAGTGTAAGTCACAGCAAGGAACGCACCTCCCATCAGGGGTGTGGATGGCCTGCAGGAGTGACACGCTAATGCAACGCCAGCCGGGTAACCCAGTACACCGTGGTTTTGGATCACTGCATATGGATCCTCATACATTGGTGCGCCAAAGCACCACATAACTGGTTAGTCCATCAGACGTGGTTCCTCAGGGTTTAGGACCGTTTTACCCTAAGCAGAAACACGGCTTAGTGTACCAGTGTCTGCTCACTGATCTGTACACCGTGTTAGTTCCGTTCAGCCACAGACACTGTGCCTGGTGATGACCATAGTGAAGACATCCCATGAACTGTCATCGCCAACAGCTTACCATGATGAGGTGACCAACCTGATCATAGCTGCGAACTTATTTAGGTTATACGGGACCAATCCACTTAGTATTCAACTCAGTGGACTACCATATAACCTTGGCTCTCTGTTCCCTAAAGAACACGTAACTATGTTACGCACCTATATGCATCTCATATAATAATAACTATCAATCTTTATTAGACCATAAACGTAAAGTTTTACAAGCTTAGAACACATCAATCCTAACAATCTCCCACTTGGTCTAGCGAAGCAAAACGGTTTTGACTCCCATCGCGTCCACATGTCGCTCAAATGCTTTGGTAGGTATTACCTTTGTGAACGGATCAACAACATTATCTGTAGATGCAATCTGTGTCACCGCTACTCGCCCTTGCTTTTGAAACTTCCGAATCAAGTGGAACTTGCGCTCGATGTGCTTCCCCTTTTGGTGATGTCTTGGCTCCTTAGCTTGTGCTACCGCCCCACTATTGTCGCAGTAAAACACAATAGGTAACTGGGCCTCTGGTACGCACCCCAAATCCGTAAGGAATTTCTTGAGCCATACCGCCTCTTTGGCTGCCTCGCACGCTGCAACGTACTCAGCCTCTGTGGTAGAGTCTGCGATGCATTTCTGCTTCACACTCTGCCAACTAACCGCTGCTCCTCCTAGCATAAACACAAAACCTGATGTCGACTTCCTGGATTCCAAATCTGATATAAAGTCAGAATCTGTGTATCCAATCGGCGTCAGTTCTTGTGCAGTGTAAACCAACTCAAAGTCCCTTGTTCTACGAAGGTACTTGAGTATACACTTCACTGTTGTCCAGTGATCTGGACCCGGATTCGACTAAAACCGACCCATCATTCCTACTGCGAAACAGATATCAGGCCTTGTACAATGCATAGCATACATTAGACTACCTAATGCCGAAGCATAAGGTATCTTCTGCATTTCTGCTCTCTCCTCAGGTGTCTTAGGACATTGATCCTTAGACAGTTTTACGCCATGTCTAAATGGCACAAAACCCTTCTTGGAGTTTTGCATGTCAAATCTAGCCATAACCTTATCTATATACGCAGCCTGTGATAGCGAGAGAATCCTGTTCTGGCGATCACGTGTTACCTTGATCCCCAAAACATAACTCACTTCACCTAGGTCTTTCATATCGAATTGTGTTGACAACCAGACCTTTACCGTTGACAATGTTCCAACATCATTCCCAATGAGTAGAATATCATCTACGTAAAGTATCAAATATACCACTGTAGTCTTATCACTCCTCTTATATACACATGGCTCATCCTCGTTTTGAGTAAATCCATATGACTGGATTGCCTGATCAAAACGGATGTTCCAACTTCTAGATGCTTGCTTTAGTCCATAAATGGACTTCTGCAACTTGCAAACTAGATGTTCCTGACCCTCTGACTCAAAACCTGGTGGCTGTATCATATATATGTCTTCTTCCAAATTCCCGTTGAGGAATGCTGTCTTGACATCCATTTGCCAGATCTCCCAGTTATAATGGGCTGCAATGGATAGGAGGATCCGAATAGACTTTATCATAGCTACCGGCGAGAAGGTTTCGTCAAAGTCGATTCCTTCTCTCTGGGTATAACCCTTGGCAACTAATCTAGCTTTATAAGTCTCGATTATACCATCGGATCCTCTCTTCTTCTTATACACCCACTTACACCCAATAGGTTTAATATTGGATGATGGTGTAACAAGAGTCCAGACTGCGTTATGGGACATTGATGCAATTTCTGCCTCCATAGCTTTTTGCCAGTCAGAGCTGTCAGAAGCTCCCACTGCCTCATCGTAGCTCAGTGGGTCATCCTCCTGACCCTCTGGATCAACCAATAAGGTCTCTCTATAGTATCTGTCAGGAGCTCTGATGCTTCTCCCACTGCGAAGAGGTGGTGGTGGTGTTACAGGATGAATAGGTTCTACAGTTTCTGGTATATTAGTGTCTGTAATGTCAGCTCCCACTATGCTTTCGGATGCGCTCTCTGATCTAGTACCCAGTAGCTCGTCCAGAACTACCTTACTAGCTGGCTTGTGGTCCATAATATAATCATGTTCTAGGAAAATGGCATTCGTTGAAACGATTACCTTCTTTTCCACAGGATCATAAAATAATCCACCTTTAGTCTCTTTGGGATATCCTACAAACAGACATGCTTTGGACTTTGGCTCCATCTTTTCCCTCTTGTCTATCCACATATGTGCAGGACATCCCTATATTCTGAAATGCTGTAGTGTTGGCTTTTGCCTTGACCACAGTTCTCTAGGGGTCTGAGGCACTGATTTAGATGGAATGTGGTTCAGAACATATGTTGCTGTCTGAAGGGCATATCCCCAAAAAGGTCATTTGTAAACAGGCATAACTCATCATGCTTCGAACCATGTCCAACAAGGTTCGATTCCTTCTCTCAGAGACTCCATTCTGTTGTGGGGTACCTGGAGCAGTTAACTGGGATGTTATCCCATACTCCACCAAATACCCAAGGAACTCGTCAAATAGGTATTCACCTCTTCGATCAGATCGAAGGGTTTTTATACATTTACCTGTCTGCTTTTCTACTTCAGCCCTGAACTCTTTGAACATGTCAAAGGATTCCGACTTCCGATGCATAAGGTAAATGTAACCATATCTTGAGTAATCATCTGTAAAAGTGATGAAGTACTCATGGCCTCCTATCGCCTTGACGCTCATGGGTCCACATACATCTGAATGGATTAACTCCAATACCTCAGTAGCTCTCACTCCTTGGTCTTTGAAGGCCCTCTTGGTCATCTTGCCTTCCATGCAGGATTCACAGGTGGGAAGGATCTCCATAGGATCTGTTTCCAGAAGCCCGGCCTTTACCAACCTATGGATCCTATCTAAGGCAATATGCCCAAGTCGTAAGTGCCACAATTGGGTTAAATTCTCCGAAGGTTTCTTACGCTTAGATGAATTAACATTAAATGCTGAAGTTATTATGTTATCTTTCTCAAATTTAGGACTGACAATATAGAGATGATTCTGAACCATTCCTCTTATTATAAAAGTTCAATTCAGTTTAAAAGACACACCAGAAGTATCAAAATAAACTGAATAACCTTCATTAACTAAAAAAGAGACAGAAATTAAGTTACGTCTCAAGGACGGTATATAAAAGACATCTCTAAGAGTCAAAGTCTTATTATTCGAAAAACTAAGAGTAACATCTCCAATAGCTTCATCAGCAGCCACGGCCTCAGTTCCCATGCTCAAGGTCACCTCTCCATCAAGCAACCTTCTGCTTTCCCGAAACCCCTGAAGAGAGTTACATGCATGGTTAGTGGATCCCGAATCCACAATCCAACTAGCAAAAGAACTATTACTTGAAAGAAATGATTCAACAACTAAGAGTTGTAGATTACCTTCTCCAGCATTCTGAGGCTTCTTGCAGTCCTTCTTCCAATGACCCTTCTGGCCACACCGGAAACACTTCGTGCCCGGTTTTTTTGATTCTCCAAACCCAGAGGCCCCAGCAGAGTCCTGCACAAGCAGTGACTTAGGTTTCTTTTTATGTTTCTTGCCTTGAGGTTTACCAGGCTTCTTGAAGGATCTGCGTTGCACGTGAAGTGCTTCGCCCTTCTGCTTGAAGCAATCCTCAGCTGCCTAGAGAGCTCCCAGAAGCTCTGCATTTGTCATAGCCAACTTGTTCAAATTAAAGTTGGTGACAAAGCCTTCAAAGGCTCCAGACAGTGATGAGAGGAAGATGTCTGTCATCACCTCGCCTTCTAGCACAATGTCCATGGTAGCTAGTTCGTTCTGGAACCCAAACATTTTCATCATGTGTTCCCGAACCAGCGTCCTATTGGATATCTTAGTGCCGACGAGTTTCTTGATGGTAAGGTATCGCGTAACGCGATTGTGACCTTCAAACATCTCCTTCAGATACAATATCATGTCAGAAGCGTCGGGCATCTCCTCGACTTGCTTCTGCAGAGTTGTTTGCAAGGATGCTATAATATAGTATTTACATATTTCATTAGATTCCTTCCAGTCAGTAAAAGCCTTTAACTGTGCCTCTGTGGCATCGGGTCTTGGCAAATCCGGCTCAGGGTCATTCAGGGCTGACATGTGTTTACCTATCCTTAAGACTAGGTACAGGTTGCGCTTCCAGTCCTCATAGTTAGGACCGGTAAGTTTGTGGTCATTTAGGATAGCGGACAGGGGGTCTAACTTGGTCATCTGAAAATAAAAGATTGAATAATGAGTATGCATAAAAAACTTATTTTATGGATTTTTAAAACAAGCTAATTATATCCATATGTCGACGCTACCCTCAAGCGAAGCCATCTCTATAGATTAATTAACCATGTATGTAAGATCTCGGAGTAGGCTACACCTGTCCGAGGGGGCAGTGTGCAGGTCTTTCGCTTACACGGGTCTTTCCCTTGACCCTATCCAAATCTGCCAACTACGGGCTTTGATGGACCATGGTTATCTTTTGGCCAGTACCACGTGATCACCGTTGTCTTCGCAACGAATACCTCACGTGTACTTAGGATGCTTACCCACGAGCTTAGGCAATTACGGTACGGGAATTCTAACGGCCCCCACGAGGGTGAGTAAAGCCTGAACACTTGGCACTGTAACCGCCATATCCCGAAGGAGATCACTAAGTAGCTTGGCATAGAAAAACACAGCTCTCACCCGAGGGGGTTGTTGAGTTATGCCCTTCCACCCGAGTACGAAGTGATTAGCCGTGGAGGCCAGAGGATCTCTAAAATTCCTCTATTACATCCCTTATAAATATATGAGGGTTATTTTGCGAGTATGAATTTATGCAAATGCAATGGTAGCGACCTCCTAAATACTAGACCCTGGTCACACCATGCTCCCACTAGCGTTCAAGCCCTTCGCCTAGCATTAATCACTCTCGGAATATCATAGTCCCTGCCTCAAGTGGATTTCTCCATTCAAGGGTCACATTATATATTCCAAGAATATCGATGCTTTGCAAAATTGGTTATCACGCTAATGCTCTGGAGCTAATCCTAGAGTCAGACTCACTAGAAAGGATTCCCACTAGTCATGGCGCCTTGATTATAGATTTGACAATTGATGTTCAATGGATCTCCATCTCATCTTTGATTTCGATGCTGGCCAAATAGGCACACCTAACTAGTCGGGTGCTGACCTAATGGTGGCATAACCATATATGATGGGATCCCACTAACATCAAAAGTCAAATAGATAATAGGCGTCATCTAGCGGGATCCTAACCTCAAACAGTCGCTTGGACCGGAGGGGAAAGACATCCCTCTGAAAACTGATAATCACATTATATCATCGGGGTTCGATATGAAGCTTAAAGAACTAATTAAAGAAAGCAACCATAAAAACTGAATTAAGTTCAGGGTCCGACCCCTGAACCTAATTAGCACAGTGCAGGCCTCTAGCTTTCTTCACAAGGTTCCTTGGTCCGGCTTCTTCGTCGCGCTCGCAAACACTTTGCCGGATCGTCTTCATCCTTCAGGGTTCCGCTTCCGCTCCCGATGGTGGATTTCTTTGGCACAATTTTCTTCTCGATCTGTAACCGAAAAAGTCTAGTACGCTTCGAGCAAGTGCTCGCTCGTACACAATTTCCTAGAAAGAAAAGAAAACACACCTAGAAAAAGGCCATGGGAAACCGAGGATGGTCAACCCCCATCACTCGCCCAATCTAAGGCTCAATTACATATCCACACACAGAAAGCAAATCCAGACAATTGCTAACTCGGGGTCCGACCCCCGGTAGCAAGCACAAACCATAGATCTAGATTTTTTATAGCGGCGCCCTGCAAGAATGATTAATAGAACAAGCACAATCTATACATATGCATGATCTAAGCTTAAGAACCCCGATGATCTCACGCATTCATCATGCGCACACATGTTGGTTTCATGAAAAAACATAAAACGCACACCACTAATGCGGCTCTGATACCAATTGTTGGAAGTTAATCCGGGTCAGAGGCTCGTAGCGAAAGCGATTTGGCGGTCGAAAGACCGTTCATGGTGCACGTTACACTATTTAATTTTTCATAGAAGCTAATCTACATATGTGTGCATGTGTATGCACGAGAATCGAAAACCCCTAACGGCAATCTAGCGTAATGATTAACTAGCATGGATGCAAATCATGATGCTCGCTAGATCTACATATTAGATTACACATACCTTTCGTACGGATCTTTTAACCGCGGAGAATTGTCTTCTTTGTCGATGGAGACGGAAGATCATTCGCAAAGATGCCGATGGTACGAATGGAGATGTTACCTTCTTGTTCACCCGATCTCACACGATGCACGGAACGTCGCTCTTGGATCTCTGAGTGTCTCCGAAGAACGACCCTTCTCCTTCTTCAGAACTCCACGCGAGGAAGACGAAGTTGCAAGCGGGAAACGGGAGATAAATCGGGAGAGAACTAGAGAGATGAAAGGAGGGGGGTTTGGTTTTTCTGGCACATGGGGCCGGCGCCCCATAGGTCTTTTATAGGGCCGGCCTACCTCCTTGGATAAGGATCCAAGGGGATAAAGACCTCCCACAATTATCTCTCCATTATCTCCTTTTTATCTCTCCGCGTATTTATCCGTTTTCCCACTTTTTAGGGCTCGATCTTAACCGTTTTATCGCCCTATCCCTATCTATATGGCCATCCCTATAGATGAGGGATTCTTATCCCTACATCATAGGGCCGGCCCTAGCAAGGTGCCTCACTACTAGGGTCGGCCAACAGTGAGGTCCGGCAGAGTGAGGTTTTTACCAAAACGCCCCGACGCCTCATTTTGACCATTTCTAGCGTGCGATACCTAGCGGCCACTTCTTAAGTGATCTTTACTAGTTACCTACTATTAACTGAGGCCACCGGAGGGTGCCTCTAGCAAAGTCAACTAGTCAACTCGCAACATACCCTGGTGCTTTGCACCTATGCAGCGAAGTTCACTTATGGCTAGGGATTACTACATACGACTCTGCACTAATCTCGGGCTCAACCCTTAGTACTCGTATGTAGTCACACATCTACCGTGCTCTAGTGCCAAGCACACACGGAGAGTTTACTTCTTTCTTCCTCATGCTTATGGTGTTCCGAGGAGACGGTTCAAGAACCGTACATAATGTTGATAAGGTGGAACCATCAGGGACCGGGGTTCATGGCTTCCAACTCAAGCTCGATCGACACACTACCCGAGTGTACCATCGATCCTCTGAGCTCGAGTTAACCTGCGTAGCCACCCAGAGTGCGACACAGGCTGCACTCCAATTCACCCAGACTTACTATGTTCTCCATCATACCCCTGCTCTCCGCTTAGTTGTGGTAAACCCGCTGTCCCTCCACTTGATGCCATGATTCACTTCGAGCGGTGAAGACTACCGTCAGACTCGAATGATCATATGACTTGGTTCCTTCCAGGTTGACCTGTACATCATACCTCTGATTACCCCGTCGAGTAATCAAACCCGGTCAACAGTCAAACTGATGACCACCAGGCCTGGGTTTGGTACAGTGTAAGTCACACCAAGGAACGCACCTCCCATCAGGGGTGTGGATGGCCTGCAGGAGTGACACGCTAATGCAACGCCAGCCGTGTAACCCAGTACACCGTGGTTTTGGATCACTGCATATGGATCCTCACACATTGGTGCGCCAAAGCACCACACAACTGGTTAGTCAATCAGACATGGTTCCTCAGGGTTTAGGACCGTTTTACCCTAAGCAGAAACACGGCTTAGTGTACCAGTGTCTGCTCACTGATCTGTACACCGTGTTAGTTCCGTTCAGCCACAGACACTGTGCGTGGTGATGACCATGGTGAAGACATCCCATGAATTGTCATCGCCAACAGCTTACCATGATGAGGCGACCAACCTGATCATAGCTGCGAACTTATTTAGGTTATACGGGACCAATCCACTTAGTCTTCAACTCAGTGGACTACCATATAACCTTGGCTCTCTGTTCCCTAAAGAACACGTAACTATGTTACGCACCTATATGCATCTCATATAATAATAACTATCAATCTTTATTAGACCATAAACGTAAAGTTTTACAAGCTTAGAACACATCAATCCTAGCAATTCTTACCTCGACGAGCCGGTTGATGAGGACGATGTAGGGAGTCCGGGTGAAAATGTTGCGCCCCAAGATCTCCCGCGTATAGTAAGGGGCGCGCTTGGGGCCGCTTGAGGAGGAGCCCGCCTGGCTTCCCTCGATCGGAGCGGCTGGGGGGAGCGCCGCCGCGGCAGCATCAGCGGGCTCAAGCACCGCGGGGGCCACGACCAGAGCGGCCTCAACCCTTTTGGTGCTGGGACAAGGGTCCGAGGCTTCCGAGCTAGAGCTCGGAAGGTCGTCCAGGATGGTCCCCAGGTCCGGGGACCAGTAGAACAGCCCGCCCAGATCCTCCGGAAGGGCCGGAACCACGAGAGCCGGGGGCGCAGGCGAGCTGGCAGCAGCGGGCGCGGGCGCGCTGGAAGCAGCAGCCGCGGGCTCGGGTGCGGGCGCGCTGGAAGCAGCAGCCGCGGGCTCGGGTGCGCTGGAAGTGGCGGTCGCGGGCTCAGGCGCGGGCACACTGGGAGCCGAGGACGCGGGCGCGCCGGAGGCAGAGGGCGCAGGCGCGCTGGGAGCAGGCACTGCCGGTGCCGGGTTTGTGCTCAGAGCGGGTGCAGGAGAGGCCGAGGTCGGCGGCGTCGTTCCCTCGAAGGGCGGGGGAAGCCCCGCAGTTGCCGGTGCGGGCTCATCGCCCGAAGCCCGCTCCTCCTCGTCAGAGCTGGAGGTCGTGCTGAGATCATCGGCTGATCCCAAGCCCGCCTCCGCGAGGGCGGCCTTCCTCCGCTCCTCGAGGACCTGTTGGAAGGCTTTGCGAGCCTCCCGAACAGTGTTGTCCTCTCCCGACGGGCGGGCTGAAGGAGTCTTCTTCTTCTTCATCTTCTTCCGCGAGGCGTCCTCCTCTGGATTCATCACCGCAACAAACAAAGTCTTAGAGAGGTCACCTGGGAATCCGCGCATCAACACTTCAGCCATTGGGGATTCCACTTCCGCCATGCTGAGAAGAAGCTCGACGCGCGGATCCTCGGGCTCGACGAAAGAGATACAACGATGTCAAGGCTCCGGGATTGGGACCCTCGGAGGAAGAATAGAGAGGGAGGTCGCCTGACCTGGGGCTGCTTCGCGGGCTGGTGGTGGAGGCGGGGCGACGTCCTCCTCGCGAAACATCTCGAGGGTGTCCTTGTCCGCGACCTTGATGGGGGAAGCCCTCTTCTTCCCTTTCTTCGCCGAGGTCCCAGCCGCGGAGGTCCCAGCGGCTGCCGCGGAGGTCGAACCAGCGCGGTGGGAGACCGCCGCCTTCTTGCGCATCACCTTCTGCCGGGTGGTGACGACGCTAGTCCGGAGATCCTTCCAGAGGAAGGAGAAGTCCGGAGCAAGGACTTTCTCGGGAGTTCGTCCCCCGAGGAAGTGCAAGATCGCGTCGTCGAGAGATGTCTCTCGAGCCGCGGTAATGCACTTCTTCCCCTTCGCCCGGTACTCCGCGATCTCCTTGAAGACGGGAAGGGGCGGCCTACCGGGAAGAGCGGGGACGCCGGCGCAGGGACCCCGCCAGTCGCCGTCCACCACGAACGGATACTGTTTCCAGTACCTGTCCTTGTTCTCCACGGCGGAGAACGGGAGCAACTCGCCAGTACGGCCGGTAAGGTAAAACTGGCCGCAGCCCACCTCGTTGAAGGCGGTCCCCGGCTTGAGGAACCATTTCTTCAGGAGGTAGGCGAGGGGGATCCTCACGTTGAGGGCTTCCTCAACTCGAGAAAGCCCGTAGAGGATCCCCCACGAGTTCCCTGGAAGCTGAGCAGGGCATAAGCCCGCTAGTTCCAGTAGCTCGCTGGCGAGGTGGTTCAGGGGTAGCCGGAGCCCTGACCAAATCTTCCCCACAGAGACCGTCGTGCCGGAGAGCGGCCTCCCCGATTGTGGGAAGGGCAGGATGGCGAGCTCCTAAGGGATGCTCGCCACGGAGCGAAGGCTAGCAGGGACCGGCGTGCCGCTGATATCGTTGAACCAGACGACGGCGGGCTCCCTTGAGGGAACCTCCTCGGTGCCAGGTTCGCGCACCGAAATAGGGGTAACATTGAGAGGTTCCCTCTGGGAGGGCGTAGCAGCAGCAGCAGCAGAAGAAGAAGCGGCAGCAGAGGAAGCCATGAGTGCGAGAGGGTGCTAGCGAGTTGCGAGCTGAAAGCTAAAGAGGAAGGGAGAGCTGTTTTTCACGCAGCGGTAAAAATCGCCCCCCTTCTCCTATTTATAGGCAGGCGAGAGGCAAGTGAATCGGGCCGCAGTTAATGCACGAGCGTGACCAACGAGGCGACGTGATGGTTGTCGAAACGACAGCTCGCTTCTTTCCAATCGTCGAGCGCCACGTGGGCCACGCATGGAAAAGGCTGCGCCGGCACCGACGCTGTCCTTTACTGACAGAAAAAGGAGCAAATAAGAAGGAGACACGTGTCTCGCGCCGCTCGGGACCTCATGATGAGATTCATTGTATCAACATCGAGCCTCGCACCGTATTTAAGACGAAACGACCGCTGGAGATCCGGAGCGAAACCCAGGCCACCAGATCGCCTGCGGCTGGTGCCCACAGCTCGCCCGAGGCAGACCCTGACCGCGCGTGATGAGCTCGCGCCGGAAGAAGATCGCTCATGGCTGACGCTCCCGGCCCGCCCAGCGTTTATGAAATACTGGCAGTCAAAGCTCTCGGCGCAGATCACCTGCGGCTGGTGCCCGCAGCTCGCCCGAGGCAGACCCTGACCGCGCGTGATGAGCTCGCGCCGAAAGGAGATCGCTCGTGGCTGACGCTCCCGGCCCGCCCGGCGTTTGTGAAATACTGGGAGTTAAAACTCTCGACACAGACCGCCCACGGCAAGTGCCCGCAACTCGCAGGATGGAGGTCGCCAACGACTAGTGCTCTCAGTCCGCCCGGCGTGTGCAACAAGGCTCCTGAGCAAGCGTCAAAGTCTCCTTGGTCGCTCCCTCAGGAGGGGGTAATGTTGGGGGGAGCTGAAATCCGTCCAGGAGTTGGAGCCCTTCTCCGAATAAGCTCGCCTCCTAGCTCGATAATGAGGTCGCCCCTAGCTCCGCGCCCTCGTCACCAGTTCGCCCTTGCCTGTGGATCTCATAGACCCTAGGACTCCACGGAACGGGGAGCTCGCCCAGGAGATCCCCCCCCCCTGCCTGCCAAATCATCTTAACAGGGAGCGAGATCCACATTGGGCTGAAGGGGCCTTAGGCTAAGAGCTTGATCGGGAGACGATCAAACTCTCTTAGGAGGTCGCCCAAGCTCACCCAGGAGCTCGCCTAAGCTCGCCCGGGAGCTCGCCTAAGCTCGCCCAGGAGCTCGCCCAAGCTTGCCCAGGAGCTCGCCCAAGCTCGCTCGGGAGCTCGCCTAAGCTCGCTCAGGAGCTCGCCAAGCCCGCACGAGAAGGCGCTGGCAGTGGTAGCGGGAGTTAGACCGTCATGCATACAAGGATACAGGCATCCGAGACGCGCCCATGCTCGCTCAGGAGCTCGCCCATGCTCGCTCAGGAGCTCGCCCAAGCTTGCCCAGGAGCTCGCCCGAGCCCGCTCCGGAGCTCGCCCAAGCTTGCCGAGACTCCCCTGTTTATCGAAGAGGTCGCTCCTGCTAGGTCCGACTCTTGATAGATGTAGAAGAGAAGGCGAAGCAATGGAAGGCGAGCTCGCCCTGGTTTCCCACCTGAGGTCGCCCACAACAGAGCAGTATGAAGGGTTGCCAGGTGTTGAAACCCCACTGAAGCTACGCGGACGATTGTGGTCCACGGAAACCCGCCAGAATCGGGTTTGGGATTTCCCAGACTTGAACATTCCAGAATAGCCACCTGGCAGCGACAAGAAAGATGCTCTTACCCACTCAAACCGCCTGGCAGGCTCGATGACAAAGAATGTCAGGGGCGCGAGTACCAAGAACCGTCAGAGGCCCACGCGAGCCAGAACGTGGGGGTCTAGAAGGCGCTGGAAGAATCTCCACGTGTCGGGCAACGGTAGGTCGCCAATGTCTATAAATGCTCACCCCCAGGCTCCAAGGTACAGGGTCGAAACCCCTTTTCCTACTACTTTGGTCTACTAAAGCTCGCCGTTGCGCACCTGAGACTGACTTGGGCGTCAGAGGGTCTGCGCTCCTAAGGGAGCCAGCCGTTCTCACGCTTTTTCTTTGTCTTGCAGGCATCCCACGCGGACCGGTGAAAAATTCCCCGAACATATCCATTCTAATGTATTCGTACGATCCAGTCTAATTCATTCGTACGATCCATTCTAATCCATTCGTACGATCCATTCTAATCCATTCGTACGATCCATTCTAATCCATTTGTACGATCCATTCTAATTCATTCTCACAAATGTAACCTTTCTAATTCATTTGTACGATCCATTGTAATTCATTCGTACGATCCATTCTAATTCATTCGCACGAATGTAACCATTCTAATTCATTTGTACGATCCATTCTAATTCATTCCTATGATCCATTCTAATTCATTCGCACGAATGTATCCATTCTAATTCATTCCTATGATCCATTCTAATTCATTCGTACGATCCATTCTAATTCATTCTCATGAATGTAACCTTTCTAATTCATTTGTATGATCCATTCTAATTCATTCGTACGATCCATTCTAATCCATTCGTACGATCTGTTCGGGGGATTTTTCGCTGGTCCGTGCAGGCTGCCTGCAAGACAAAGAAAAGAGAACGTGAGAACGGCTGGCTCCCTTAGGAGCGCAGACCCTCCGACGCTCAAGTCAGTCACAGTGGCACAACGGCGAGCTGCGGTATACCAAAGTGGTAGGGAAAAGGAATTCGAACCTGTACTATGGAGCCTGGGGGTGGGCATTTATAGCAATCGGCAGCCAACCGTACCCCGACACGAGATTCTTCCGGCGCCTTCTAGACCCCCCACGTTCTGGCTCACGTGGGTCTGACAGTCCTTGGTACTTGCGCCCTGACATTCTGTCGTCAAGCCTGCCAGGCGGTTTGAGTGGGGGAGGGAATCTTTCTTGTCGTGGCCAGGTGGCCATTCTGGAATGTTCAAGTCCGGGCGGTCTCAGGGAGGAAGCAAAGGCTGGCTCCCCCGGCACTGCTCCGTCCTTTCGCCCATATTTATCAAGAGTCGGACCTCGCAGGAGCAACCTCTTCGATAAACAGGGGTCGGGGCGAGCTTCGGAGCGAGTTAAGCGAGCTCCTGAACGAGCTTGGCGAACTCCTGAGAGAGCTTAGGCGAGCTCCTGAACGAGTTTAGGCGAGCTCCTGAACGAGCTTAGGCGGGCTCCTGGGCGACTTGGGCGAGCTCCTGCATGAGCTAGGGGCGAGCTCCTGCATGAGCTAGGGGCGTTTGCAATGCCGGTGTCTCTGTTATGCATGACGGTCTAACTCCCGCTACCGCTGCAAGCGAGCTCTAGCGCGGGCTGGGCGGGCTCCTGGGCGAGCTTAGGCGAGCTCCGGGGCGAGCTCGGCAAGCTCCCGAGCGAGCTTAGGCCGGCTCCTGGGCGACTTGGGCGAGCTCCAGCGAGCTTAGGCCAGCTCCTGGGCGAGCTCAGGCGAGCTCCAACGAGCTTCTATGAGTGCCCTTGGCCTAGGCCCCTTCAGCCCAACGTGGATCTCGCTCCACTGTCAAGATGATTTTAGTGAGCACGGGGGCGGGAACTCCTGCGGGGCCTGGGAGGGGCGAGCTGCACTCAGATACAAGGTGTCCATCCAGCTCCCTATGGGGGCGAGCTGCACTCAGATACAAGGTGTCCATCCAGCTCCCTGTGGGGGCGAGCTTCTTGCGGACTGGAAAGGGGGCACGCTCGGCTTCCGAGGGTTCCAACTCCTGGACGGGCTCCCTCGAGCACTCTATCTCAGGTGCGCTTGCAATGCTATCCAAGATAGGTGGTTTCTGACTACCCCCAACATTACCCCCTCCTGAGGGAGTGATCGAGGAAACTCGACGCTTGCTCAGGAGTCTTAGCGAACTCCTATCCCCGGTAATGTGCCTGATATCAATGTCTGCTGCAACAGTTTCCTGGCGGGGCGGAGATAGCAGCGATGGCGGCCTGCGCCGAGAACTTTGACTGCCAGTATTTCATAAACGCCGGGCGGGCCGCGAGCGTCAGCCTCGAGCGATCTCCTTCCGGTGCGAGCTTGTCGCACGCGGCCAGGGTCTGCTTCGGGCGAGCTTGGGCGCCTGTCGCGAGCGATCTGCGCCGAGAGTTTTGACTGCCAGTACTTCACAAACGCTGGGCGGGCCGGGAGCGTCAGCCTCGAGCGATCTCCTTCCGGTGCGAGCTTGTCGCACGCGGCCAGGGTCTGCTTCGGGCGAGCTTGGGCGCCTGTCGTGAGCGATCTGCGCCGAGAGTTTTGACTCCCAGTATTTCACAAACGCCGGGCGGGCCGGGAGCGTCAGCCACGAGCGATCTTGTGACTTGGGTATCGCACCAAATCTCCATCGGTCGCTTCCCCTTAAATACGGCGCGAGGCTCGACGCTGATACGGCGAATCTCATCATGAGATCCCGATCGGCGCGAGACACGTGTCTCCTCCTCATTCGCTCTTCTTCTGTCAGTAAATGATAGTGTCGGCGCCGGCGCAGCTTTTTCCAGGCGTGGTCCACGTGGCACTGCCTGATTGGAGAACGGTGAGCTGTCGCTTCGACCGTCGGCGTGTCGCCTCGTTGGGCACGCTCGGGCATTAACCGCGTCCCGATTCACCTGTCTCTCACTTGCCTATAAATAGGGGATGAGGGGTGTGTTTTTACCGCTGCGTGAAAAACAGCTCTCCCTTTCTCCTTCTGCTTTCAAATCACAGCTCGCAGCTTGCTAGCGCCCTCTCGCTCTCAATGGCTTCCTCTGCTGCCACTTCTTCTTCAGCCGCTGTTACTGCTGCTGCGACCTCTCAGGAGGAGCCTCTCAATGTCGCGCCCATCTCGGTGCGTGCTCCCAGCACCGAGGGCGAGGCTCCCCCTAAGGTGCCCGCCGTTGTCTGGTTCAACGACATCGGCATAGAACTTGCGAAGGTGCAGAGCGTTCCAAGGTCGCTCTAACAGGTCGCCTCCAGCGGTCATCAACCGGTAAGCCCCCGAGCTTCCTGCTTCGTGTATTACGTATGGGCCTTCCCAGTTCGCCGCGAGCTTTCCTGCATTAGGCTCTTGCGTGTTCGCAAAAACCTTTCTCATCACCAGATCGCCGGCCTTAAATGCCCGATGGCGGACTCTTTTGTCATAGGCGCGCTTCATCTCTTGTCTGTATCCAGCGAGGTGTAGATTGGCGCGCTCTCGTCTTTCTTCGAGCTGATCAAGGGAGTCGACGAGCAGTTTGTCGTTGTCGACCTCCGCCGACGCAAGCCTTCTTTCAGTGGGCAGCTCGGCCTCTATGGGTAGCACGGCTTCGCAACCAAAAGTGAGACTGAAAGGGGATTCATTAGTTGAGCGACGTGGAGTAGTGCGATAGGCCCACAAGACTCCATCGAGCTCCTGCTCCCACAATCCTTTTTTCCCTTCCAGCCTTTTCTTGAGGTTGTCCAAGATCACGCGATTCGTTGCTTCGGCCTGCCCGTTGCTTTGAGGGTACCTTGGGGAAGAGAATCTTAGGTCGACTCCATATTCAACACAAAAGCTTCTGATTAAGCGATTGTCGAACTGGCGACCATTGTCGGTGATAAGTACCCGAGGCAGGCCGAACCGGCAGAAAATATTCTTCCAAAGGAAGTCTTTTACCTGCTTCTCGCCTATCTTAGCTAGCGGGACCGCTTCCACCCATTTGGTGAAGTAGTCCGTAGCTACTAAGATGAATTTCTTCTGCCGGGCTAATGCAGGGAAAGGTCCCACAATGTCCAACCCCCACTGCTGGAAAGGCCAGGGGCTCGCCAAAGGATGCAGTTCTTCTGCGGGCATATGATTCGTGGTGGCGTGCTTTTGGCATTGGATGCACCTCTGGGTGACCTTCAAAGCGTCTTGCTCCAGAGTGGGCCACCAGTATCCTTGCCTTCATACTTTCGCAGCGAGAGACCGCCCACCAGCGTGGTTTCCCAGCTCGCCAGAGTGAATGCACTTTAGAACTTCTTCGGTTTCCGGGCTCTCGACGCAACGGAGACTTGGCCCGCCAAAGGACCTTCGAAAAAGGCGATCCCAGCGAATGAGATAGCGCCCAGCGCATTTCTCCACTCGCCGGGCTTCCTCTCTATCCTCCGGTAGCTCGCCCTTTTGGAGAAAGTGAAAAATGGGGGCGGCCCACCCGCTGAGTGGCACGTCGGCGGAGACTTGGTTAACAGCGGGCTCCATCAGTTGAAGCCGAGACTGGTTTTGGACCTCGATGAGAATCTGGCGAGCCTCTGATGTTCCCAGCAAAGAGGCGGCGTTTGCCAAAGCATCAGCTCGCCTATTATCGGCTCATGGAATTTGCTCGAAGGAGATCTTTTCGAACTCCGCGGCCTTGTGCTTCACCAGATCTACATAGCCCGCCATTCGTGCATCCCGAGAGGCGTACTCCCCATTGATTTGGCAGATAATTAGCTGGGAATCGCTAAAGACCTTCAAGCATTTGGCGCCTACCTCTTGAGCGAGCTCCAGGCCAGCCAGCAGCGCCTCATATTCTGCCTCATTGTTAGTAGCGGCGAAATCCAGTCGGACTGACTTCTCTAGAAGTACCGATTGGGCGATCAGTGCGACCCCGATCCCAGCCCCCAGAGCGTTGGAGGATCCGTCGACGAATAATTCCCAGCTTGCCTCTTCTGAACGCTTAGTTGGAGGAAGCTTGCCTTGATTGTCCAAGAACCTCGCCTTCCCAGGGTGCGCCTCAGTTGGCTCATCCTCCCGGTACTGGACCGGTTCTTCTATGGGGAAGTCCGCCAAGAAATCGGCGAGCGCTTGTCCTTTGACAGCAACTCGAGGGACATACTCCAAACCATAAGCGGCGAGCTCGGCGGACCAACGGTAGAGCCTGCCGGCTACTGAGGGCCTGGAGAGCGCGCTCTTTAGAGGGTGCTCTGTGATGACCCTGATAGGGTGCGCCGAGAAGTAGGGGTGGAGCTTTCTCGTGGTAAGGACCAAGGCCAATGCGACCTTCTTGATTGGTCGATACCGGAGCTCGGCGGGAAGCATTGTATGGCTTACAAAGTATACAGGCCGCTCCACCTTTGCTTCTTCCACAACCAGGACCACCCTCACCGCATTCTCAGTGACCGCAAGGTACACGACGAGTTCGGCGCCCTCTTTGGGTGCCGCCAAGATCGGTGGGCTCGCCAGGTAGTCTTTGATCTTCTGGAAGGCGTGCTCGCACTTCTCATCCCAACAAATGCTCGCTCCTTTTCGTAGCAGCTCGAAAAGAGGTCGGCAGTTGTCTGAGGATTTGGAGATGAACCGATTGAGCGTGGCGATTCGCCCGCTCAATCTCTGGACTTCCTGTCGGGTCCTCGGCGCAGGCATTTCGACAAGTGCTCGGATTTGCCCAGGGTCGGCCTCGATCCCCCTATGGGTGACCAGGTACCCGAGGAATTTCCCCGACGTCACCCCGAATGCGCACTTTGCCGGGTTTAGCCTTATTTGGTACTTTCTCAGTACCTCGAAGGTTTCGCGGAGATCGGCAACATGCCCCTCCCGCTCCCGACTCTTCACCAGGAGGTCGTCTACATAAACTTCGACGTTTCTGCCGATCTGATCTTTGAACATCTGAGTGACTAACCGTTGGTAGGTCGCCCCAGTGTTCTTAAGTCCGAACGGCATCACTCGATAGCAGTACAACTTCTGGTAGCCCGTGCCAGAGTAGAAGGCGGTCTTCTCCTGATCGTCAGCGTGGAGAGGTATCTGGTTATACCCAGAATATCCATCCATGAAGGACAGGGCCTGGAACCCGACCGCTGCGTCGACCAGTGCGCCTATTCTCGGAAGAGGAAATCCGTCCTTCGGGCATGCCTTGTTGAGGTCGGAGAAGTCAATGCACACCCTGACCGCTCCGCTCTTCTTAGGCACAGCCACGATATTGGAGATCCACTCGGGGAAGTGCGCCTCGCGGATGAAGCAGGCTCGCTCCAGCTTGTCTATCTCCGCCGCCACTACAACGGACTTCGCGGCAGGTATGCGCCGAGCTTTCTGCTTGACCGGCGGGAACTCCTTCAGGGTGTGCAGACGATGACAGGCGACCTCCGGGTCAATTCCTGGCATGTCCGCGAAGCTCCAGGCGAATACGTCACGGTATTCCCTGAGTAAGTTGGTTATGGCTAGGACCTCGCCCTTGGTTAGCGAGGTCCCGAGGCTAACAACTCTTGGCCCTTCTTTGCCGCCAATGTCGACCTCTTGAAGTGGTTCGGTAATTGGAAAACTTCCTCTCTCTGGGGTTGTCGGGCGACCTCCCTCCTCCAACTTAAGGTCCACACCGCTCCCACCCAGGGTTGGAGTAGGGGACTTAAGCGAGGAGGCCTCCAGCGGGCTCCCCAATAGCTCGCTCGTAGCGGGCGGTAATTGCTAGGAGGGTGCGGGCCTCTTGGCCTCGGCGACCTCCATGTCCATGAGGTGAAGGACATCCTGCTCGCATCGGGTAGCGGCTACCTGATCACCCCGAATTACTACGACCCCACTCGCGGTCGGGAATTTGAGGGCCTGATGGTTGGGTGAAGCTACCGCATTCATTTGCCTTAGCCAAGGCCGCCCAAGGATGGCGTTAAATGCGGAACTTCCATCCACTACCGCGAAAGCGGACTTGGCGAGCCTCCGGGCCAGCGGTCACAGTGAGGGTTATCTCCCCTGCCACTTTGGCGACCTCGCCGGTGAATCCACTGAGGGAGCTCGTCGAGGGAGACAGGTCGGCGAGTCTCAACCCCATTCGTAGGTAGGCCGACAGAAAAAGGATGTCCACGGCGCTCCCCGAATCAACCAGAGCTCGCCTCACCTCGATATTAGCCATCATCAGGCGTATGACGAGGGGGTCATTGTGGGGTGTAACGACCCCAGTCATGTCGTCTTCCGAAAACCAGAGAAAATCGCAGGCTTCCACCCTCGGTGCTTGAAGTAAAGTAGGAGTTAGCGAGACGGAAAATACCTTCTGTGCCCGCTCCATTTCCCTGACTCGTCGGCGGGCTTCATTACTGGATCTCGGGCCGCTCAGCCGCCCGCTAATGGTATGGCAGATCGCCGGTCCTCCCGCGGGAGGCGGAGGTAGGGCGGGTTCAGCGGGCCCCGGGCGGTCTCCCTCCCGAGGAGCCCGTGCCGGTACCACCTCGAACCTCCTTGGAGGCGAAATAAACTGATTCAAGTGGCCCTGTGTGACCAAATCCTCAAGGTGGTTCTTGAGAGCCCGGCATCTGTTAGTGTGATGCCCAGGGCTTCGATAAAAAGCGCACCGCCGCGAGTTGTCGGTAGAGCCAGGCTCTCCGACCTGCAGGGGTGGCGGGTACTGGAAGAACGGTTCGTTCCGAATCTGATGGAAGATTTGTCCTGGCGAGTGGGTTAGCACGGTGAAGTCCCGCTCCCCGGGTCCTGGAGGCAGGCGCCAGTTCGCCGGCCTTCCAGCGACAGCCGCGGGGGCTTCAGCGGGCTGTTCAGCAGGAGCAGCGGGCGGTCCGGGCAAAGGCACCGCCAGGGGCACCTCCCTTCTCTCCACGGCCTTAACGACAAGCGGTCGCGGGGCCGGAGGAGGTCGCTGCTCGACTGCCTTTCCCTTCCGGTCTAGCACAGCATCTTCGAGCTTGATGTGCTGCTGGACCAGGGCAAATAGTTCGACCATCGTGCGAGGGTCCTTGATCACTAGGGCGTCATGAAGCTTGCAACCCTCGGGGAGGGCGCTTCTGAAAGCACTCACCACGGTACGGTCTTGGCCCGCCGCGTCTTCCAGAGCGAGGTAGGCGCTTCGGAATCGCGTAGCGAAGCACCGGAGCGTCTCGCGAGCTCCCATGGTTAAGGTAAACAGAGACTCGATTCTCTTCGGGGGCTGCCTATTGCAGCGATACTGCTCCAGGAATAGCCTAGAGAGAGTTGGAAAGTCGGGGATCATGCCGGGCGGCAACTTGTGGAACCAGTTCAATGCCGAGCCGGTCAAGCTGCTCGGGAATGCTCGGCACAAGACGTGGTCTTGGTCCCGGAAAAACAGGAGCTTTCTGTAGGCCAAGAGATGGTCAACGGGATCCTGCGATCCGTCGAACAATACAAACTTCGGGGGGGTCCAGTGGTGCGGAAAACCCCCTCGGTGGACCTCGCTGGTGAAAGGCGAGCTACCTCCGTGGGCGGCGAGATCTTCCAGTAAATCTACTGGCGTACTAGGTCGCTGCCAGTGCCCGGGGAGAACTCCCAGAGGCGGCTGCGCAGGTCCTAGGCGGTCTCGTACGCTCCCTCGTGGCAAGATCGGATCCACCCCGCGGCGACCCTTGGGGGCTGCCGATCGGCGGCCTCCTTGCTGTCCGCTCGTGGATTCCTTCAGCGCGCCTGTTGGTCTATGGGAGGCCGTTGCCTCGCGAGCTTCGGAAGGTATTTCCACCGTGGGCTCTTTCCCTCGTCGTCGATGGCGCGGGTCGCGATCCCGTTCCAGAGACCTTGCCTCCGACCCGTCAGAATCGACGCTCCGGCTACGGCGGCAAGGGATGGTCGCGCGCGAGGTCGCCTGGTTGCTAGACCGCTGGGTTACCAGCTTCTGCAGCCTCGTGAGCGGGGTTTCCGGCGGGGGCGCACAGCCGCTCTCCCGACTAGAGGTTCCGGCTGGGAAACCTGCCGTGCCGGAGCGACCGTGGGCGGTCGCGATGTTGACACCGGTGGTCGCACCGGAGACACCGTCTTCGCCGGCCCAGACCGCCGGCTGGCCACTGGAACCTGACGCAATCGCTTCAGTTCCTCCATCATGGCCCGCTGGGTGGCCAACATCTCCAACAAGAGTTGGTCGCTGAGCGGGACCTGGGGCTGAGGGGTCTCGACCGGAGGCTCACTGCGCGCAGATCTGGCCCGAGTCCTCGGTCGCCTGCGTCCCCTTGTCGCCGGAGCCATCCTTGAGGTTACGAGGGCGAACCGCGCTCAACTGCGTGGTCGTGGGCGTTCTCGCAGGAACCAGTCGAAGATCCCACAGACGGCGCCAAATGTTCGGGGGATTTTTCGCTGGTCCGTGCAGGCTGCCTGCAAGATAAAGAAAAGAGAACGTGAGAACGGCTGGCTCCCTTAGGAGCGCAGACCCTCCGACGCTCAAGTCAGTCACAGTGGCACAACGGCGAGCTACGGTATACCAAAGTGGTAGGGAAAAGGAATTCGAACCTGTACTATGGAGCCTGGGGGTGGGCATTTATAGCAATCGGCAGCCTACCGTACCCCGACACGTGGAGATTCTTCCGGCGCCTTCTAGACCCCCCACGTTCTGGCTCGCGTGGGTCTGACAATCCTTGGTACTTGCGCCCTGACATTCTGTCGTCAAGCCTGCCAGGCGGTTTGAGTGGGGAAGGGAATCTTTCTTGTCGTGGCCAGGTGGCCATTCTGGAATGTTCAAGTCCGGGCGGTCTTAGGGAGGAAGCAAAGGCTGGCTCGCCCGGCACTGCTCCGTCCTTTCGCCCATATTTATCAAGAGTCGGACCTCGCAGGAGCAACCTCTTCGATAAACAGGGGTTGGGGCGAGCTTCGGAGCGAGTTAAGCGAGCTCCTGAACGAGCTTGGCGAACTCCTGAGAGAGCTTAGGCGAGCTCCTGAACGAGTTTAGGCGAGCTCCTGAACGAGCTTAGGCGGGCTCCTGGGCGACTTGGGCGAGCTCCTGCATGAGCTAGGGGCGAGCTCCTGCATGAGCTAGGGGCGTTTGCAATGCCGGTGTCTCTGTTATGCATGACGGTCTAACTCCCGCTACCGCTGCAAGCGAGCTCTAGCGCGGGCTGGGCGGGCTCTTGGGCGAGCTTAGGCGAGCTCCGGGGCGAGCTCGGCAAGCTCCCGAGCGAGCTTAGGCCGGCTCCTGGGCGACTTGGGCGAGCTCCAGCGAGCTTAGGCCGGCTCCTGGGCGAGCTCAGGCGAGCTCCAACGAGCTTCTATGAGTGCCCTTGGCCTAGGCCCCTTCAGCCCAACGTGGATCTCGCTCCACTGTCAAGATGATTTTAGTGAGCACGGGGGCGGGAACTCCTGCGGGGCCTGGGAGGGGCGAGCTGCACTCAGATACAAGGTGTCCATCCAGCTCCCTATGGGGGCGAGCTGCACTCAGATACAAGGTGTCCATCCAGCTCCCTGTGGGGGCGAGCTTCTTGCGGACTGGAAAGGGGGCACGCTCGGCTTCCGAGGGTTCCAACTCCTGGACGGGCTCCCTCGAGCACTCTATCTCAGGTGCGCTTGCAATGCTATCCAAGATAGGTGATTTCTGACTACCCCCAACACGATCCATTGTAATCCATTCGTACGATCCATTCTAATCCATTCGTACGATCCATTCTAATTCATTCGTACGATGCAATCTAATTCATTCGCACAAATGTATCTATTCTAATTTATTCGTACAATACGTTCTAATCTATTCGTACGATCCATTCTAATCCATTTGTACGATCCATTCTAATTAATTCGCACGAATGTAACCATTCTAATTCATTCATATGATCCATTCTAATTCATTTGTACGACCCATTCTAATTCATTCGTATGATCCATTCTAATTCATTCGTACGATCCATTCAAATTCATTTGGATGAATGTATCCATTCTAATTTATTCGTACGAATGAATTAGAATGGATCGTACGAACGAATTAGAATTAGAATGGTTACATTCGTGCGAATGAATTAGAATGGATCGTACAAATGGATTAGAATGGATCGTACGAATGGATTAGAACGCATTGTCCGAATGAATTAAAATAGATACATTTGTGCGAATGAATTAGATTGCATCGTACGAATGAATTTGAATGGATTGTACGAATGCATTAGAATGGATCGTACGAATGAATTAGAATGGATCGTACGAATGAATTAGAATAGATCGTACGAATGAATTAGAATAGATCATACGAATAAATTAGAATGGATCGTGCGAATGAATTAGAATGGATCGTACGAATGAATTAGAATGGATCGTACGAATGAATTAGAATGGATATATTCGTGCGAATGAATTAGAATGGATTGTGCGAATGAATTAGAATGGATCATACGAATGAATTAGAATGCATACATTTGTGAGAATGAATTAGAATGGATCGTACGATCTATTCTAATTCATTCGCATGATCCATTCTAATTTATTCGTACGATCCATTCTAATTCATTCGTACGATCTATTCTAATTCATTCGCATGATCCATTCTAATTCATTTGTACGATCCATTCTAATTCATTCGTACAATCCATTCAAATTCATTCGTACGATGCAATATAATTCATTCGCACAAATATATCTATTCTAATTCATTCGTACAATGCATTCTAATCCATTAGTACGATCCATTCTAATTCATTTGTACGATCCATTCTAATTCATTCACACGAATGTAACCATTCTAATTCTAATTCGTTCGTACGATCCATTCTAATTCATTCGTACGAATAAATTAGAATGGATACATTCATGCAAATGAATTAGAATAGATCGTACGAATGAATTAGAATGGATCGTGCGAATGAATTAGAATGGATACATTCGTGCGAATGAATTAGAATGGATCGTAGGAATGAATTAGAATCGATCGTACGAATGAATTAGAATGGTTACATCCGTGCGATTGAATTAGAATGGATCGTATGAACGAATTAGAATGGATCGTATGAATTAGAATGGATACATTTGTGCGAATGAATTAGAAAGGATCGTACGAATGAATTAGAATGGATCGTACGAATAAATTAGAATGGATCGTACGAATGCATTAGAATGGATCGTGCGAACGAATTAGAATGGATCGTACGAATGAATTAGAATGGGTACATTCATGCGAATGAATTAGAATGGATCGTACGAATGAATTAGAGTGGATCGTGCGAATGAATTAGAATGGATCGTACGAATAAATAAGAATGGATCGTACGAATGAATTAGAATGGATCGTACGAATGAATTAGAATGGATCGTGCGAATGAATTAGAATGGATCGTACGAATGAATTAGAATGGATACATTTGTGCGAATGAGTTAGAATGGATCATACGAATGAATTAGAATGGATCATACGAATGAATTAGAATGGATCGTGCGAATGAATTAGAATGGATTGTACGAATGAATTAGATTGGATACATTCGAGCGAATGAATTAGACTAGATCGTAGGAATGAATTAGAATGGATTATACGAATGAATTAGAATGGATCATGCGAATGAATTAGAATGGATTGTACGAATGAATTAGAATGGATACATTTGTGAGAATGAATTAGAATGGATTGTGCGAATGAATTAGAATGGATCGTACGAATGAATTAGAATGGATTGTGCGAATGAATTAGAATGGATCGTATGAATGAATAAGAATGGATCGTACGAATGAATTAGAATGGATCGTGCGAATGAATTAGAATGAATCGTACGAATGCATTAGAATGGATCGTATGAATGAATTAGAATGAATCGTACGATCCATTCTAATTCATTCGTCCGATCCATTCTAATTCATTCGCACGAATGTATCCATTCTAATTCATTCGTACAATCCATTCTAATTCATTCGCACGATCCATTCTAATTCATTCGTATGATCCATTCTAATTCATTCCTACGATCTATTCTAATTCATTCGCTCGAATGTATCCATTCGAATTCATTCGTACAATCCATTCTAATTCATTCGCACGATCCATTCAAATTCATTCGTATGATCCATTCTAATTCATTCGTACGATCCATTCTAATTCATTCGTATGATCCATTCTAACTCATTCGCACAAATGTATCCATTCTAATTCATTCGTACGATCCATTCTAATTCATTCACACGATCCTTTCTAATTCATTTGTACGATCCATTCTAATTTATTCGTACGATCCATTCTTATTCATTCGTACGATCCATTCTAATTCATTCGCATGATCCATTCTAATTCATTCGTACGATCCATTCTAATTCATTCGCACGAATGTAACCATTCTAATTCATTCGTACGATCCATTCTAATTCATTCCTACGATCCATTCTAATTCATTCGCATGAAGGAATCCATTCTAATTCATTTGCACGATCCATTCTAATTTATTCCTATGATCCATTCTAATTCATTCGTACGATCCATTCTGATTCATTCGCTCGAATGTATCCATTCTAATTCATTCGTACGATCCATTCTAATTCGTTCATACGATCAATTCTAATTCGTTCGTACGATCCATTCTAATTCGTTCATACGATCCATTCTAATTCATTCGCACGATCTATTCTAATTCATTCGTACGATCCATTCTAATCCATTCGTATGATCAATTCTAATTCATTCGCACGATCCATTCTAATTCATTCTCACGAATGTAACCTTTCTAATTCATTTGTATGATCCATTCTAATTCATTCGTACGATCCATTCTAATCCATTCGTACGATCCATTCTAATTCAATTCGTGCAATCCATTCAAATTCATTCGCACAAATATATCCATTCTAATTCATTCGTATGATCCATTCTAATTCATTCGCACGAATGTATCCATTCTAATGCATTCGTACGATCCATTCTAATTCATTTGCACGATCCATTCTAATTCATTCGCACGATCCATTCTAATTCATTCGCATGATCTATTCTAATTCATTCGTATGATCAATTCTAATTCATTCGCACGATCCATTCTAATTCTTTCGTACGATCCATTCTAATTCATTCGCACGAATGTAACCATTCTAATTCATTCATACGATCCATTCTAATTCATTCCTACGATCCATTCTAAATCATTCGCATGAATGTATCCATTCTAATTCATTTGCACAATCCATTCTAATTCATTCCTATGATCCATTCTAATTCATTCGTACGATCCATTCTAATTCATTCGCTCGAATGTATCCATTCTAATTCATTCGTACGATTCATTCTAATTCATTCACACGATCCATTCTAATTCATTCGTACGATCCATTCTTATTCATTCATACGATCCATTCTAATTCATTTGTACGAATGAATTAGAATGGATCGTACGAATGGATTAGAATGGATCGTACGAATGAATTAGAATGAATCGTACGAACGAATTAGAATGGATCGTATGAATGAATTAGAATGGATTGTACGAATAAATTAGAATGGATACATTCGAGCGAATGAATTAGAATGGATCGTACGAATGAATTAGAATGGATCATAGGAATGAATTAGAATGGATCGTTCAAATGAATTAGAATGGATACATTCGTGCGAATGAATTAGAATGGATCATAGTAATGAATTTGAATGGATCGTACGAATGAATTAGAATGGTTACATTCGTGCGAATGAATTAGAATGGATCGTACGAATGAATTAGAATGGATACATTCGTGCGAATGAATTAGATTGGATCGTAGGAATGAATTAGAATGGATCGTACGAATGAATTAGAATGGATACATTCGAGCGAATGAATTAGAATGGATCGTACGAATGAATTAGAATGGATACATTCGTGCGAATGAATTAGAATGGATCATACGAATGAATTAGAATGGATACATTTGTGCGAAACAATTTGAATGGATTGCACGAATTGAATTAGAATGGATCGTACGAATGGATTAGAATGGATCGTACGAATGAATTAGAATGGATCATACAAATGAATTAGAAAGGTTACATTCGTGAGAATGAATTAGAATGGATCGTGCGAATGAATTAGAATTGATCATACGAATGGATTAGAATGGATCGTACGAATGAATTAGAATAGATCGTGCGAATGAATTAGAATGGATCGTATGAATGAATTAGAATGGATCGTACGAACGAATTAGAATGGATCGTACGAATGAATTAGAATGGATACATTCGAGCGAATGAATTAGAATGGATCGTACGAATGAATTAGAATAGATCGTGCAAATGAATTAGAATGGATACATTCGTGCGAATGAATTAGAATGGATCGTAGGAATGAATTAGAATGGATCGTACGAATGAATTAGACTGGTTACATTCGTGCGAATGAACTAGAATGGATCGTACGAATGAATTAGAAAGGATCGTGCGAATGAATTAGAATGAATCATACGATCCATTCTAATTCATTCCTATGATCAATTCTAATTCATTCGCACGATCCATTCTAATTCATTCGTACGATCCATTCTAATTCATTCACACGAATCTAACCATTCTAATTCATTCGTACGATCCATTCTAATTCATTCCTACGATCCATTCTAATTCATTCGCACGAATGTATCCATTCTAATTCATTTGCACGATCCATTCTAATTCATTCCTATGATCCATTCTAATTCATTCGTACGATCCATTCTAATTCATTCGCTCGAATGTATCCATTCTAATTCATTCGTACGATTCATTCTAATTCATTCGCACGATCCAGTCTAATTCATTCGTACGATCCATTCTTATTCATTCATACGATCCATTCTAATTCATTTGTACGAATGAATTAGAATGGATCGTACGAATGGATTAGAATGGATCGTACGAAAGAATTAGAATGGATTGTATGAACGAATTAGAATGGATCATATGAACAAATTAGAATGGATCGTAGGAATGAATTAGTATGGATACATTCGAGCAAATGAATTAGAATGGATCGTACGAATGAATTAGAATGGATCATAGGAATGAATTAGAATGGATCGTGCAAATGAATTAGAATGGATACATTCGTGCGAATGAATTAGAATGGATCGTAGGAATGAATTAGAACGGATCGTACGAATGAATTAGAATGGTCACATTCGTGCGAATGAATTAGAATGGATCGTACGATTGGATTATAATGGATCGTACAAATGGATTAGAATAGATCGTACAAATGAATTAGAATTGATCGTACAAATGAGTTAGAAAGGTTACATTTGTGAGAATGAATTAGAATGGATCGTACGAATGGATTAGAATGGATCGTTCGAATGGATCCTACGAATGGATTAGAATGGATCCTATGAATGGATTAGAATGGATCGTACGAATGAATTTGAATGGATCATACAAATGAATTAGAAAGGTTACATTCGTGAGAATGAATTAGAATGGATCTTATGAATGAATTAGAATGGATCATGCGAATGAATTTGAATGGATCGTACGAATGAATTAGAATGGATCGAACGAATGAATTAGAATGGATACATTCGAGCGAATGAATTAGAATAGATCGTAGGAATGAATTAGAATGGATCATACGAATGAATTAGAATGGATCGTGCGAATGAATAAGAATGGATTGTACGAATGAATTAGAATGGATACATTCGTGCGAATGAATTAGAATGGATCGGACGAATGAATTAGAATGGATCGTACGATTCATTCTAATTCATTCGTACAATCCATTCTAATGCATTCGTACGATTCATTCTACTTCATTCGCACGATCCATTCTAATTCGTTCGCACGATCCATTCTAATTCTTTCATAAGATCCATTCTAATTCATTCGCACGAATGTATCCATTCTAGTTCATTCGTACGCTTCATTCTAATTCATTCGTACGCTCCATTATTGTTCAACGCACAAATGTATCCATTCTAATTTATTCGTTCGATCCATTCAAATTCAATCGTATGATCCATTCTAATTCATTCGCACAAATGTATCCATTTTAATTCATTGGTACGATCCATTCTAATTCATTCATACGATCCATTCTAATTCATTCGCACGATCCATTCTAATTCATTCGCACGATCCATTCTAATTCATTCGTACGATCCATTCTAATTCATTCGTATGAATATATCTATTTTAATTCATTCGTATGATCCATTCTAATTTATTCACACGATCTATTCTAATTCATTCGTACGATCCATTCTAATTCATTCGTACGATCGATTCTAATTCATTCGCACGAATGTATCATACGAGTGAATTAGAATGGATCATGAGAATGAATTAAAATGGATTGTACGAATGAATTAGAATGGATCGTACAAATGAATTAGAAAGGTTACATTTGTGAGAATGAATTAGAATGGATCGTACAAATGAATTAGAATGGATCGTACGAATGGATTATAATGGACCGTACGAATGAATTAGAATGGATCATACAAATGAATTAGAAAGGTTACATTCGTGAGAATGAATTAGAATGGATCGTACGAATGAATTAGAATGGATCATGCGAATGAATTTGAATGGATCGTACGAATGAATTAGAATGGATCGAACGAATGAATTAGAATGGATACATTTGAGCGAATGAATTAGAACAGATCGTAGGAATGAATTAGAATGGATCATACGAATGAATTAGAATGGATCGTGCGAATAAATTAGAATGGATTGTACGAATGAATTAGAATGGATACATTCGTGCGAATGAATTAGAATGGATCGGACGAATGAATTAGAATGGATCGTACGATTCATTCTAATTCGTTCGTACGATCCATTCTAATTCATTCGTATGATCCATTCTAACTCATTCGGTGGATCCATTCTAATTCATTCGTACGATCCATTCTAATTCATTCGCACGATCCATTCTAATTCATTCGTACGATCCATTCTAATTCATTCGCACGAATGTATCCATTCTAATTCATTTGTACGATCCATTCTAATTCATTCGTACAATGCGTTCTAATCCATTCGTACGATCCATTCTAATTCATTCGTACGATCCATTCTAATTCATTCGCTCGAATGTATCCATTCTAATTCATTCGTACGATCCATTTTAATTCGTTCATACGATCCATTCTAATTCGTTCGTACGATCCATTCTAATTCGTTCGTACGATCCATTCTAATTCATTCGCACGATCCATTCTAATCCATTCGTACGATCCATTCTAATTCATTCGTACAAATGAATTAGAATGGATCGTAGGAATAAATAAGAATGGATCGTACGAATGAATTAGAATGGATCGTGCGAATGAATTAGAATGAATCGTATGAATGCATTAGAATGGATACATTCGTGCGAATGAATTAGAAGGGATCGTACTAATGAAATAGAATGGATCAGACAAATGAATTAGAAAGGTTACATTCGTGAGAATGAATTAGAATGGATCGTACGAATGAATTAGAATGGACCATACAAATGAATTTGAATGGATCGTACGAATGAATTAGAATGGATCGAACAAATTAATTAGAATGGATACATTCGAGTGAATGAATTAGAATAGATCGTAGGAATGAATTAGAATGGATCGTGCGAATGAATTAGAATGAATCGTACGAATGAATTAGAATGGATCGTACGAATTAATTAGAATGGATCGTGTGAATGAATTAGAATGGATCGTACGAATGAATTAGAATGGATCGTACGAATGAATTAGAATGGATCGAATGAATGAATTAGAATGGATATATTCGAGCGAATGAATTAGAATCGATCGTAGGAATGAATTAGAATGGATCATACGAATGAATTAGAATGGATCATGCGAATGAATTAGAATGGATTGTACGAATGAATTAGAATGGATACATTCGTGCGAATGAATTAGAATGGATCGGACGAATGAATTAGAATGGATCGTATGATTCATTCTAATTCATTCGTACGATCCATTCTAATGCATTTGTATGATTCATTCTAATTCATTCGCACGATCCATTCTAATTCATTCGTACGATCCATTCTAATTCATTCGCACGATCCATTCTAATCCATTCGTACGATCCATTCTAATCCATTCGTATGATCCATTCTAATCCATTCGTACGATCCATTCTAATTCATTCGCTCGAATGTATCCATTCTAATTCATTCGTACGATCCATTCTAATTCGTTCATACGATCCATTCTAATTCTTTCATATGATCCATTCTAATTCATTCGTACGATCCATTCTAATTCATTCGTATGATCAATTCTAATTCATTTGCACGATCCATTCGAATTCATTCGTATGATCCATTCTAATTCAATTCGTGCAATCCATTCAAATTCATTCGCACAAATTTATCCATTCTAATTTATTCGTATGATCCATTCTAATTCATTCGCTCGAATGTATCCATTCTAATTCATTCGTACAATCCATTCTAATTCATTCACACGATCCATTCTAATTTATTCGTACGATCCATTCTAATTCATTCGTATGATCAATTCTAATTCATTCGTACTATCCATTCTAATTCATTCACACGATCCATTCTAATTCATTCGTACGATCCATTCTAATTCATTCGCACGAATGTATCCATTCTAATTCATTCGTACGATCCATTCTAATTCATTTGCACGATCCGTTCTAATTCATTCCTATGATCCATTCTAATTCATACGTACGATCCATTCTAATTCGTTCGTACGATCCATTCTAATTCAATTGTACGATCCATTCTAATCCATTCGTACGATCCATTCATACGATCCATTCTAATTCATTCGCACGAATGTAACCATTCTAATTCATTCGTACGATCCATTCTAATTCATTCCTACGATCCATTCTAATTCATTCGCACGAATGTATCCATTATAATTCATTTGCACGATCCATTCTAATTAATTCCTATGATCCATTCTAATTCATTCGTACAAATTAGAATGGATCGTGCGAATAAATTAGAATGGATACATTCTTGCGAATAAAATAGAATGGACCATACGAATGAATTAGAATGGATCGTGCGAATGAATTAGAATGGATACATTCGTGCGAATGAATTAGAATGGATTGTGCGAATGAATTAGAATGGAACGTGCGAATGAATTAGAATGGATAGTACGTATGATCCATTCTAATTCATTCGTACGATCCATTCTAATTCATTCCTACGATCTATTCTAATTAATTGGCTCGAATGTATCCATTCTAATTCATTCGTACGATCCATTCTAATTCATTCGTATGATCCATTCTAACTCATTCGGTGGATCCATTCTAATTTATTCCTACGATCCATTCTAATTCATTCGCACTATCCATTCTAATTCATTCGCACGATCCATTCTAATTCATGCGTACGATCCATTCTAATTCATTCGCACGAATGTAACCATTCTAATTCATTTGTACGATCCATTCTAATTCATTCGTACGATCATTCTAATCCATTCCTATGATCCATTCTAATTCATTCGTACGATCCATTCTAATTCATTCGCTCGAATGTATCCATTCTAATTCATTCTTACGATCCATTCTAATTCGTTCATACGATCCATTCTAATTCGTTCGTATGATCCATTCTAATCCATTCGCATGATCCATTCTAATTCATTAGAATGGATACATTCGAGCGAATGAATTAGAATAGATCGTAGGAATGAATTAGAAAGGATCATACGAATGGATCGTACGAACGAATTAGAATGGATCGTACGAATGAATTAGAATGAATACATTTGAGCGAATGAATTAGAATGGATCGTACGAATGAATTAGAATGGATCATAGGAATGAATTAAAATGGATCGTGAAAATGAATTAGAATGGATACATTCGTGCGAATGAATTAGAATAGATCATACGAATGAATTAGAATGGATCGTACGAATGAATTAGAATGGATCGTGCGAATGAATTAGAATTAATGGTACGAATGAATTAGAATGGATCATACGAATGAATTAGAATGGATACATTTGTACGAATGAATTAGAATGGATCGTACGAAAGGATTAGAATAGATACATTTGTGCGAATGAATTAGATTGCATCGTACGAATGAATTTGAATGGATTGTACGAATGAATTAGAATGGATCGTACGAATGAATTAGAATGGATACATTCGAGAGAATGAATTAGAATGGATCATATGAATGAATTAGAATGGATACATTTGTGCGAATGAATTTGAATTGATTGCACGAATTGAATTAGAATGGATCATACGAATGAATTAGAATGGATCGTGCAAATGAATTAGAATTGATCATACGAATGAATTAGAATGGATCGTTCGAATGAATTAGAATGGATCGTACGAATGGATTAGAATGATTGTACGAATGAATTAGAGTGGATCGTACAAATGAATTAGAATGGTTACATTCATGCGAATGAATTAGAATGGATCGTACGAATGAATTAGAATGGATCGTGCGAATGAATTAGAATGGATAGTGCGAATGAATTAGAATGGATCGTACGAATGAATTAGAATGGATACATTCGTGCGAATGAATTAGAATGGATCGTACGAATGAATTTGAATGGATCGTAGGAATGAATTAGAATGGATCCACCGAATGAGTTAGAATGGATCATACGAATGAATTAGAATGGATCGTACGAATGAATTAGAATGGATACATTCGAGCTAATGAATTAGAATAGATCGTAGGAATGATTAGAATGGATCGTACGAATGAATTAGAATGGATCATACGTACGATCCATTCTAATTCATTCGCACGTTCCATTCTAATTCATTCGCACAATCCATTCTAATTCATTCGCACGAATGTATCCATTCTAATTCATTCGCACGATCCATTCTAATTCATTCGTATGGTCCATTCTATTTTATTCGCAAGAATGTATCCATTCTAATTTATTCGCACGATCCATTCTAATTCGTACGAATGAATTAGAATGGATCATAGGAATGAATAAGAATGGATCGTGCAAATAAATTAGAATGGATACATTCGTGCGAATGAATTAGAATGGATCGTAGGAATGAATTAGAATGGATCGTACGAATGGATTAGAATGGTTACATTCTTGTGAATGAATTAGAATGGATCGTACGAATGGATTAGAATGGATCGTACGAATGAATTAGAATGGATCGTACGAATGAATTAGAATAGATCGTACGAACGAATTAGAATGGATCGTACGAATGAATTAGAATGGATCATAGGAATGAATTAGAACGGATCGTACGAATGAATTAGAGTGGATCGTATGAATGAATTAGAATGGATACATTCGTGCGAATGAATTAGAATGGATCGTACGAATGAATTAGAATGGATCGTGCGAATGAATTAGAATGGATAGTGCGAATGAATTAGAATTGATCATTTGAATGAATTAGAATTGATCGTACGAATAAATTAGAATGGATCGTGCGAATGAATTAGAATGGATCGTACGAATGAATTATAATGGATACATTCGAGCGAATGAATTAGAATGGATCATACGAATAAATTAGAATGGATACATTTGTGCGAATGAATTTGAATGGATTGCACGAATTGAATTAGAATGGATCATACGAATGAATTAGAATGGATTCTGCGAATGAATTAGAATTGATCATACGAATGAATTAGAATGGATCGTACGAATGAATTAGAATGGATCATATGAAAGAATTAGAATGGAACGTACGAACGAATTAGAATGGATCGTACGAATGGATTAGAATGGATCATACGAATGGATTAGAATGGATCGTTCGAATGGATTAGAATGAATCGTGCGAATGGATTAGAATGGATCGTACGAATGAATTAGAATGGATCGTGAGAATGAATTAGAATGAATCGTACGAATGCATTAGAATGGATCGTACGAATGAATTAGAATGAATCGTACGATCCATTCTAATTCATTCGTCCGATCCATTCTAATTCATTCGCACGAATGTATCCATTCTAATTCATTCGTACAATCCATTCTAATTCATTCGCACGATCCATTCTAATTCATTCGTATGATCCATTCTAATTCATTCCTACGATCTATTCTAATTCATTCGCTCGAATGTATCCATTCTAATTCATTCGTTCGATCCATTCTAATTCATTCGTACGATCCATTGTAATTCATTCGTACGATCCATTCTAATTCATTCGTACGATCCATTCTAATTCATTAGTAAGATCCATTCTAATTCATTCGTACGATTCATTCTAATTCATTCGCACGATCCATTCTAATTCATTCGTACGATCTATTCTAATTCATTCGCTCGAATGTATCCATTCTAATTCATTCGTTCGATCCATTCTAATTCATTCGTATGATCCATTCAAATTCATTCGCATGATCCATTCTAATTCATTCGTACAATCCATTCTAATTCATTCTCATGAATATAACCTTTCTAATTCATTTGTATGATCGATTCTAATTCATTCGTACGATCCCTTCTAATTCATTCGCACGAATGTATCCATTCTAATGCATTCGTACGATTCATTCTAATTCATTCGCACGATCCATTCTAATTCATTCGTACGATCCATTCTTATTCATTCCTATGATCCATTCTAATTCATTTGTACGAATGAATTAGAATGGATCGTACGAATGGATTAGAATGGATCGTGCGAAGGAATTAGAATGGATCGTACGAACGAATTAGAATGGATTGTACGAACGAATTAGAATGGATCGTATGAACAAATTAGAATGGATCGTACGAATGAATTAGAATGGAATTCATTCGTACAATCCATTCTAATTCATTCGTATGATCTATTCTAATTCATTCGCACGAATGTAACCATTCTAATTCATTCGTACGATTCATTCTAATTCATTCGTATGAGCTATTCTAATTCATTCGTACGATACATTCTAATTCATTCGTACGATCCATTGTAATTCATTCATACAATCCATTCAGATTCATGCGTACAAATGTATCAATTCAAATTCATTCGTACGATCCATTCTAATTAATTCGCACGATCCATTCTAATTCAGTCGTATGAATGTATCCATTTAAATTCATTCGTACGATCCATTCTAATTCATTCGTACGATCCATTCTAATTCATTCGTATGATCGATTCTAATTCATTCGCACGATCCATTCTAATTCATTCGTACGATCCATTCTAATTCATTCGTATGATCCATTCTAATTTATTCGTTCAAATATATCCATTCTAATTCATTCGTACGATCCATTCTAATTCATTCGCACGATCCATTCTAATTCATTCGTACGATCCATTCTAATTCATTCAGATGATCAATTCTAATTCATTCGTACAATCCATTCTAATTCAGTCGTACGAATGTATCGATTTTAATTCATTCGTACGATCCATTCTAATTCATTCGTATGATCTAATTCATTCGTACGATCCATTCTAATTCATTCGTACGATCGATTCTAATTCATTCCCACGATCCATTCTAATTCATTCGTACGATCCATTCTAATTCATTCGTATGATCCATTCTAATTTATTCATTCAAATATATCCATTCTAATTCATTCGTACGATCCATTCTAATTCATTCGCACGATCCATTCTAATTCATTCGTACGATCCATTCTAATTCATTCGTATGATCAATTCTAATTCATTCGCAAGATCCATTCTAATTCATTCGTACGATCCATTCTAATTCATTCGCACGAATGTATCCATTCTAATTCATTCGTATGATCCATTCTAATTCATTCGCACAAATGTATCCATTTTAATTCATTCGTACGATCCATTCTAATTTATTCATACGATCCATTCTAATTCATTTGCACGATCCATTCTAATTCATTCGTACGATCCATTCTAATTCATTCGCATGAATATATCTATTCTAATTCATTTGTATGATCCATTCTAATTTATTCGCATGATCTATTCTAATTCATTCGTACGATCCATTCTAATTCATTCGTACGATCCAATCTAATTCATTCGCACGAATGTATCATACGAATGAATTAGAATGGATCATGCAAATGAATTAAAATGGATCGTACAAATGAATTAGAATGGATCGTGCGAATGAATTAGAATGGATCGTACGAACGAATTAAAATGGATCGTACGAACAAATTAGAATGGATCGTACGAATGAATTAGAATAGATACATTCGAGCGAATGAATTAGAATGGATCGTACGAATGAATTAGAATGGATCATAGGAATGAATTAGAATGGATCGTGCAAATGAATTAGAATGGATACATTCGTGCGAATGAATTAGAATACATCGTAGGAATGAATTAGAATGGATCGTACGAATGAATTAGAATGGTTACATTCGTGCGAATGAATTAGAATGGATCGTACGAATGGATTAGAATGGATCGTACGAATGGATTGGAATGGATCGTACAAATGAATTAGAAAGGTTACATTTGTGAGAATGAATTAGAATGGATCGTACGAATGAATTAGAATGGATCGTACGAATGGATTAGAATGGATCGTACGAATGGATTAGAATGGATCGTGCGAATGAATTAGAATGAATCATACAAATGAATTAGAAAGGTTACATTTGTGAGAATGAATTAGAATGGATTGTACGAATGAATTAGAATGGATCATGCGAATGAATTTGAATGGATCGTACGAATGAATTAGAATGGATCGAACGAATGAATTAGAATGTATATATTCGAGCGAATGAATTAGAATAGATCGTAGGAATGAATTAGAATGGATCATACGAATGAATTAGAATGGATCGTGCGAATGAATTAGAATGGATTGTACGAATGAATTAGAATGGATACATTCGTGTGAATGTATTAGAATGGATCGGAAGAATGAATTAGAATGGATTGTACAATTCATTCTAATTAATTCGTACAATCCATTCTAATGCATTCGTACGATTCATTCTAATTTATTCGCATGATCCATTCTACTTTATTCGTATGATCCATTCTAATTTATTTGCACGAATATACGATCCATTCTAATTTATTCGCAAGAATGTATCCATTCTAATTCATTCGTACAATCCATTCTAATTTATTCATACAAATGTATCCATTCTAATTCATTCGTACGATCCATTCTAATTCATTCGTACGATTCATTCTAATTCATTCGCATGATCCATTCTAATTCATTCGTACGATCCATTCTAATTCATTCGCATGATTGTATCCATTCTAATGCATTCGTACGATTCATTCTAATTCATTCGCACGATCTATTCTAATTCATTCATACGATCCATTCTTATTCATTCATACGATCCATTCTAATTCATTCGCACAATCCATTCTAATTCATTCGTACGATCCATTCTAATTCATTCGTATGATCCATTCTAACTCATTCGGTGGATCCATTCTAATTCATTCGTACGATCCATTCTAATTCATTCGCACGATCCATTCTAACTTATTCGTACGATCCATTCTAATTAATTTGTACGATCCATTCTAATTTATTTGCATGAATATACGATCCATTCTAATTCATTCGCACAAATGTATCCATTCTAAATCATTCGTACGATCCATTCTAATTCATTCGTATGATCTATTCTAATTTATTCACACGATTGTAACCATTCTAATTCATTTGTACGATTCATTCTAATTCATTCGTATGAGCTATTCTAATTCATTCGTACGATCCATTCTAATTCATTCGTACGATCCATTGTAATTCATTCATACAATCCATTCAGATTCATTCGCACAAATGTATCCATTCAAATTCATTCGTACGATCCATTCTAATTAATTCGCACGATCCATTCTAATTCAGTCGTATGAATGTATCCATTTTAATTAATTCATACGATCCATTCTAATTCATTCGTACGATCCATTCTAATTCATTCATATGATCCATTCTAATTTATTCGTTCAAATATATCCATTCTAATTCATTCGTACGATCCATTCTAATTCATTCACACGATCCATTCTAATTCATTTGTACAATCCATTCTAATTCATTCGTATGATCAATTCTAATTCATTCGTACAATCCATTCCAATTCAGTCGAATGAATGTATCCATTTTAATTCATTCGTACGATCCATTCTAATTTATTCGTACGATCTAATTCATTCGTACGATCCAATCTAATTCATTCGTACGATCGATTCTAATTCATTCGCACGATCCATTCTAATTCATTCGTACGATCCATTCTAATTCATTCGTATGATCCATTCTAATTTATTCGTTTAAATATATCCATTATAATTAATTCGTACGATCCATTCTAATTCATTCGCACGATCCATTCTAATTCATTCGCACGATCCATTCTAATTCATTCGTATAATCAATTCTAATTCATTCGCACGAGCCATTCTAATTCATTCGTACGATCCATTCTAATTCATTCGCACGAATGTATCTATTCTAATTCATTTGTACGATCCATTCTAATTCATTCGTATGATCAATTCTAATTCATTCGCACGATCCATTCTAATTCATTCGTACGATCCATTCTAATTCATTCGCACGAATGTATCCATTCTAATTCATTCGTACGATCCATTCTAATTCATTTGTACGATCCATTCTAATTTATTTGCACGAATATACGATCCATTCTAATTCATTCGCACAAATATATCCATTCTAATTCATTCGTACGATCCATTCTAATTCATTCGTATGATCTATTCTAATTCATTCGCACGAATGTAACCATTCTAATTCATTCGTACGATTCATTCTAATTCATTCATATGAGCTATTCTAATTCATTCGTACGATCCATTCTAATTCATTCGTACGATCCATTGTAATTCATTCATACAATCCATTCAGATTCATTCGCACAAATGTATTCATTCAAATTCATTCGTACGATCCATTCTAATTAATTTGCACGATCCATTCTAATTCAGTCGTATGAATGTATCCATTTTAATTCATTCGTATGATCCATTCTAATTCATTCGTACGATCGATTCCAATTCATTCGCACGATCCGTTCTAATTCATTCGTACGATCCATTCTAATTCATTCGTATGATCCATTCTAATTTATTCGTTCAAATATATCCATTCTAATTCATTCGTACGATCCATTCTAATTCATTCGCACGATCCATTCTAATTCATTTGTACAATCCATTCTAATTCATTCGTATGATCAATTCTAATTCATTCGTACAATCCATTCCAATTCAGTCGAATGAATGTATCCATTTTAATTCATTCGTACGATCCATTCTAATTTATTCGTACGATCTAATTCATTCGTACGATCCATTCTAATTCATTTGTACGATCGATTCTAATTCATTCGCACGATCCATTCTAATTCATTCGTACGATCCATTCTAATTCATTCGTATGATCCATTCTAATTTATTCGTTTAAATATATCCATTCTAATTAATTCGTACGATCCATTCTAATTCATTCGCACGATCCATTCTAATTCATTCGTATAATCAATTCTAATTCATTCGCACGATCCATTCTAATTCATTCGTACGATCCATTCTAATTCATTCGCACGAATGTATCTATTCTAATTCATTCGTACGATCCATTCTAATTCATTCGTATGATCAATTCTAATTCATTCGCACGATCCATTCTAATTCATTCGTACGATCCATTCTAATTCATTCGCACGAATGTATCCATTCTAATTCATTCGTACGATCCATTCTAATTCATTTGTACGATCCATTCTAATTTATTTGCACGAATATACGATCCATTCTAATTCATTCGCACAAATATATCCATTCTAATTCATTCGTACGATCCATTCTAATTCATTCGTATGATCTATTCTAATTCATTCGCACGAATGTAACCATTCTAATTCATTCGTACGATTCATTCTAATTCATTCGTATGAGCTATTCTAATTCATTCGAACGATCCATTCTAATTCATTCGTACGATCCATTGTAATTCATTCATACAATCCATTCAGATTCATTCGCACAAATGTATTCATTCAAATTCATTCGTACGATCAATTCTAATTAATTTGCACGATCCATTCTAATTCAGTCGTATGAATGTATCCATTTTAATTCATTCGTATGATCCATTCTAATTCATTCGTACGATCGATTCCAATTCATTCGCACGATCCGTTCTAATTCATTCGTACGATCCATTCTAATTCATTCGTATGATCCATTCTAATTTATTCGTTCAAATATATCCATTCTAATTCATTCGTACGATCCATTCTAATACATTCGTACGATCCATTCTAATTCATTCGTACGATCCATTCTAATTCATTCGTACGATCCATTCTAATTCATTCGTACAATCCATTCTAATTCAGTCGTATGAATGTATCCATTTTAATTCATTCGTACGATCCATTCTAATTCATTCGTACGATCTAATTCATTCATGCGATCCATTCTAATTCATTCGTACAATCGATTCTAATTCATTCGCACGATCCATGCTAATTCATTCGTACGATCTATTCAAATTCATTCGTATGATCCATTCTAATTTATTCGTTCAAATATATCTATTCTAATTCATTCGTACGATCCATTCTAATTCATTCGCACGATCCATTCTAATTCATTCGTACGATCCATTCTAATTCATTCGTATGATCAATTCTAATTCATTCGCACGATCCATTCTAATTCATTTGTACGATCTATTCTAATTCATTCGTACGATCCATTCTAATTCATTCGCACGAATGTATCCATTCTAATTCATTCGTATAATCCATTCTAATTCATTCGCACTATCCATTCTAATTCATTCGTACGATCCATTCTAATTCATTCGTACGATCCATTCTAATTAATTCACACAAATGTATCCATTCTAATACATTCGTACGATCCATTCAAATTCAATCGTATGATCCATTCTAATTCATTCGCACAAATGTATCCATTTTAATTCATTCGTACGATCCATTCTAATTTATTCATACGATCCATTCTAATTTATTCATACGATCCATTCTAATTCATTCGCATGAATATATCTATTCTAATTTATTCGTATGATCCATTCTAATTTATTCGCACGATCTATTCTAATTCATTCGTACGATCTATTCTAATTCATTTGCACGAATGTATCGTACGAATGAATTAGAATGGATCATACGAATGAATTAAAATGGATCGTACAAATGAATTAGAATGGATGGTGCGAATGAATTAGAATGGATCGTACGAACGAATTAGAATGGATCGTACGAACGAATTAGAATGGATCATACGAATGAATTAGAATGGATACATTCGAGCGAATGAATTAGAATGGATCGTAGAAATGAATTAGAATGGATCATAGGAATGAATTAGAATGGATCGTGCAAATGAATTAGAATGGATACATTCGTGTGAATGAATTAGAATGGATCGTAGGAATGAATTAGAATGGATACATTCGAGTGAATGAATTAGAATGGATCGTAGGAATGAATTAGAATGGATCGTATGAATGAATTAGAATGGTTACATTCGTGCGAATGAATTAGAATGGATCGTACGAATGGATTAGAATGGATCGTACGAATGGATTAGAATGGATCATACGAATGAATTAGAATGGATTGTACAAATGAATTAGAAAGGTTACAATTGTGAGAATGAATTAGAATGGATCGTACAAATGAATTAGAATGGATCGTACGAATGGATTAGAATGGATCGTACGAATGGATTAGAATGGATCGTACGAATGAATTAGAATGGATCATACAAATGAATTAGAAAGGTTACATTCATGAGAATGAATTAGAATGGATTGTACGAATAAATTAGAATGGATCATGCGAATGAATTCGAATGGATCGTACGAATGAATTGGAATGGATCAAACGAATGAATTAGAATGGATACATTCGAGCGAATGAATTAGAATAGATCGTAGGAATGAATTAGAATGGATCATACGAATGAATTAGAATGGATCGTGCGAATGAATTAGAATGGATTGTACGAATGAATTAGAATGGATACATTCGTGCGAATGAATTTGAATGGATCGGACGAATAAATTAGAATGGATCGTACGATTCATTCTAATTCATTCATACGATCCATTCTAATGCATTCGTACGATTCATTCTAATTCATTGGCACGATCCATTCTAATTCATTCGTACGATCCATTCTTATTCATTCATACGATCCATTCTAATTCATTCAATCCATTGTAATTCATTCGTATGATCCATTCTAATTCATTCGTATGATCCATTCTAACTCATTCAGTGGATCCATTCTAATTTATTCGTACGATCCATTCTAATTCATTCGCACGATCCATTCTATTTTATTCGTACGATCCATTCTAATTCATTCGTACGATCTATTCTAATTCATTCGCATGATCCATTCTAATTCATTCGTACGATCCATTCTAATTCATTCGTACAATCCATTCAAATTTATTCGTACGATGCAATCTAATTCATTCGCACAAATGTATCTATTCTAATTCAGTCGCACGATCCATTCTAATTCATTCGTACGATCCATTCTAATTCATTCCCAAGATCCATTCTAATTCATTCGTACAATCCATTCTAATTCGTTCGCACAATCTATTCTAATTCATTCGTACGATCAATTCTAATTCATTTGCTCGATCCATTCTAATTCATTCGTATGATCCATTCTAATTCATTTGTACGATCCATTCTAATTTATTTGCACGAATATACGATCCATTCTAATTCATTCGCACAAATGTATCCATTCTAATTCATTCGTACGATCCATTCTAATTCATTCGTATGATCTATTCTAATTCATTCGCACTAATGTAACCATTCTAATTTATTCGTACGATTCATTCTAATTCTTTCGTATGAGCTATTCTAATTCATTCGTACGATCCATTCTAATTCATTCGTATGATCCATTGTAATTTATTCATACAATCCATTCAGATTCATTCGCACAAATGTATCTATTCAAATTCATTCGTACGATCCATTTTAATGAATTCACACGAACCATTCTAATTCAGTCGTATGAATGTATCCATTTTAATTCATCCATATGATCCATTCTAATTCATTCGTACGATCTAATTCATTCGTATGATCCATTCTAATTCATTCGTACGATCGATTCTAATTCATTCGCACGATCCATTCTAATTTATTCGTACGATCCATTCTAATTCATTCGTATGATCCATTCTAATTTATTCGTTCAAATATATCCATTCTAATTAATTCGTACGATCTATTCTAATTCATTCGCATGATCCATTCTAATTCATTCGTACGATCCATTCTAATTCATTCGTATGATCAATTCTAATTCATTCGTACAATCCATTCTAATTCAGTCGTATGAATGTATCCATTTTAATTCATTCGTACGATCCATTCTAATTCATTCGTACGATCTAATTCATTCATGCGATCCATTCTAATTCATTCGTACGATCCATTCTAATTCATTCGTATGATCTATTCTAATTTATTCGTTCAAATATATCCATTCTAATTCATTCGTATGATCCATTCTAATTCATTCGCACGATCCATTCTAATTCATTCGTACGATCCATTCTAATTCATTCGTATGATCAATTCTAATTCATTCGCACGATCCATTCTAATTCATTCTTACGATCCATTCTAATTCATTCGCACAAATGTATCCATTCTAATTCATTCGTACGATCCATTCTAATTCATTCGTATGATCAATTCTAATTCATTCGCACGATCCATTCTAATTCATTCGTACGATCCATTCTAATTCATTCGCACGAATGTATCCATTCTAATTTATTCGTACGATCCATTCTAATTCATTTGTATGATCCATTCTAATTTATTTGCACGAATATACGATCCATTCTAATTCATTCGCACAAATATATCCATTCTAATTCATTCGTACGATCCATTCTAATTCATTCGTATGATCTATTCTAATTCATTCGCACGAATGTAACCATTCTAATTCATTCGTACGATTCATTCTAATTCATTCGTATGAGCTATTCTAATTCATTCGAACGATCCATTCTAATTCATTCGTACGATCCATTGTAATTCATTCATACAATCCATTCAGATTCATTCGCACAAATGTATTCATTCAAATTCATTCGTACGATCCATTCTAATTAATTTGCACGATCCATTCTAATTCAGTCGTATGAATGTATCCATTTTAATTCATTCGTATGATCCATTCTAATTCATTCGTACGATCGATTCCAATTCATTCGCACGATCCGTTCTAATTCATTCGTACGATCCATTCTAATTCATTCGTATGATCCATTCTAATTTATTCGTTCAAATATATCCATTCTAATTCATTCGTACGATCCATTCTAATACATTCGTACGATCCATTCTAATTCATTCGTACGATCCATTCTAATTCATTCGTACGATCCATTCTAATTCATTCGTACAATCCATTCTAATTCAGTCGTATGAATGTATCCATTTTAATTCATTCGTACGATCCATTCTAATTCATTCGTACGATCTAATTCATTCATGCGATCCATTCTAATTCATTCGTACAATCGATTCTAATTCATTCGCACGATCCATGCTAATTCATTCGTACGATCTATTCAAATTCATTCGTATGATCCATTCTAATTTATTCGTTCAAATATATCTATTCTAATTCATTCGTACGATCCATTCTAATTCATTCGCACGATCCATTCTAATTCATTCGTACGATCCATTCTAATTCATTCGTATGATCAATTCTAATTCATTCGCACGATCCATTCTAATTCATTTGTACGATCTATTCTAATTCATTCGTACGATCCATTCTAATTCATTCGCACGAATGTATCCATTCTAATTCATTCGTATAATCCATTCTAATTCATTCGCACTATCCATTCTAATTCATTCGTACGATCCATTCTAATTCATTCGTACGATCCATTCTAATTAATTCACACAAATGTATCCATTCTAATACATTCGTACGATCCATTCAAATTCAATCGTATGATCCATTCTAATTCATTCGCACAAATGTATCCATTTTAATTCATTCGTACGATCCATTCTAATTTATTCATACGATCCATTCTAATTTATTCATACGATCCATTCTAATTCATTCGCATGAATATATCTATTCTAATTTATTCGTATGATCCATTCTAATTTATTCGCACGATCTATTCTAATTCATTCGTACGATCTATTCTAATTCATTCGCACGAATGTATCGTACGAATGAATTAGAATGGATCATGCGAATGAATTAAAATGGATCGTACAAATGAATTAGAATGGATGGTGCGAATGAATTAGAATGGATCGTACGAACGAATTAGAATGGATCGTACGAACGAATTAGAATGGATCATACGAATGAATTAGAATGGATACATTCGAGCGAATGAATTAGAATGGATCGTAGAAATGAATTAGAATGGATCATAGGAATGAATTAGAATGGATCGTGCAAATGAATTAGAATGGATATATTCGTGTGAATGAATTAGAATGGATCGTAGGAATGAATTAGAATGGATACATTCGTGTGAATGAATTAGAATGGATCGTAGGAATGAATTAGAATGGATCGTATGAATGAATTAGAATGGTTACATTCGTGCGAATGAATTAGAATGGATCGTACGAATGGATTAGAATGGATCGTACGAATGGATTAGAATGGATCATACGAATGAATTAGAATGGATTGTACAAATGAATTAGAAAGGTTACAATTGTGAGAATGAATTAGAATGGATCGTACAAATGAATTAGAATGGATCGTACGAATGGATTAGAATGGATCGTACGAATGGATTAGAATGGATCGTACGAATGAATTAGAATGGATCATACAAATGAATTAGAAAGGTTACATTCATGAGAATGAATTAGAATGGATTGTACGAATAAATTAGAATGGATCATGCGAATGAATTCGAATGGATCGTACGAATGAATTGGAATGGATCAAACGAATGAATTAGAATGGATACATTCGAGCGAATGAATTAGAATAGATCGTAGGAATGAATTAGAATGGATCATACGAATGAATTAGAATGGATCGTGCGAATGAATTAGAATGGATTGTACGAATGAATTAGAATGGATACATTCGTGCGAATGAATTTGAATGGATCGGACGAATAAATTAGAATGGATCGTACGATTCATTCTAATTCATTCATACGATCCATTCTAATGCATTCGTACGATTCATTCTAATTCATTGGCACGATCCATTCTAATTCATTCGTACGATCCATTCTTATTCATTCATACGATCCATTCTAATTCATTCAATCCATTGTAATTCATTCGTATGATCCATTCTAATTCATTCGTATGATCCATTCTAACTCATTCAGTGGATCCATTCTAATTTATTCGTACGATCCATTCTAATTCATTCGCACGATCCATTCTATTTTATTCGTACGATCCATTCTAATTCATTCGTACGATCTATTCTAATTCATTCGCATGATCCATTCTAATTCATTCGTACGATCCATTCTAATTCATTCGTACAATCCATTCAAATTTATTCGTACGATGCAATCTAATTCATTCGCACAAATGTATCTATTCTAATTCAGTCGCACGATCCATTCTAATTCATTCGTACGATCCATTCTTATTCATTCCCAAGATCCATTCTAATTCATTCGTACAATCCATTCTAATTCGTTCGCACAATCTATTCTAATTCATTCGTACGATCAATTCTAATTCATTTGCTCGATCCATTCTAATTCATTCGTATGATCCATTCTAATTCATTTGTACGATCCATTCTAATTTATTTGCACGAATATACGATCCATTCTAATTCATTCGCACAAATGTATCCATTCTAATTCATTCGTACGATCCATTCTAATTCATTCGTATGATCTATTCTAATTCATTCGCACTAATGTAACCATTCTAATTTATTCGTACGATTCATTCTAATTCTTTCGTATGAGCTATTCTAATTCATTCGTACGATCCATTCTAATTCATTCGTATGATCCATTGTAATTTATTCATACAATCCATTCAGATTCATTCGCACAAATGTATCTATTCAAATTCATTCGTACGATCCATTTTAATGAATTCACACGAACCATTCTAATTCAGTCGTATGAATGTATCCATTTTAATTCATCCATATGATCCATTCTAATTCATTCGTACGATCTAATTCATTCGTATGATCCATTCTAATTCATTCGTACGATCGATTCTAATTCATTCGCACGATCCATTCTAATTTATTCGTACGATCCATTCTAATTCATTCGTATGATCCATTCTAATTTATTCGTTCAAATATATCCATTCTAATTAATTCGTACGATCTATTCTAATTCATTCGCATGATCCATTCTAATTCATTCGTACGATCCATTCTAATTCATTCGTATGATCAATTCTAATTCATTCGTACAATCCATTCTAATTCAGTCGTATGAATGTATCCATTTTAATTCATTCGTACGATCCATTCTAATTCATTCGTACGATCTAATTCATTCATGCGATCCATTCTAATTCATTCGTATGATCCATTCTAATTCATTCGTATGATCTATTCTAATTTATTCGTTCAAATATATCCATTCTAATTCATTCGTATGATCCATTCTAATTCATTCGCACGATCCATTCTAATTCATTCGTACGATCCATTCTAATTCATTCGTATGATCAATTCTAATTCATTCGCACGATCCATTCTAATTCATTCGTACGATCCATTCTAATTCATTCGCACAAATGTATCCATTCTAATTCATTCGTACGATCCATTCTAATTCATTCGTATGATCAATTCTAATTCATTCGCACGATCCATTCTAATTCATTCGTACGATCCATTCTAATTCATTCGCACGAATGTATCCATTCTAATTTATTCGTACGATCCATTCTAATTCATTTGTATGATCCATTCTAATTTATTTGCACGAATATACGATCTATTCTAATTCATTCGCACAAATGTATCCATTCTAATTCATTCGTATGATCCACTCTAATTCATTCGTATGATCTATTCTAATTCATTCGCACGAATGTAACCATTCTAATTCATTCGTACGATTCATTCTAATTCATTCGTATGAGCTATTCTAGTTCATTCGTACGATCCATTCTAATTCAATCGTACGATCCATTATAATTCATTCATACAATCCATTCAGATTCATTCGCACAAATGTATTCATTCAAATTCATTCGTACGATCCATTCAAATTAATTCGCACGATCCATTCTAATTCAGTCGTATGAATGTATCCATTTTAATTCATTCGTACGATCCATTCTAATTTATTCGTACGATCTAATTCATTCGTACGATCCATTCTAATTCATTCGTACGATCGATTCTAATTCATTCGCACGATCCATTCTAATTCATTCGTACGATCCATTCTAATTCATTCGTATGATCCATTCTAATTTATTCGTTCAAATATATCTATTCTAATTCATTCGTACGATCCATTCTAATTTATTCGCACGATCCATTCTAATTCATTCGTACGATCCATTCTAATTCATTTGTACGATCTATTCTAATTCATTCGTACAATCCATTCTAATTCAGTCGTATGAATGTATCCATTTTAATTCATTCGTACGATCCATTCTAATTCATTCATACGATCGATTCTAATTCATTCGCACGATCCATTCTAATTCATTCGTACGATCCATTCTAATTCATTCATATGATCCATTCTAATTTATTTGTTCAAATATATCCATTCTAATTTATTCGTACGATCCATTCTAATTCATTCGCACGATCCAATCTAATTCATTCGTACGATCCATTCTAATTTATTCGTATGATCAATTCTAATTCATTCGCACGATCCATTCTAATTTATTTGTACGATCTATTCTAATTCATTCGTACGATCCATTCTAATTCATTCGCACGAATGTATCCATTCTAATTCATTCGTACGATCCATTCTAATTCATTCGCACTATCCATTCTAATTCATTCGTACGATCCATTCTAATTCATTCGTACGATCCATTCTAATTAATTCGCACAAATGTATCCATTCTAATTCATTCGTACGATCCATTCAAATTCAATCGTATGATCCATTCTAATTCATTCACACAAATGTATCCATTTTAATTCATTCGTACGATCCATTCTAATTTATTCATATGATCCATTCTAATTCATTCGCACGATCCATTCTAATTCATTCGTACGATCCATTCTAATTCATTCGCATGAATATATCTATTCTAATTCATTCGTATGATCCATTCTAATTTATTCGCACGATCTATTCCAATTCATTCGTACAATCCATTCTATTTCATTCGTACGATCCATTCTAATTCATTCGCACGAATGTATCATACGAATGAATTAAAATGGATCATTCGAATGAATTAAAATGGATCGTACAAATGAATTAGAATGGATCGTACGAATGAATTAGAATGGATCGTACGAACGAATTAGAATAGATCGTACGAACGAATTAGAAGGGATCGTATGAACGAATTAGAATGGATTGTACGAATGAATTAGAATGGATACATTCGAGCGAATGAATTAGAATGGATATTACGAATGAGTTAGAATGGATCATAGGAATGAATTAGAATGGATCGTGCAAATGAATTATAATGGATACATTCGTGCGAATGAATTAGAATGGATCGTAGGAATGAATTAGAATGGATCGTACGAATGAATTAGAATGGTTACATTCGTGCGAATGAATTAGAATGGATCATACGAATGGATTAGAATGGATCGTATGAATGGATTAGAATGGATCGTACGAATGAATTAGAATGGATCGTACAAATGAATTAGAAAGGTTACATTTGTGAGAATGAATTAGAATGGATCGTACGAATGAATTAGAATGGATCGTACGAATGGATTAGAATGGATCGTACGAATGGATTAGAATGGATCGTACGAATAAATTAGAATGGATCATACAAATGAATTAGAAAGGTTACATTCGTGAGAATGAATTAGAATGGATCGTACGAATGAATTAGAATAGATCATGCGAATGAATTTGAACGGATCGTACGAATGAATTAGAATGGCTCGAACGAATGAATTAGAATGGATACATTTGAGCGAATGAATTAGAATAGATCATAGGAATTAATTAGAATGGATCATACGAATGAATTAGAATGGATCGTGCGAATGAATTAAAATAGATTGTACGAATAAATTAGAATAGATACATTCGTGCGAATGAATTAGAATGGATAGGACGAATGAATTAGAATGGATCGTACGATTCATTCTAATTCATTCGTACGATCCATTCTAATGCATTCGTACGATTCATTCTAATTCATTCGCACGATCCATTCTAATTCATTCGTACGATCCATTCTTATTCATTCATACGATCCATTCTAATTCATTCGCACAATCTATTCTAATTCATTCGTACAATCCATTCTAATTCATTCATATGATCCATTCTAACTCATTCGGTGGATCCATTCTAATTCATTCGCACGATCCATTCTAATTTATTCGTACGATCCATTCTAATTCATTCGTACGATCTATTCTAATTTATTCGCATGATCCATTCTAATTCATTCGTACGATCCATTCTAATTCATTCGTACAATCCATTCAAATTCATTCGTACGATGCAATCTAATTCATTCGCACAAATGTATCTATTCTAATTCATTCGCACGATCCATTTTAATTCATTCGTACGATCCATCCTAATTCATTCCCAAGATCCATTCTAATTCATTCGTACGATCCATTCTAATTCATTCGCACAATCTATTCTAATTCATTCGTACGATCAATTCTAATTCATTCGCTCGATCCATTCTAATTCATTCGTACGATCCATTCTAATTCATTTGTACGATCCATTCTAATTTATTTGCACGAATATACGATCCATTCTAATTCATTCGCACAAATGTATCCATTCTAATTCATTCGTATGATCTATTCTAATTCATTCGTATGATCTATTCTAATTCATTAGCACGAATGTAACCATTCTAATTTATTCATACGATTCATTCTAATTCATTCGTATGAGCTATTCTAATTCATTCGTACGATCCATTCTAATTCATTCGTACGATCCATTGTAATTCATTCATACAATCCATTCAGATTCATTCGCACAAATGTATCCATTCAAATTAATTCGTACGATCCATTCTAATTAATTCGCACGATTCATTCTAATTCAGTCGTATGAATGTATCCATTTTAATTCATTCGTACGATCCATTCTAATTCATTCGTACGATCTAATTCATTCGTACGATCCATTCTAATTCATTCGTACGATCGATTCTAATTCATTCGCACGATCCATTCTAATTTATTCGTACGATCCATTCTAATTCATTCGTATGATCCATTCTAATTTATTCGTTCAAATATATCCATTCTAATTCATTCGCACGATCCATTCTAATTCATTCGTACGATCCATTCTAATACATTCGTATGATCAATTCTAATTCATTCGTACAATCCATTCTAATTCAGTCGTATGAATGTATCCATCTTAATTCATTCGTACGATACATTCTAATTCATTCGTACGATCCATTCTAATTCATTCGTACGATCGATTCTAATTCATTCACACGATCCATTCTAATTCATTCGTACAATCCATTCTAATTCATTCGTATGATCCATTCTAATTTATTCGTTCAAATATATCCATTCTAATTCATTCGTACGATCCATTCTAATTCATTCACACGATCCATTCTAATTCATTCGTACGATCCATTCTAATTCATTCGTATGATCAATTCTAATTCATTCGCACGATCCATTCTAATTCATTCATACGATCCATTCTAATTCATTCGCACGAATGTATCCATTATAATTCATTCGTACGATCCATTCTAATTCATTCGTATGATCAATTCTAATTCATTCGCACGATCCATTCTAATTCATTCGTACGATCCATTCTAATTCATTCGCACGAATGTATCCATTCTAATTCATTCGTACGATCCATTCTAATTCATTTGTACGATCCATTCTAATTTATTTGCATGAATATACGATCCATTCTAATTCATTCGCACAAATGTATCCATTCTAATTCATTCGTACGATCCATTCTAATTCATTCGTATGATCTATTCAAATTCATTCGCACGAATGTAACCATTCTAATTCATTCATACGATTCATTCTAATTCATTCGTATGAGCTATTCTAATTCATTCATACGATCCATTCTAATTCATTCATACGATCATTCATACAATCCATTCAGATTCATTCGCACAAATATATCCATTCAAATTCACTCGTACAATCCATTCTAATTAATTCGCACGATCCATTCTAATTCAGTCGTATCAATGTATCCATTTTAATTCATTCGTACGAACCATTCTAATTTATTCGTACGATCCATTCTAATTCATTCGTACGATCGATTCTAATTCATTCGCACGATCTATTCTAATTCATTCGTACAATCCATTCTAATTTATTCGTATGATCCATTTTAATTTATTCGTTCAAATATATCCATTCTAATTCAATCGTACGATCCATTCTAATTCATTCGCACGATCCATTCTAATTCATTCGTACGATCCATTCTAATTCATTCGTACAATCCATTCTAATTCAGTCGTATGAATGTATCCATTTTAATTCATTCGTACGATCCATTCTAATTCATTCGTACGATCTAATTTATTCGTACGATCCATTCTAATTCATTCGTACGATCGATTCTAATTTATTCGCACGATCAATTCTATTTCATTCGTACGATCCATTCTAATTCATTCGTATGATCTATTCTAATTTATTCGTTCAAATATATCCATTCTAATTCATTCGTACGATCCATTCTAATTCATTTGCACGATCCATTCTAATTCATTCGTACGATCCATTCTAATTCATTCGCACGATCAATTCTAATTTATTTGTACGATCTATTCTAATTCATTCGTACGATCCATTCTAATTCATTCGCACGAATGTATCCATTCTAATTCATTCGTACGATCCATTCTAATTCATTCGCACTATCTATTCTAATTCATTCGCACTATCTATTCTAATTCATTCGTACGATCCATTCTAATTCATTCGTACGATCCATTCTAATTCTTTCGTAAGATCCATTCTAATTTATTCGTACGATCGATTCTAAATCTTTAACACGAATGTATCCATTCTAATTCATTTGAATGTTTTTAATCTAATTCATTCGTATGATCCATTCTAATTCATTCACATGAATGTATCCATTCTAATTCATTCACACTATCCATTCTAATTCATCCATACGATCCATTCTAATTCCTTCGTATGATCTATTCTAATTCATTTACACGATCCATTCTAAATCATTCTTATGATCCATTCTAATTCATTCGCACGAATGTATCCATTGTAATTGATTCGTACGATCCATTCTAATTCAATAGCACGAATGTAACCATTTTAATTCATTTGTACGATCCATTCTAATTCATTTGTACGATACATTCTAATTCATTCGCACGAATGTTTCTAATTCATTCGCACGATCCACTCTAATTCATTCGTACGATCCATTCTAATTCATTCGCACGATCCATTCTTATTCATTCATACGATCCATTCTAATTCATTCGCACCATCCATTCTACTTCATTCGTACGATCCATTCTAATTCATTCGTATGATCCAATCTAACTCATTCGGTGGATCCATTCTAATTCATTCGTACGATCCATTCTAATTTATTTGCACGAATATACGATCCATTCTAATTCATTCGCACAAATGTATCCATTCTAATTCATTCGTACGATCCATTCTAATTCATTCGTATGATCTATTCTAATTCATTCGCACAAATGTATCCATTCTAATTCATTTGTTTGATCCATTCTAATTCATTCGCATAAATATATCCATTCTAATTCATTCGTACGATCCATTCTAATTCATTCGCACGATCCATTCTAATTCATTCGCACAAATGTATCCATTCTAATTCTTTCGTACAATCCATTCTAATTCATTCGCATGATCCATTCTAATTCATTCGAACGATCCATTCTAATTCATTTGTACGATCCATTCTAATTCATTCGCACGAATGTATCCATTCTAATTTATTCGTACGATCCATTCTAATTCATTTGCACGAATGTAACCATTCTAATTCATTCGTCCGATCCATTCAAATTCATTCGCAAGAATGTATCCATTCTAATTCATTCGCACGATCAATTCTAATACATTCGTACGATCCGTTCTAATTTATTCATACAATCCATTCTAATTCATTCGTACAATCCAATCTAATTTATTCGTACAAATGTATCCATTCTAATTCATTCATACGATCCATTCTAATTCATTCGTACGATTCATTCTAATTCATTCGCACGATCCATTCTAATTCATTCGTACGATCCATTCTAATTCATTCGCACGAATGTATCCATTCTAATGCATTCTTACGATTCATTCTAATTCATTCGCACGATCCATTCTAATTCATTCGTATGATCTATTCTTATTCATTCATACGATCCATTCTAATTCATTCGCACGATCCATTCTAATTCATTCGCACAATCCGTTCTAGTTCATTCGCACAATCCATTTTAATTCATTCGCACGAATGTATCCATTCTAATTCATTCGTACGATCCATTCTAATTCATTCGTATGATCTATTCTAATTAATTCGTATGATCCATTCTAATTCATTCATACGATCCATTCTAATTCATTCATACAATCCATTCTAATTCATTCGCACGAATGTATCCATTCTAATTAATTCGTACGATCCATTCTAATTCATTCGTATGATCCATTCTTATTCATTCGCACGATCCAGTCTAATTGATTCACACGATCCATTCTAATTCATTCGCACGAATGTATCCATTCTAATTCATTCGTACGATCCATTCTAATTCATTAATATGATCCATTCTAATTCATTCGTACGATCCATTCTAATTCATATGCACAAAGGTATCCATTTTAATTCATTTGTACGATCCATTCTAATTCAGGATCGTACGAATGAATTAGAATGGATACATTCGTGCGAATGAATTAGAATGGATCGTACAAATGAATTAGAATTGATCGTACGAATGAATTAGAATGGATCATGCGAATGAATTAGAATGGATCGTACGAATGAATTAGAATGGATCGTACGAATGAACTAGAATAGATACATTCGTGCGAATGAATTAGAATGGATCGTACGAATGAATTAGAATGGATCGTACGAATGAATTAGAATGGATCTTACGAATGAATTAGAATGGATCGTACGAATGAATTAGAATGGATCATATGAATGAATTAGAATGGATCGTACGAATGAATTAGAATGGATACATTCGTGCGAATGAATTAGAATGGATCGGACGAATGAATTAGAATGGATCGTACGAATGAATTAGAATGGTTACATTCGTGCGAATGAATTAGAATGGATCGTACGAATGGATTAGAATGGATCGTACGAATGGATTAGAACGCATTGTACGAATGAATTAGAATAGATACATTTGTGCGAATGAATTAGATTGTATCGTACGAATGAATTTGAATGGATTGTACGAATGAATTAGAATGGATCGTACGAATGAATTAGAATGGATCATGTGATTGAATTAGAATAGATCGTGCGAATGAATTAGAATGGATCGTATGAATAAATTAGAATGGATCATGCGAATGAATTAAAATGGATCGTACGAATGAATTAGAATGGATCCACCGAATGAGTTAGAATGGATCATACGAATGAATTAGAATGGATCGTACGAATGAATTAGAATGGATCGTACGAATGAATTAGAATGGATCCACCGAATGAGTTAGAATGGATCATACGAATAAATTAGAATGGATCGTACGAATGAATTAGAATGGATTGTGCGAATGAATTAGAATGGATCGTATGAATGAATAAGAATGGATCGTACGAATGAATTAGAATGGATCGTGCGAATGAATTAGAATAAATCGTACGAATGCATTAGAATAGATACATTCGTGCGAATGAATTAGAATAGATTGTACGAATGAATTAGAATGGATATGCTTAAACTCAGCCCCCCGCCTGATCTGGGGTCGCGTTGCAGGCGGTCCGCCACCCGTGACGTCGCAAGAAATCCACTAAACCTTATCATTTAGAGGAAGGAGAAGTCGTAACATGGTTTCCGTAGGTGAACCTGTGGAAGGATCATTGTCGAGACTCGGAAAACATGACCGGAAGACCGCGAACGCGTGAACGGAATCCCGCGGAGGGAGGAGGGGCCCGCCCCCACCCCACCTCCGCGCCCCCCGCCCGCAACCCCCCAAGGGGGCGCGGGCGGGACACGAACGAACCCTGGCGCGACCAGCGCCAAGGAACAAGCGGATCGGAACGCGGCGCGCCGCCGCCGCCGGGGCACCCCCACCTCCTCACGTGGGGGGACCCGGTGAACGGCGTCGCCCGCCCTGACAAAGAGTCTAACACACGAACGACTCTCGGCAACGGATATCTAGGTTCCCGCATCGATGAAGAACGTAGTGAAATGCGATACTTGGTGTGAATTATAGAATCCCGCGAATCATCGAGTCTTTGAACGCAAGTTGCGTCCGAAGCCATCCGGCTGAGGGTACGCCTGCCTGGGCGTCATGCCTTGTGTCGCTCCGTGCCCGCCCCCCCGCCCGGGGGTACGGCCACGGCACGGACGCGGATATTGGCCTCACCTCGCCCCCGTGCGCGGCGGGTTGAAGTTCGGGCCGCCGACGGGACCGGGCACGGCGAGTGGTGGAATCAGTTGCCGAATGCCGTGTCCCCGTGCCCCAGAGGCGCAGCAGGGCCCCGTGACCAGACCGGGACCGACGCCGCGCCCCGCACGACGACGGCCCCCCCGCAACGCGACCCCAGATCAGGCGGGGCCACCCGCTGAGTTTAAGCATATCCATTCTAATTCATTCGTACAATCCATTCTAATTCATTCGCACGAATGTATAGAATGGATCATACGAATAGATTAGAATGGATCGTACGAATGGATTAGAACGCATTGTATGAATGAATTAGAATAGATACATTTGTGCGAATGAATTAGATTGCATCGTACAAATAAATTTGAATGGATTGTACGAATGAATTAGAATAGATCGTACGAATGAATTAGAATGGATCATGCGAATGAATTAGAATAGATCGTACGAATGAATTATAATGGATCGTACGAATAAATTAGAATGGATCGTGCGAATGAATTAGAATGGATAGTATGAATTAATTAGAATGGATCCACCGAATGAGTTAGAATGGATCATACGAATGAATTAGAATGGACCGTACGAATGAATTAGAATGGATTGTGCGAATGAATTAGAATGGATCGTATGAATGAATAAGAATGGATCGTACGAATGAATTAGAATGGATCGTGCGAATGAACTAGAATGGATCGTACGAATGAATTAGAATTGATCGTGCGAATGAATTAGAATCGATCGTACGAATAAATTAGAATGGATCGTACGAATGAATTAGATCGTACGAATGAATTAGAATGGATCGTACAAATGAATTAAAATGGATACATTCATACGACTGAATTAGAATAGATTGTACGAAGGAATTAGAATGGATCGTACGAATGAATTAGAATGGATCGTGCGAATGAATTAGAATGGATCGTACGAATGAATTAGAATGGATATATTTGAACGAATAAATTAGAATGGATCATACGAATGAATTAGAATGGATCGTGCGAATGAATTAGAATAGATCGTGCGAATGAATTAGAATCGATCGTACGAATGAATTAGAATGTATCGTACGAATAAATTAGATCGTACGAATGAATTAGAATGGATCGTACGAATGAATTAAAATGGATACATTCATACGACTGAATTAGAATGGATCGTGCGAATTAATTAGAATGGATCGTACGAATGAATTTGAATGGATACATTTGTGCGAATGAATCTGAATGGATTGTATGAATGAATTACAATGGATCGTACGAATGAATTAGAATGGATCGTACGAATGAATTAGAATAGCTCATACGAATGAATTAGAATGAATCGTACGAATGAATTAGAATGGTTACATTCGTGCGAATGAATTAGAATATATCATACAAATGAATTAGAATGGATCGTACGAATGAATTAGAATGGATACATTTGTGCGAATGAATTAGAATGGATCGTATATTCGTGCAAATAAATTAGAAGGATCGTACAAATGAATTAGAATGGATCGTACGAATGAATTAGAATGGATACATTCGTGCGAATGAATTAGAATGGATCGTACGAATGAATTAGACTGGATCGTGCGAATGAATTAGAATTGATCATACGAATGAATTAGAATGGATCGTACGAATGAATTAGAATGGATACAATCGTGCGAATGAATTAGAATGGATCGTACAAATGAATTAGAATGGATCGTGCTAATGAATTAGAATTAATCATACGAATGAATTAGAATGGATCGTACGAATGAATTAGAATGGATCGTGCGAATGAATTAGAATGGATCGTACGAATGAATTAGAATGGATATATTTGAACGAATAAATTAGAATGGATCATACGAATGAATTAGAATGGATCATACGAATGAATTAGAATGGATCGTGCGAATGAATTAGAATCGATCATACGAAAGAATTAGAATGGATTGTACGAATGAATTAGATCGTACTAATGAATTAGAATGGATCGTACGAATGAATTAAAATGGATACATTCATACGACTGAATTAGAATAGATTGTACGAATGAATTAGAATTGATCTTACGAATGAATTAGAATGGGTCGTACGAATGAATTAGAATGGATCGTATGAATGAATTAGAATGGATATATTTGAATGAATAAATTAGAATGGATCATACGAATGAATTAGAATGGATCGTATGAATGAATTAGAATGGATCGTGCGAATGAATTAGAATCGATCGTATGAATGAATTAGAATGGATCGTACGAATGAATTAGATCGTACGAATAAATTAGAATGGATCGTACGAATGAATTGAAATGGATGCATTCATACGACTGAATTAGAATGGATCGTGCGAATTAATTAGAATGGATCGTACGAATGAATTTTAATGGATACATTTGTGCGAATGAATCTGAATGGATTGTATGAATGAATTACAATGGATCGTACGAATAAATTAGAATGGATCGTACGAATGAATTAGAATAGCTCATACGAATGAATTAGAATGAATCGTACGAATGAATTAGAATGGTTACATTCGTGCGAATGAATTAGAATAGATCATACGAATGAATTAGAATGGTTACATTCGTACGAATGAATTAGAATGGATACATTCATGCAAATGAATTAGAATGGATTGTGTGAATGAATTAGAACGGATTGTGTGAATGAATTAGAATGGATCGTGCGAATGAATTAGAATGGATCGTATGAATGAATTAGAATGGATACATTTGTGCGAATGAATTAGAATGGATCGTATATTCGTGCAAATAAATTAGAATGGATCGTACAAATGAATTAGAATGGATCGTACGAATGAATTAGAATGGATCGAGCGAATGAATTAGAATTGATCGTACGAATGAATTAGAATAGATTGTGCAAATGAATTAGAATGGATCGTACGAATGAAATAGAATGGATCTTGGGAATGAATTAGAATGGATCGTACGAATGAATTATAATGGATCGTGCGAATGAATTAGAATAGATACATTTGTGCGAATGAATTAGATTGCATCGTACAAATGAATTTGAATGGATTGTACGAATGAATTAGAATGGATCGTACGAATGAATTAGAATGGATCGTGCGAATGAATTAGAATAGATCGTATGAATAAATTAGAATGGATCGTACGAATAAATTAGAATGGATCGTGCGAATGAATTAGAATGGATCGTACGAATGAATTAGAATGGATCCACCGAATGAGTTAGAATGGATCATACGAATGAATTAGAATAGATCGTACGAATGAATTAGAATGGATTGTGCGAATGAATTAGAATGGATCGTATGAATGAATAAGAATTGATCGTACGAAAGAATTAGAATGGATCGTGCGAATGAATTAGAATGAATCGTACGAATGCATTAGAATGGATCGTACGAATGAATTAGAATGAATCGTACGATCCATTCTAATTCATTCGTCCGATCCATTCTAATTCATTCGCACGAATGTATCCATTCTAATTCATTCGTACAATCCATTCTAATTCATTCGCACGATCCATTCTAATTCATTCGTATGATCCATTCTAATTCATTCCTACGATCTATTCTAATTCATTCGCTCGAATGTATCCATTCAAATCCATTCGTTCGATCCATTCTAATTCATTCGTACGATCCATTCAAATTCATTCGCATTATCCGTTCTAATTTATTCGTACGATCCATTCTAATTTATTCTCACGAATGTAACCTTTCTAATTCATTTGTATGATCCATTCTAATTCATTCGTACGATCCATTCTAATCCATTCGTACGATCCATTCTAATTCATTCGTACAATCCATTCTAATTCATTCTCACAAATGTAACCTTTCTAATTCATTTGTACGATCCATTCTAATCCATTCGTACGATCCATTCTAATTCATTCGTACAATCCATTCTAATCCATTCGTACGATCCATTCTAATTCATTCGCACGAATGTAACCACTCTAATTTATTCGTACGATCCATTCTTATTCATTCCTACGATCCATTCTAATTCATTCGCATGAATATATCCATTCTAATTCATTTGCATGATCCATTCTAATTCATTCCTATGATCCATTATAATTCATTCGTACGATCCATTCTAATTCATTCGCTCGAATGTATCCTTTCTAATTCATTCGTACGATCCATTCTAATTCGTTCATACGATCCATTCTAATTCGTTCGTACGATCCATTCTAATTCATTCGAATGATCCATTTTAATTCATTCGCACGATCCATTCCAATTCATTTGTACGATCCATTTTAATTCATTCGCATGATCTATTCTAATTAATTCGTATGATACATTCGTGCGAATGAATTAGAATGGATCGTACGAATGAATTAGAATGGATCGTACGTATGAATTAGAATAGATCGTGCAAATAAATTAGAATGGATCATACGAATGAATTAGAATAGATATATTCATGCGAATGAATTAGAATGGATCGTACGAATGAATTAGAATGGATCGTGCGAATGAATTAGAATGGATCGTATGAATAAATTAGAATGGATCATACGAATGAATTAAAATGGATACATTTGTGCGAATGAATTAGAATGGATCATACGATTGAATTTGAATGGATTGTACGAATGAAGTAGAACGGATACATTTGTGCTAATTAATTAGAATGGATCGTACGAATGAATTAGAATGGATCGTACGAATGAATTAGAATGGATCGTACGAATGAATTAGAATGGATACATTCGTGCGAATGAATTAGAATGGATCGTACGAATGAATTAGAATAGATCGTACAAATGAATTAGAATGGATCGTGCGAATGAATTAGAATTGATCATACGAATGAATTAGAATGGATCGTATGAATGAATTAGAATGGATCGTACGAATGAATTAAAATGGATATATTTGAACGAATAAATTAGAATGGATCATACGAATGAATTAGAATTGATCGTACGAATGAATTAGAATGGATCGTGCGAATGAATTAAAATCGATCGTACGAATGAATTAGAATGGATCGTACGAATGAATTAGATCGTACGAATGAATTAGAATGAATCGTATGAATGAATTAAAATGGATACATTCATACGACTGAATTAGAATGGATTGTACGAATGAATTAGAATGGATCGTACGAATGAATTATAATGGATCGTACGAATGAATTAGATTGGATCATGCGAATGAATTAGAATGGATCATACGAATAAATTAGAATGGATATATTTGAATGAATAAATTAGAATGGATATATTTGAACGAATAAATTAGAATGGAGCATACGAATGAATTAGAATGGATCGTACGAATGAAATAGAATGGATCGTGCGAATGAATTAGAATGGATCGTACGAATGAATTAGAATGGATCGTACGAATGAATTAGATCGTACGAATGAATTAGAATGGATCGTACGAATGAATTAAAATGGATACATTCATACGATTGAGTTAGAATAGATCATGCTAATTAATTAGAATAAATCGTACGAATAAATTTGAATGGATACATTTGTGCGAATGAATCTGAATGGATTGTATGAATGAATTACAATGGATCGTACGAATGAATTAGAATGGATCGTACGAATGAATTAGAATAGCTCATACGAATGAATTAGAATGAATCGTACGAATGAATTAGAATGGTTACATTCGTGTGAATGAATTAGAATAGATCATACGAATGAATTAGAATGGATCGTACGAATGAATTAGAATGGATATATTTGTGCGACTGAATTAGAATGGATCATATATTCGTGCAAATAAATTAGAATGGATCGTACAAATGAATTAGAATGGATCGTACGAATGAATTAGAATGGATAGATTCATGCGAATGAGTTAGAATGGATCGTACGAATGAATTAGAATGGATCGTGCGAATGAATTAGAATTGATCATACGAATGAATTAGAATGGATCTTATGAATGAATAAGAATGGATACATTCGTGCGAATGAATTAGAATGGATCGTACGAATGAATTAGAATGGATCGTGCGAATGAATTAGAATTGATCATACGAATGAATTAGAATGGATCGTGCGAATGAATTAGAATGGATTGTATGAATGAATTAGAATGGATATATTAGAACGAATAAATTAGAATAGATCATACGAACGAAATAGAATGGATCGTACGAATGAATTAGAATGGATCGTGTGAATTAATTAGAATCGATCGTACGAATGAATTAGAATGGATCGTACGAATGAATTAGATCGTACGAATAAATTAGAATGGATCGTACGAATGAACTAAAATGGATACATTCATACGACTGAATTAGAATGGATTGTACAAATGAATTAGATTTGATCATACGAATGAATTAGAATGGATCGTACGAATGAATTAGAATGGATCATACGAATGAATTAGATCATACGAATAAATTAGAATGGATCATACGAATGAATTAAAATGGATACATTCATACAACTGAATTAGAATAGATCGTGCGAATTAATTAGAATGGATCGTATGAATGAATTTGAATGGATATATTTGTGCGAATGAATCTGAATGGATTGTATGAATGAATTACAATGGATCGTACGAATGAATTAGAATGGATCATACGAATGAATTAGAATAGCTCATACAAATGAATTAGAATGAATCGTATGAATAAATTAGAATGGTTACATTCGTGCGAATGAATTAGAATAGATCATACGAATGAATTAGAATGGATCGTACGAATGAATTAGAATGGATACATTTGTGCGAATGAATTAGAATGGATCGTATATTCATGCAAATAAATTAGAATGGATCGTGCAAATGAATTAGAATGGATCGTACGAATGAGTTAGAATGGATCGTGCGACTGAATTAGAATGGATCGTACGAATGAATTAGATTGGATCCATTGAATGAGTTAGAATGGATCATAGGAATGAATTAGAATGGATCGTACGAATGAATTAGAATGGATTATGCGAATGAATTAGAATGGATCGTATGAATGAATAAGAATGGATCGTACGAATGAATTAGAATGGATCATGCGAATGAATTAGAATGAATCGTACTAATGCATTAGAATGGATACATTCGTGCGAATGAATTAGAATGGATCGTACGAATGAATTAGAATGGATCGTGCGAATGAATTAGAATGAATCGTACGAATGAATTAGAATGGATCGTACGAATGATTTAGAATGGATACATTTGTACGAATAAATTAGAATGGATTGTACGAATGAATTAGAATGGATACATTCTTGCGAATAAATAAGAATGGATCGTATATTCGTGCAAATAAATTAGAATGGATCATACGAATGAATTAGAATGGATCGTGCGAATGAATTAGAATGAATCGTACGAATGCATTAGAATGGATCGTACGAATAAATTAGAATGAATCGTACGATCCATTCTAATTCATTCATCCGATCCATTCTAATTCATTTGCACGAATGTATCCATTCTAATTCATTCGTACAATCCATTCTAATTCATTCGCACGATCCATTCTAATTCATTCCAATGATCCATTCTAATTCATTCCAACGATCTATTCTAATTCATTCGCTCGAATGTATCCATTCTAATTTATTTGCACGATCCATTCTAATTCATTCCTATGATCCATTCTAATTCATTCGTACGATCCATTCTAATTCATTCGCTCGAATGTATCCATTCTAATTCATTCGTACGATCCAATCTAATTCGTTCATACGATCCATTCTAATTCGTTCGTACGATCCATTCTAATTCGTTCGTACGATCCATTCTAATTCATTCGCACGATCCATTCTAATTCATTTGTACGATCCATTTTAATTAATTCGCATGATCCATTCTAATTCATTCGTATGATACATTCGTGCGAATGAATTAGAATGGATCGTACGAATGAATTAGAATGGATCGTACGAATGAATTAGAATAGATCGTGCGAATAAATTAGAATGGATCATACGAATAAATTAGAATAGATATATTCATGCGAATGAATTAGAATGGATCGTACGAATGAATTAGAATGGATCGTGCGAATGAATTAGAATGGATTGTATTAATAAATTAGAATGGATCGCACGAATGAATTAAAATAGATACATTTGTGCGAATGAATTAGAATAGATCATACGAATGAATTAGAATGGATACATTCGTGCGAATGAATTAGAATGGATCGTACGAATGAATTAGAATGGATCGTGCGAATGAATTAGAATTGATCATACGAATGAATTAGAATAGATCGTACGAATAAATTAGAATGGATCATGCGAATGAATTAGAATTGATCGTACAAATGAATTAGAATGGATATATTTGAATGAATAAATTAGAATGGATCATACGAATGAATTAGAATGGATCGTGCGAATGAATTAGAATCGATCGTACGAATGAATTAGAATGGATCGTACGAATCAATTAGATCGTACGAATGAATTAGAATGGATCGTACGAATGAATTAAAATGGATATATTCATACGACTGAATTAGAATGGATTGTACGAATGAATTAGAATTGATCATACGAATGAATTAGAATGGATTGTACGAATGAATTAGAATGGATCGTGCGAATGAATTAGAATGGATCATGCGAATGAATTAGAATGGATATATTTGAACGAATAAATTAGAATGGATCATACGAATGAATTAGAATAGATCGTACGAATGAATTAGAATGGATCGTGCGAATGAATTAGAATCGATCGTACGAATGAATTAGAATGGATCATACGAATGATTTAGATCGTACGAATGAATTAGAATGGATCGTATGAATGAATTAAAATGGATACATTCATACGACTGAATTAGAATGGATCGTGCGAATTAATTAGAATGGATCGTACGAATGAATTTGAATGGATATATTTGTGCAAATGAATCTGAATGGATTGTATGAATGAATTACAATAAATCATACGAATGAATTAGAATGGATCGTACTAATGAATTAGAATGGATCATATGAATGAATTAGAATGGATCGTACAAATGAATTAGAAAGGTTATATTTGTGAGAATGAATTAGAATGGATCGTACGAATGGATTAGAATGGATCGTACGAATGGATTAGAATGGATCATACAAATGAATTAGAAAGGTTACATTCGTGAGAATGAATTAGAATGGATCGTACGAATGAATTAGAATTGATCATGCGAATGAATTTGAATGGATCGTACGAATGAATTAGAATGGATCGAATGAATGAATTAGAATGTATACATTCGAGCGAATGAATTAGAATAGATCGTAGGAATGAATTAGAATGGATCATATGAATAAATTAGAATGGATCGTGCGAATGAATTAGAATGGATTGTACGAATGAATTAGAATGGATACATTCGTGCGAATGAATTATAATGGATCGGACGAATGAATTAGAATAGATCGAACGATTCATTCTAATTCATTCGTACGATCCATTCTAATGCATTCGTACGATTCATTCTAATTCATTCGCACGATCCATTCTAATTCATTCGTATGATCCATTCTTATTCATTCATACGATCCATTCTAATTCATTTGCACAATCCATTCTAATTCATTCGTACGATCCATTCTAATTCATTCGTATGATCCATTCTAATCCATTCTAATTCATTCGTACGATCCATTCTAATTCATTCGCACGAATGTATCCATTCTAATTCATTCGTACGATTCATTCTAATTCATTCGCACGATCCATTCTAATTCATTCCTACGATCTATTCTAATTCATTCGTACGATCCATTCTAATTCATTCTCACAAATGTAACCTTTCTAATTCATTTGTACGATCCATTCTAATCCATTCGTACGATCCATTCTAATCCATTCGTACGATCCATTCTAATCCATTCGTACGACCCATTCTAATTCATTCGCACGAATGTAACCATTCTAATTCATTCGTATGATGCATTCTAATTCATTCATACAATCCATTCTAATTCATTCGCACGAATGTATCCATTCTAATTAATTCGTACGATCCATTCTAATTCGTTCGTACGATCCATTCTAATTCGTTCGTACGATCCATTCTAATTCATTCGCACGATCCATTCTAATTCATTTGTACGATCCATTCTAATTCATTCGTATGATCCATTCTAATTCATTCCTACGATCCATTCTAATTCATTCGCATGAATGTATCCATTCTAATTCATTTGCACGATCCATTCTAATTCATTCCTATGAATTAGAATGGATCGTATGAATGAATTAGAAAGGTTACATTTTTGAGAATGAATTAGAATGGATCGTACGAATGAATTAGAATAGATCGTAGGAATGAATTAGAATGGATACATTTGTGCGAATGAATTAGAATGGATCGTGCGAATGAATTAGAATGGATCGTACGAATGAATTAGAATGGATCGTACGAATGAATTAGAATGGATCGTACGAATGAATTAGAATGGATTGTATGAATGAATTAGAATGGATCGTACGAATGAATTAGAATGGATACATTTGTGCAAATGAATTAGAATGGATCGTATATTCGTGCAAATAAATTAGAATGGATCGTACGAATGAATTAGAATGGATCCACCGAATGAGTTAGAATGGATCATACGAATAAATTAGAATGGATCATACGAATGAATTAGAATGGATTGTGCGAATGAATTAGAATGGATCATATGAATGTATAAGAATGGATCGTGCAAATGAATTAGAATGGATCGTACGAATGAATTTGAATGGATCGTGCGAATGGATTAGAATGGATCGTACGAATGAATTAGAATGGATCGTACAAATGAATTTGAAAGGTTACATTTGTGAGAATGAATTAGAATGGATCGTACGAATGAATTAGAATGGATCGTACGAACGGATTAGAATGGATCGTACGAATGGATTAGAATGGATCATACGAATGGATTAGAATGGATCATACAAATTAATTAGAAAGATTACATTCGTGAGAATGAATTAGAATGGTTCGTACGAATGAATTAGAATGGATCATGCGAATGAATTTGAATGGATCGTACGAATGAATTAGAATGGATCGAACGAATGAATTAGAATGGATCGTATGAACGAATTAGAATGGATCGTACGAATGAATTAGAATGGATACATTCGAGCGAATGAATTAGAATGGATCGTACGAATGAATTAGAATGGATCATAGGAATGAATTAGAATGGATCGTACGAATGGATAAGAACACATTGTACGAATGAATTAGAATGGATCGTACAAATGAATTAGAATGGATACATTCGTGCGAATGAATTAGAATGGATCGTACGAATGGATTAGAATGGATACATTCGTGCGAATGAATTAGAATGGATCGTAGGAATGAATTAGAATGGATCATACGAATGAATTAGAATGGATCGTACGAATAAATTAGAATGGATCGAACGAATGAATTAGAATGGATACATTCGAGCGAATGAATTAGAATAGATCGTAGGAATGAATTAGAATGGATCATACGAATGAATTAGAATGGATCGTGCGAATGAATTAGAATGGATTGTACGAATGAATTAGAATGAATCGTACGAATGAATTAGAATAGATCGTACGAATGAATTAGAATGGATACATTTGTACGAATAAATTAGAATGGATTGTACGAATGAATTAGAATGGATACATTCTTGCGAATAAATTAGAATGGATCATATATTCGTGCAAATAAATTAGAATGGACCATACGAATGAATTAGAATGGATCGTGCGAATGAATTAGAATGAATCGTACGAGTGTATTAGAATGGATCATAGGAATGAATTAGAATGAATCGTACGATCCATTCTAATTCATTGGTCCGATCCATTCTAATTCATTCGCACGAATGTATCCATTCTAATTCATTCGTACAATCCATTCTAATTCATTCGCACGATCCATTCTAATTCATTCGTATGATCCATTCTAATTCATTCCTACGATCTATTCTAATTCATTCGCTCGAATGTATCCATTCTAATTCATTCGTACGATCCATTAAAATTCATTCGCATGATCCATTCTAATTCATTCATATGATCCATTCTAATTCATTTTCACGAATGTAACCTTTCTAATTCGTTCGTACGATCCATTCTAATTTATTCGTAGGATCCATTCTAATCCATTCATACGATCCATTCTAATTCATTCGCACGATCCATTCTAATTCATTCGCACAAATGTATCCATTCTAATTCATTCGTACAATCCATTCTAATTCATTCGCATGATCCATTCTAATTCATTCGTACGATCCATTCTAATTCATTTGTACGAACGAATTAGAATGGATCGTATGAATGAATTAGAATGGATCGTACGAATAAATTAGAATAGATACATTTGTGCGAATGAATTAGATTGCATCGTACGAATGAATTTGAATGGATTGTATGAATGAATTTGAATGGATCGTACGAATGAATTAGAATGGATCATGTGAATGAATTAGAATAGATTGTACGAATGAATTAGAATGGATCGTACGAATAAATTAGAATGGATCGTGCGAATGAATTAGAATGGATCGTACGAATGAATTAGAATGGATCCACCGAATGAGTTAGAATGGATCATGCGAATGAATTAGAATGGATCGTACGAATGAATTAGATTGGATACATTCGTGCGAATGAATTAGAATGAATCGGACGAATGAATTATAATTGATCGTGCGAATGAATTAGAATGGATCATACGATTGAATTTGAATGGATCGTACGAATAAATTAGAATGGATACATTTGTGCGATGAATAAGAATGGAGCGTACAAATGAATTAGAATGGATACATTCTTGTGAATAAATTAGAATGGATCGTATATTCGTGCAAATATATTAGAATGGATCATACGAATGAATTAGAATGGATCGTGCGAATGAATTAGAATGAATCGTACGAATGCATTAGAATGGATCGTACGAATGAATTAGAATGAATCGTACGATCTATTCTAATTCATTTGTACGATCCATTCTAATTCATTCGCACGATCCATTCTAATTTATTCGTACGATCCATTCTAATTCATTCGTATGATCAATTCTAATTCATTCGTACAATCCATTCTAATTCAGTCGTATGAATGTATCATACGAATGAATTAGAATGGATCATGCGAATGAATTAAAATGGATCGTACAAATAAATTGGAATGGTTTGTACGAATGAATTAGAATACATCATGTGAATGAATTAGAATAGATCGTACGTTTGAATTAGATTGGATTGTGCGAATGAATTAGAATGGATACATTCGTGCGAATGAATTAGAATAGATCATATGAATGAATTAGAATGGATCGTACGAATGAATTAGAATGTATACATTTGTACGAATGAATTAGAATGGATCGTACGAATGAATTAGAATGGATCGTACCAATGAATTAGAATGGATAGTGCGAAAGAATTAGAATGGATCGTACGAATGAATTAGAATGGATTGTACGAATGAATTAGAATAGATCGTGCGAATGAATTAGAATGGATCGTACGAAAGAATTAGAATGGATCGTACGAATGAATTAAAATAGATCATACGAATGAATTAGAATCGATCGTGTGAATGAATTAGAATGGATCGTACGAATGAATTAGAATGGATACATTTGTGCGATGAATAAGAATGGAGTGTACGAATGAATTAGAATGGAGCGTACGAATGAAGTAGAATGGATACATTCGTGCGAATGAATTAGAATGCATCATATAAAAGAATAAGAATGGATCGTGCGAATGAATTAGAATGGATCGTGCGAATGAATTAGAATGGATCGTACGAACAAATTAGAATGGATCGTACGAACGAATTAGAATGGATCATATGAACGAATTAGAATTGATCGTACGAATGAATTAGAATGGATACATTCGTACGATCGATTCTAATTCATTCGTACGATCCATTTTTATTCATTCGTACGATCTATTCAAATTCATTCGCATGATCCATTCTAATTCATTCGTACGATCCATTCTAATTCATTCTCACGAATGTAACCTTTCTAATTCATTTGTATAATCCATTCTAATCCATTCGTACGATCCATTCTAATCCATTTGTACGATCCATTCTAATCCATTCGACCGATCCATTCTAATTCATTCTCACAAATGTAACCTTTCTAATTTATTTGTACGAACTATTCTAATTCATTCGTACGATCCATTCTAATTTATTCGTACGATCCATTCTAATTCATTCGTACGATCCATTCTAATTCATCGCACGAATCCGTTCTAATTCATTCGCACGATCCATTCTAATTCATTCGTACGATCCATTCTTATTCATTCATACGATCCATTCTAATTCATTCACACAATCCATTCTAATTCATTTGTACGATCCATTCTAATTCATTCGTATGATCCATTCTAACTCATTCGGTGGATCCATTCTAATTCATTCGTACGATCCATTCTAATTCATTCGCATGATCCATTCTAATTTATTCGTACGATCCATTCTAATTCATTCGTATGATCTATTCTAATTCATTCGCACGAATGTAACCATTCTAATTCATTTTTAAGATTCATTCTAATTCATTCGTATGAGCTATTCTAATTCATTCGTACGATCCATTCTAATTCATTCGTACGATCCATTGTAATTCTTTCATACAATCCATTCAGATTCATTCGCACAAATGTATCCATTCAAATTCAATCGTACGATCCATTCTAATTAATTCGCACGATCCATTCTAATTCAGTCGTATGAATGTATCCATTTTAATTCATTTGTATGATCCATTCTAATTCATTCGTACGATCCATTCTAATTCATTCGTACGATCGATTCTAATTCATTCACACGGTACATTCTAATTCATTCGTACGATCCATTCTAATTCATTCGTATGATCCATTCTAATTTATTCATTCAAATATATCCATTCTAATTCCTTCGTACGATCCATTCTAATTCATTCGCACGATCCATTCTAATTCATTCGCACGAATGTAACTATTCTAATTCATTCGTACGATTCATTCTAATTCATTCGTATGAGCTATTCTAATTCATTCGTACGATCCATTCTAATGCATTCGTACGATTCATTCTAATTCATTCGCACGATCCATTCTAATTCATTCGTACGATCCATTCTTATTCATTCATATGATCCATTCTAATTCATTCGCACAATCTATTCTAATTCATTTGTACAATCCATTCTAATTCATTCTTACGATCCATTCTAATTCATTCGTACGATCCTTTCTAATTCATTCGCACGATCCATTCTAATTCTTTCATATGATCCATTCTAATTCATTTGTACGATCCATTCTAATTCATTTGTATGATCAATTCTAATTCATTCGCACGATCCATTCTAATTCATTTGTATGATCCATTCTAATTCAATTCGTGCAATCCATTCAAATTCATTCGCAGAAATGTATCCATTCTAATTCATTCATATGATCCATTCTAATTCATTCGCTCGAATGTATCCATTCTAATTCATTCGTACGATCCATTCTAATTTATTCGTACAATCCATTCAAATTCTTTCGTACGATGCAATCTAATTCATTCGCACAAATGTATCTATTGTAATCCATTCGTACGATCCATTCTAATTCATTCGTACAAATGTATCCATTCTAATTTATCCGTACGATCCATTCTAATTCATTCGTACGATTCATTCTAATTCATTCACACGATGCATTCTAATTCATTCGTACGACCCATTCTAATTCATTCGTATGATCTATTCTAATTCATTCGCACGAATGTATCCATTCTAATTCATTTGCACGATCCATTCTAATTCATTGCTATGATCCATTCTAATTCATTCGTACGATCCATTCTAATTCATTCGCTCGAATGTATCCATTCTAATTCATTCATACGATCTATTCTAATTCGTTCGTACGATCCATTCTAATTCGTTCATACGATCCATTCTAATTCGTTCGTACGATTCATTCTAATTCATTCATACGATCCATTCTAATTCATTTGTATGATCCATTCTAATTCATTCGCACGATCCATTCTAATTCATTCCTACGATCTATTCTAATTCATTCGCTCGAATGTAACCTTTCTAATTAGAATGGATCGTACAAATGAATTAGAAAGGTTACATTTGTGAGAATGAATTATAATGGATCGTACAAATGAATTAGAATGGATCGTACGAATGAATTAGATTGGATACATTCGAGCGAATGAATTTGAATGGATCGTATGAACGAATTAGAATGGATCATAGGAATGAATTAGAATGGATCGTGCAAATGAATTAGAATGGATCGTGCGAATGAATTAGAATGAATCGTACGAATGAATTAGAACGGATTCGTGCGAATGAATTAGAATGGATCGTACGAATGAATTAGAATGGATCATACAAATGAATTAGAAAGGTTACATTCGTGAGAATGAATTAGAATGGATCGTACGAATGAATTAGAATGGATCATGCGAATGAATTTGAACGGATCGTACGAATGAATTAGAATGGATCGAACGAATGAATTAGAATGGATACATTCGAGCGAATGAATTAGAAAAGATCATAGGAATGAATTAGAATGGATCGTGCAAATGAATTAGAATGAATCGTACGAATGAATTAGAATGGATCGTACGAAGGAATTTGAATGGATACATTCGTGCAAATGAATTAGAATGGATCGTACGAATGAATTAGAATGGATCCACTGAATGAGTTAGAATGGATCATACGAATGAATTAGAATGGATCGTACGAATGAATTAGAATGGATTGTGCGAATGAATTAGAATGGATCGTATGAATGAATAAGAATGGATCGTATGAATGAATTAGAATGGATCGTGTGAATGAATTAGAATGAATCGTACGAATGCATTAGAATGGATCGTGCGAATGAATTAGAATGGATCGTACGATGCAATCTAATTTATTCGTACGATCCATTCTAATTCATTCGTATGATCAATTCTAATTCATTCGCATGATCCATTCTAATTCATTCGTATGATCCATTCTAATTCATTCCTACGATCTATTCTAATTCATTCGCTCGAATGTATCCATTCTAATTCATTCGTACGATCCATTCTAATTCATTCGTATGATCCATTCTAACTCATTCGGTGGATCCATTCTAATTCATTCGTACGATCCATTCTAATTCATTCGCACGATCCATTCTAATTCATTCGTACGATCTATTCTAATTCATTCGCATGATCCATTCTAATTCATTCGTACGATTTATTCGTACGATCCATTCTATTCATTCGTACGAATGAATTTGAATGGATCATACAAATGAATTAGAAAGGTTACATTCGTGAGAATGAATTAGAATGGATCCATTCTAATTCATTTGTATGATCCATTCTAATTCATCACAAGATCCATTCTAATTCATTCGCTCGAATGAATCCATTCTAATTCATTCGTACGATCCATTCTAATGCATTAGTATGATCCATTCTAATTCATTCGTCCGATCCATTCTAATTCATTTGCACGAATGTATCCATTCTAATTCATTCGTACAATCCATTCTAATTCATTCGCACGATCCATTCTAATTCATTCGTATGATCCATTCTAATTCATTCCTACGATCTATTCTAATTCATTCGCTCAAATGTATCCATTCTTATTCATTCGTTTGATCCATTCTAATTCATTCATACGATCCATTCAAATTCAATCGCATAATCCATTCTAATTCATTCGTACGATCCATTCTAATTCAATCGTATGATCCATTCTAATTCATTCGCACAAATGTATCCATTTTAATTCATTCATACGATCCATTCTAATTTATTCATACGATCCATTCTAATTCATTTGCACGATCCATTCTAATCCATTCGTACGAATAGATTAGAATGGATACATTCGTGCAATCCATTCTAATTCATTTGCATGATCCATTCTAATCCATTCGTACGATCCATTCTAATCCATTCGTACGATCCATTCTAATTCATTCGTACGATCCATTCTAATTCATTCGCACAAATGTATCCATTCTAATTCATACGATCCATTCTAATTCATTCGCATGATCCATTCTAATCCATTCGTACGAATAGATTAGAATGGATACATTCGTGCAATCCATTCTAATTCATTTGCATGATCCATTCTAATCCATTCGTACGATCCATTCTAATCCATTCGTACGATCCATTCTAATTCATTCGTACGATCATTCTAATTCATTCGCACAAATGTATCCATTCTAATTCATACGATCCATTCTAATTCGTTCATACGATCCATTCTAATTCATTCGCACAAATATAACCATTCTAATTCATTCGTATGATCCATTCTAATTCATTCCTACGATCCATTCTAATTCATTCGCACGAATGTATCCATTCTAATTCATTTGCACGATCCATTCTAATTCATTCCTATGATCCATTCTAATTCATTCGTACGATCCATTCTAATTCATTTGCTCGAATGTATCTATTCTAATTCATTCGTACGATCCATTCTAATTCGTTCTAATTCATTCGTACGATCCATTCTAATTCATTCGCACAATCCATTCTAATTCATTCATACGATCCATTCTAATTCATTCGTATGATCAATTCTAATTCATTCGTACAATCCATTCTAATTCAGTCATATGAATGTATCATACGAATGAATTAGAATGGATCATAGGAATGAATTAGAATGGATCGTGCAAATGAATTAGAATGGATACATTCGTGCGAACGAATTAGAATGGATCGTAGGAATGAATTAGAATGGATCGTACGAATGAATTAGAATGGTTACATTCGTGTGAATGAATTAGAATGGATCGTACGAATGGATTAGAATGGATCATACGAATGGATTAGAATGGATCGTACGAATGAATTAGAATGGATCATACAAATGAATTAGAAAGGTTACATTCGTAAGAATGAATTAAAATGGATCGTACGAATAAATTATAATGGATCGTACGAATGAATTAGAATGGATTGTACGAATGAATTAGAATAGATACATTTGTGCGAATGAATTAGATTGCATCGTACGAATGAAATTAAATGGATTGTACGAATAAAATAGAATGGATCGTACGAATGAATTGGAATGGATCATGCGAATGAATTTGAATGGATCGTACGAATGAATTAGAATGGATCGAACGAATGAATTAGAATGGATACATTCGTGCGAATGAATTAGAATGGATTATACGAATGAATTAGAATGAATCATATGAATGAATTAGAATGGATCGTGCGAATGAATTTGAATGGATCGTACGAATGAATTAGAATGAATCGTATGATCCATTCTAATTCATTCTCACAAATGTAACCTTTTTAATTCATTTGTACGATCCATTCTAATTCATTCGTACGATCCATTCTAATTTATTCCTATGATCCATTCTAATCCATTCGTACGATCCATTCTAATTCATTCGCACGAATGTAACCATTCTAATTCATTCATACGATCCATTCTAATTTATTCCTACGATCCATTCTAATTCATTCGTCCGATCCATTCTAATTCGCACAAATGTATCCATTTTAATTCATTCGTACGATCCATTCTAATTCATTCGCACGATCCATTCTAATTCATTCGCACGATCCATTCTAATTCATTCGCACGATCCATTCTAATTCATTCGTACGATCCATTCTAATCCATTCGTACGATCTATTCTAATCCATTCGTACGATCTATTCTAATTCATTCGTACGATCCATTCTAATTCATTCGTACAATCCATTGTTATTCATTCGTACGATGTAATCTAATTCATTCACACGAACCATTCTAATTCATTCGTACGATCCATTCTAATTCATTCGCTCGAATGTATCCTTTCTAATTCATTCGTACGATCCATTCTAATTCGTTCATACGATCCATTCTAATTCATTCATACGATCCATTCTAATTCATTCGTACGATCCATTCTAATTCATTCGTTCGATCCATTCTAATTCATTCGTACGAACCATTCTAATTCATTCGTACGATCCATTCTAATTCATTCCTACGATCCATTCTAATTCATTCGCACGAATGTATCCATTTTAATTCATTTGCACGATCCGTTCTAATTCATTCGTACGATCCATTCTAATCCATTTCGTACGATCCATTCTAATTCATTCGTACAAATGAATTAGAATGGATCGAACGAATGAATTAGAATGGATCGTATGAACGAATTAGAATGGATCGTACGAATGAATTAGAATGGCTACATTCGAGCGAATGAATTAGAATGGATCGTACGAATGAATTAGAATGGATCGTACGAATGAATAAGAATGGATCATACGAATGAATTAGAATACATCATGTGAATGAATTAGAATGGATCGTACGTTTGAATTAGATTGGATTGTGCGAATGAATTAGAATGGATACATTCATGCAATTGAATTAGAATAGATCGTATGAATGAATTAGAATGGATCATACGAATGAATTAGAATGGATCGTACGAATGAATTAGAATGGATATATTTGAGCGAATGAATTAGAATGGATCGTACGAATGAATTAGAATGGATCATAGGAATGAATTAGAATGGATCGTGCAAATGAATTAGAATGGATCGTACGAATGAATTAGAAAGGTTACATTTGTGAGAATGAATTAGAATGGATCATACGATTCATTCTAATTCATTCGTACGATCCATTCAAATTCATTCGCACGATCCATTCTAATTCATTCGTATGATTCATTCTAATTCATTCGTACAATCCATTCTAATTCATTCGCACGAATGTATCCATTCTAATTCATTCGTTCGATCCATTCTAATTCATTCGTACGATCCATTCAAATTCATTCACATTATCCAATCTAATTCATTCGTACGATCCATTCTAATTCATTCTCACGAATGTAACCTTTCTAATTCATTCGTACGATCCATTCTAATTCATTCGTACGATCCATTCTAATTTATTTGTATGATCCATTCTAATTCATTCGTACGATCCATTCTAATTCATTTGTATGATCCATTCTAATTCATTCGCACGAATGTATCCATTCTAATTCATTCGTCCGATCCATTCTGATTCATTCGTACAATCCATTCTAATTCATTCGCACGATCCATTCTAATTCATTCGTTCGATCCATTCTAATTCATTCATACGATCCATTCTAATTCATTCGTATGATCCATTCTAATTCATTCGCACGAATGTATCCATTCTAATCCATTCGTATGATCCATTCTAATTCATTCGTATGATCCATTCTAATTCATTCGTACGATCCATTCTAATTCATTTGCATGAATGTATCCATTCTAATTTATTCGTACGATCCAATCTAATTCATTCGTACGATCCATTCTAATTCATTCTCGCGAATGTAACCCTTCTAATTCATTTGTATGATCCATTCTAATTTATTCGTACGATCCCTTCTAATCCATTCATACGATCCATTCTAATCCATTCGTACGATCCATTCTAATCCATTCGTACGATCCATTCTAATTCATTCGTATGAATGTATCCATTCTAATTTATTCATACGATCTAGTCTAATTCATTTGTACGATCCATTCTAATTCATTCGCACGAATGTATCCATTCTAATTCATTCGTACGATCCATTCTAATTCATTCGAACGATCCATTCTAAGTCATTCGCACGATCCATTCAAATTCATTCGCACGATCCATTCTAATTCATTCGTAGGATCCATTCTAATTCATTCATACGATCTATTCTAGTTCATTCGTACGATCCATTCTAATTCATTCGCACGATCCATTCTAATTCATTCGTACGATCCATTCTAATTCAATCGAATGTATCCATTCTAATTCATTCGTACGATCCATTCTAATTCATTCGTACGATCCATTCTAATCCATTCGTACGATCCATTCTAATTCATTCGCACAAATGTATCCATTCTAATTCATTCGCTCGAATGTATCCATTTAAATTCATTCGTACAATCCATTCAAATTCATTCGTACGATGCAATCTAATTCATTCGCACAAATGTATCTATTCTATTCCATTCGTACGATCCATTCTAATCCATTCGTACGATCCATTCTAATTTATTCGTACGATCCATTCTAATTCATTCTCACAAATGTAACCTTTCTAATTCATTTGTACGATCCATTCTAATTCATTCGTATGATCCATTCTAATTTATTCACACGATCTATTCCAATTCATTCGTACGATCCATTCTAATTCATTCGTACGATCCATTCTAATTCATTCGCTCGAATGTATCCATTCTAATTCATTTGTACGATCCATTCTAATTCGTTCATACGATACATTCTAATTCGTTCGTACGATCCATTCTAATTCATTCGTACGATCTATTCTAATCCATTCGTACGATCCATTCTAATTCATTCGTACAAATGTATCTATTCTAATTCATTCGTACAATGCGTTCTAATCCATTCGTACGATCCATTCTAATCTATTCGTACGATCCATTCTAATTCATTCGTATGATCCATTCTAATTCATTCGTACGATCCATTCTAATTCATTTGCATGAATGTATCCATTCTAATTTATTCGTATGATCCAGTCTAATTCATTCGTACGATCCATTCTAATTCATTCGCACGAATATATCCATTCTAATTCATTCGTACGATCCTTTCTAATTCATTCGCACGATCCATTCTAATTCTTTCATATGATTCATTCTAATTCATTCGCACGAATGTATCCATTCTAGTTCATTCGTACGCTCCATTCTAATTCATTCGTACGCTCCATTCTTATTCATCACACAAATGTATCCATTCTAATTTATTCGTACGATCCATTCAAATTCAATTGTATGATCCATTCTAATTCATTCGCACAAATGTATCGTACGAATGAATTAGAATGGATCAGACAAGTGAATTAGAAAGGTTACATTCGTGAGAATAAATTAGAATGGATCGTACGAATGAATTAGAATGGATCATGCGAATGAATTTGAATGGATCATACGAATGAATTAGAATGGATCGAACGAATGAATTAGAATGGATACATTCGAATGAATTAGAATGGATCGTACGAATGAATTAGAATAGATCGTACGAATGAATTAGAATGGATCGTACGAGTAAATTAGAATGGATCGTGCGAATGAATTAGAATGGATCGTACGAATGAATTAGAATGGATCCACCGAATGAGTTAGAATGGATCATGCGAATGAATTAGAATGGATCGTACGAATGAATTAGAATGGATACATTCGTGCGAATGAATTAGAATGGATCGGACAAATGAATTAGAATTGATCGTGCGAATGAATTAGAATGGATCATACGATTGAATTTGAATGGATCGTACGAATAAATTAGAATGGATACATTTGTGCAATGAATAAGAATGGAGCGTACGAATGAATTAGAATAAAGCGTACGAATGAACTAGAATGGATACATTCGTGCGAATGAATTAGAATGGATCATATGAAAGAATTACAATGGATACATTCAAGCGAATGAATTAGAATGGATCGTACGAATGAATTAGAATGGATCATAGGAATGAATTAGAATAGATCTAGCAAAAGAAATAGAATAGATTGTACGAATGAATTAGAATGGATACATTTGTGCGAATGAATTAGAATGGATTGTGCGAATGAATTAGAATGGATCGTATGAATGAATAAGAATGGATCGTACGAATGAATTAGAATGGATCGTGCGAATGAATTAGAATGAATCGTACAAATGCATTAGAATGGATCGTCTGAATGATTTAGACTGAATCGTATGATCCATTCTAATTCATTCGTCCGATCCATTCTAATTCATTCGCACGAATGTATCCATTCTAATTCATTCGTACAATCCATTCTAATTCATTTGCACGATCCATTCTAATTCATTCCTATGATCCATTCTAATTCATTCGTATGATCCATTCTAATTCTTTCGCTCGAATGTATCCATTCTAATTCTTTCATATGATCCATTCTCATTCATTCGTACGAATGTATCCATTCTAGTTCATTCGTACGCTCCATTCTAATTCATTCGTACGCTCCATTCTTATTCATCGCACAAATGTATCCATTCTAATTTATTCGTATGATCCATTCAAATTCAATCGTATGATCCATTCTAATTCATTCGCACGATCAATTCTAATTCATTCGTTCGATCCATTCTAATTCATTCGCACGAATGTATCCATTCTAATTCATTCGTACAATCCATTCTACTTCATTCGCATGATCCATTTTAACTCATTCGGTGGATCCATTCTAATTCATTCGATCGATCCATTCTAATTCATTCGCACGATCCATTCTAATTTATTCGTACGATCCATTCTAATTCATTCGTACGATCTATTCTAATTAATTCATACGATCCATTCTAATTCATTCATACAATCCATTCAAATTCATTCGTACGATGCAATCTAATTCATTCGCACAAATGTATATATTATAATCCATTCGTATGATCCATTCTAATCCATTCGTACGATCCATTCTAATCTATTCGTACAATCTATTCTAATTCATTCGTACGATCAATTCTAATTCATTCTCACAAATGTAACGTTTCTAATTCATTTGTATGATCCATTCTAATTCATTCGTACGATCCATTCAAATTTATTCGTACGATCCATTCTAATTCGTTCATACGATCCATTCTAATTCGTTCATACGATCCATTCTAATTCATTCGTACGATGCAATCTAATTCATTCGCACAAATGTATCTATTCTAATTCATTCGTACAATGCGTTCTAATCCATTCGTACGATCCATTCTAATCCATTCGTACGATCCATTCTAATTCATTCGCAGGAATGTAACCATTCTAATTCATTCATATGATCCATTCTAATTCATTCCTATGATCCATTCTAATTCATTCGTACTATCCATTCTAATTCATTCGCTCGAATGTATCGGTTCTAATTCATTCGTACGATCCATTCTAATTCGATCATACGATCCATTCTATTTCATTCGTACGATCCATTCTAATAAATTCGTACGATCCACTCTAATCCATTCATACGATCCATTCTAATCCATTCATACGATCTATTCTAATTCATTCTCACAAATGTAACTTTTCTAATTCATTTGTACGATCCATTCTAATTCATTAGTACGATCCATTCTAATCCATTCGTACGATCCATTCTAATCCATTCGTACGATCCATTCTAATTCATTCGCATGAATTTAACCATTCTAATTCATTCGTACGATCCATTATAATCCATTCGTACGATCCTTTCTAATTCATTCGTACGATCCATTCTAATTCTTTCCTACGATCCATTCTAATTCATTCGCACGATTGTATCCATTCTAATTCATTTGCATGATCCATTCTAAATCATTCCTATGATCCATTCTAATTCATTCATACGATCCATTCTAATTCATTCGCTCGAATGTATCCATTCTAATTCATTCGTTTGATCCATTCTAATTCGTTCATACGATCCATTCTAATTCGTTCGTACGATCCATTCTAATTCATTCGTACGATCTATTCTAATTCATTCATACGATCCATTCTAATTCATTCTAATCCATTCTAATTTATTCGCACGATCCATTCTAATTTATTCATTTATTCTAATTCATTCGCACGATCCATTCTAATTCGTTCGTACGATCCATTCTAATTCGTTCGTACGATCCATTCTAGTTCATTCGCACGATCCATTCTAATTCATTTGTACAATCCATTTTAATTCATTTGCATGATCTATTCATTCGTATGATACATTTGTGTGAATAAATTACGTACGATCCATTCTAATTCATTCGTACGATCTAATTCATTCGTATGATCCATTCTAATTCATTCGCACGAATGTAACCATTCTAATTTATTCGTACGATCCATTCTAATTCATTCATCCGATCCATTCTAATTCATTCGCACGAATGTATCCATTCTAATTCATTTGCACGATTCATTCTAATTCATTCCTATGATCCATTCTAATTCATTCGTACGATCCATTCTAATTCATTCGCTCGAATGTATCCATTCTAATTCATTCGCACGATCAATTCTAATTCATGTGTATGATCCATTCAAACTCATTCATACGATCCATTCTAATTCATTCGTACGATCCATTCTAATTCATTTGTACGATCCATTCCAATTCATTCGCACCAATATATCCATTTTAATTCATTCGTACGATCCATTCTAATTTATTTATACGATCCATTCTAATTCATTCGCACGATCCATTCTAATTCATTCGTACGATCCATTTTAATTCATTCGCACGAATGTATCCATTCTAATTCATTCGTCCGATCCATTCTAATTCATTCGTACAATGCGTTCTAATCCATTAGTACGATCCATTCTAATCCATTCGTACGATCCATTTTAATTCATTTGTACTAATGGATCCATTCTAATTCATTAGTACGATCCATTCTAATTCATTCTTACATTCCATTCTAATTCATTCCTATGATCCATTCGCACAAATGTATCCATTCTAATTCATTTGTACGATCCATTCTAATTCATTCGTACGATCCATTCTAATTCATTCGCACAAATGTATCCATTCTAATTCATACGTACGATCCATTCTAATTCATTCGCACGATCCATTATAATTCATTCGTACGATCTATTCTAATTCATTCGCACGATCCATTCTAATTCATTCGTACGATCCATTCTAATTCATTCGCACGAATGTATCCTTTCTAATTCATTCGTACGATCCATTCTAATTCATTCGCACGATACATTTGTGCGAATGAATTAGAATGGATCGTACGAATGGATTAGAATGGATCGTACGTTGTAAGCTACTCTGCTGCACACAATGACATAAGTAACACTCCGCTCATTGCTTTTCATCCTTTAGTATCTTGCTGCTTCTTCCGCTTCTGAAGCAGCATCTCTATCAGCTAGTGAGCTAGCCGCAACTATTGTTTGAAAGGCGTTTGCGCAATCGGCTTATTGGTTGGCTTAATTACGCTATAAGGGCTTGTAGCTAAAAGTAGTCTTAATAGCTTTTCTCTGCCGGCAAGAAACTTGTCATAACAGAAGGAAAAGAAGGGGAGGCCGAAGAGGGCAAGTACCTGACGGCCCGGCTACGACAAATCAAAGTACCTCTTTAGCGAATCCCTTACCGCAAAGGGGGGGGGGGTGCCTTCGCACTTGCACGAGTTCAGGGTGACGGCTACAAGGAATGAATTAGAATGGATCGTACGAATGAATTAGAATGGATCATATGAATGAAGTAGAATGGATCGTATGAACGAATTAGAATGGATCGTACAAATGGATTAGAATGGTTACATTCGTGCGAATGAATTAGAATGGATCATACGAATGAATTAGAATGGATCGTACGATTCATTCTAATTCATTCGTACGATCCATTCTAATGCATTCGTACGATTCATTCTAATTCATTCGCATGATCCATTCTAATTCATTCGTACGATCCATTGTAATTCATTCATACAATCCATTCAGATTCATTCGCACAAATGTATCCATTCAAATTCATTCGTACGATCCATTCTAATTAATTCGCACGATCCATTCTAATTCAATCGTATGAATGTATCCATTTAAATTCATTCGTACGATCCATTCTAATTCATTCGTACGATCGATTCTAATTCATTCGCACGATCCATTCTAATTCATTCGTAGAATTAGAAAGGTTACATTCGTGATAATGAATTAGAATGGATCGTACGAATGAATTAGAATGGATACATTCGAGCGAATGAATTAGAATGGATCGTACGAATGAATTAGAATGGATCATAGGAATGAATTAGAATGGATCGTGCAAATGAATTAGAATGGATACATTCGTGCAAATGAATTAGAATGGATCGTAGGAATGAATTAGAATGGATCGTACGAATGAATTAGAATGGTTACATTCGTGCGAATGAATTAGAATGGATCATAGGAATGAATTAGAACGGATCGTGCGAATGAATTAGAATGGATCGTACGAATGAATTAGAATGGATCGTACGAATGAATTAGAATAGATACCTTTGTGCATATGAATTATAATGGATCGTACGAATGAATTAGAATGGATCATATTAATGAATTAGAATGGATCGTACGAATGAATTAGAATGGATACATTCGTGCGAATGAATTAGAATGGATCGTGCGAATCAATTAGACTGGATCGTGCGAATGAATAAGAATGGATCATACGAATAAATTAGAATGGATCGTACGAATTAATTAGAATGGATACATTCGTGCGAATGAATTAGAATGGATTGTATGAATGAATTAGAATGGATCGTGCGAATGAATTAGATGGATACATTCGTGCGAATGAATTAGAATGGATCGGACGAATGAATTAGAATGGATCGTACGAATGAATTAGAATGGATTGTGCGAATGAATTAGAATGGATCGTATGAATGAATAAGAATGGATCATACGAATGATTTAGAATGGATTGTACGAATGTATTAGAATGGATACATTCGTGCGAATGAATTAGAATGGATCGAACGAATGAATTAGAATGGATCGTACGAATGAATTAGAATGGATACATTTGTGAGAATGAATTAGAATAGATCGTACGATCCATTCTAATTCATTCGTACGATCCATTCTAATTCATTCGCACGATCCATTCTAATTCATTCGTATGATCCATTCTAATTCATTCGTATGATCAATTCTAATTCATTCGTACGATCCATTCTAATTCATTCGTATGATCCATTCTAATTCATTCGCACAAATGTATCCATTCTAATTCATTCGTACGATCTATTCTACTTCATTCGCACGAATGTATCATACGAATGAATTAGAATGGATCATGCGAATGAATTAAAATGGATCGTACAAATGAATTAGAATGGATTATGCAAATGAATTAGAATGGATCGTACGAATGAATTAGAATGGATTGTACGAATGAATTAGAATGGATACATTCGTGCGAATGAATTAGAATGGATCGTACGAATGAATTAGAATGGATCGTACGAATGAATTAGAATAAATCGTACGAATGAATTAGAATGGATCGTACGAATGAATAAGAATGGATCGATTCTAATTCATTCGCACGATCCATTCTAATTCATTCGTACGATCCATTCTAATTCATTCGTATGATCCATTCCAATTTATTCGTTCAAATATATCCATTCTAAATCATTCGTACGATCCATTCTAATTCATTCGCACGATCCATTCTAATTCATTCGTATGATCCATTCTAATTCATTCGTATGATCAATTCTAATTCATTCGCATGATCCATTCTAATTCATTTGTACGATCTATTCTAATTCATTCGTACGATCCATTCTAATTCGTTCATACGATCCTGTAGACACACGAATTTTGTCGGACCCGAACCCGACTTACGTGAGCCGACGCGGATGCAGACCCGACACGCGGACCCAACTCGCGCGCACAGACGTGGATGCAAACCCGACACGCAGACCCGACTCGCGCGCGCCGACACGGACTCGGACCCCGTCTCAAGAGGGGCCGGCCCCTACTAGGGTCCGAACCCTATAGGGCCGGCCCTAGTGGGGACCGAACCCCATGGAGAGGCCGGCCGGCCTTGCAAGGAAAGAAAAGAAAAGAAAGAAAAGAAAAAGGAAAGAAAAGAAAGGAAAGAAAAGAAAAAAGGAAAGAAAAGAAAAGGAAAGAAAAGAAAGAAAAGGAAAAAATACCGCCATGCGCGGGGGGAGGTAGCGTATGACGTCTGCACACACGCGGATCTGCGCCGATTCCTCGATCCGACGCACAAGACGAAGCGCCCGATCGCCATCGATTTCGTGCGCAAAATCCAGCCATAATTGCACCCGCCAGAAAAGGAAAACAACTAAATGTTATTCCCTTCATCAATGGATGAATAAAATCCGGGTAATTATGAGAGAGATACAAAAGGGATTTAAAATTAAAAAGTTCCCATATCTCTCTCCCCACCTCTTTGCCTATAAATAGAGGGGGTGGGGGAAGGAAAAAATGGTCGGGAAATTGAAGACGAAACGCCAGAGCTCTGCAGAAGAGGAGACGCTTCTTCATCGACCCAAGGCTTCACGAGGCACAGTCAAGCCTGTCCCGAGGGATCGGCTTACTGAAAGTCCTCATCAATGTGAAGACCCTTGCACACGAAGATCATCCCTTCGACTCCGTGCACGAAGAAGAAAGCTCGGAGAAGAAGAACCCTTCGACTCCGAAGACGCCAGAAGCAAAGGCCGGAGAAGAAGAGGAGCGGCACTACCCCGTCGTCTCCAACAAGCTTCGACTCCGATCAAGCCCAAAATCCCGGAGAAGAAGAGGAGCGTCACTACCCCGTCGTCTCCAACAAGCTTTGACTCCGATCAAGCCCAAAAGCCCGGAGAAGAAGAGGAGCGGCACTACCCCGTCGTCTCCAACAAGCTTCGACTCCGATCAAGCCCAAAAGCCCGGAGAAGAAGAGGAGCGGCACTACCCCGTCGTCTCCAACAAGCTTCGACTCCGATCAAGCTCAAAAGCCCGGAGAAGAAGAGGAGCAGTACTACCCCGTCGGCTCCAACAAATCCTCGATCCCGATCAAGCCCCAAAGCCCGGAGGAGAGAAGCGAAGCGTCATCACCCCGTCGTCTTCGACTAACGCCTGCCCCATCCACGAAGAAGAAAGCCTGGAGCAGATCGTCTGAAGCGTCGCTACCCCGTCGTCTTAATCAACAAAAGTCGACGCTACAACCGTCGCACGGAGACCGTCGCTACCCTCGTCGTCTTCATCAACAAAAGCCGGCGCTACAACCGTCGCACGGAGACCGTCGCTACCCTCGTCGTCTTCATCAACAAAAGCCGACACCACAACCGTCGCACGGAGATCGGTGCTACCCCCACCATCTTCGAAAGCATTCTTCGACTCCGATCACGCCAAAGAAGCCCGGAGAAGAAGAGAAGTCCAGTCGATACGTAAACCATCGAAGCACCGGAGAAGTAGCCCACGTCGTTCGAAGAAGAAGATCGAGTTGACGCCAAAGCTAAAGCCAACGCAAGAAGCCAAAGCAAAGCCCCAGTAAAGCCCGCGCCAAAGCAACGCAAGTGCCAAAGCCAAGCGACTACGCCGGCCACGAGCAAAAGCACCGCACGTTCTAGCCGATACGACGCAAAGTCCGGAAGAACGAAAGCATCGCAAGTCTCTCCCAGCTACGTCCAAGTGCAAGCGCCGAAGCAAAGCAAAAGCCAGAGCCACGCCGGAGCAAAGCCAAAGCCAAAAAAGCCAAAGCCAAAGCCAACGCCAAAAGCTAGATCGACGCCGCGAACCGACGATCAAGGACACTGAGGTCAAGCAAGGAACGAGGAAGACGCGAAGACCGAGGAACAAAGCCGAAAACCCCCTAGCCGAGAAAGCGCGAAGCACGGAAGGGACAAAGCAACGGTGGACATTCCTTAGCCTCTCCAAAACCCTCTCCCTGTAAAACCCCTGTCCTGGGCAGCCCCTTCAGAGCTCTCGCACGAACACCACGTGGAGACGCGGATCAAAGGGATCCCCCAGAAGATCTTTCCCACAATCCCCTGATCAAAACTCGCCGCAACCCGGACTCGCTACACCCGAGCAACCCGGGTCCCGGCCACAATTGTAATCACGTGTGATTCGCAATAAAGACAACCCGCGCTTTTTTCCGCGTCCACAGATCCATTCTAAAATGAGTTAGAATGGATCATACGAATGAATTAGAATGGATCGTACGAATGAATTAGAATGGATTGTACGACTGAATTAGAATGGATCGTATGAATGAATAAGAATGGATCGTACGAATGAATTAGAATGGATCGTGCGAATGAATTAGAATGAATCGTACGAATGCATTAGAATAAATCATACGAATGAATCGTACGATCCATTATAATTCATTCATCCGATCCATTCTAATTCATTAGTGCGAATGAGTTAGAATGGATATATTCGAGCGAATGAATTAGAACGCATTGTACGAATGAATTAGAATGGATCGTGCGCATGAATTAGAATAGATCGTACGAATGGATTAGAATGGATCGTACGAATGGATTAGAATGGATCGTACGAATGGACGAATGGATTAGAATGGATCGTACGAATGAATTAGAATGGATCATACAAATGAATTAGAAAGGTTACATTCGTGAGAATGAATTAGAATGGATCGTACGAATGAATTAGAATGGATCATGCGAATGAATTTGAATGGATCGTACAAATGAATTAGAATGGATCGAACGAATGAATTAGAATGGATATATTCGAGCGAATGAATTAGAATATATCGTAGGAATGAATTAGAATGGATCATACGAATGAATTAGAATGGATCATGCGAATGAATTAGAATGGATTGTACGAATGCATTAGAATGGATACATTCGTGCGAATGAATTAGAATGGATCGTACGAATGAATTAGAATGGATCATGCGAATGAATTAGAATGAATCGTACGAATGAATTAGAATGAATCGTACGAATGAATTAGAATGGATCGTACGAATGAATTGGAATGGATACATTTGTACGAATAAATTAGAATGGATTGTACGAATGAATTAGAATGGATTGTATGAACAAATTAGAACGGATCGTACGAATGAATTAGAATTGATCGTGCGAATGAATTAGAATGGATCATAGGAATGAATTAGAATGGATCGTGCAAATGAATTAGAATGGATCGTACGAATGAATTATAATGGATCGTGCGAATGAATTAGAATGGATCGTGCGAATGAATTAGAATGGATACATTCGTATAAATGAATTAGAATAGATCATGCGAATGAATTAGAATGGATCGTACGAATGAATTAGAATGGATACATTTGTGCGAATGAATTAGAATGGATTGTACGAATGAATTAGAATGAATCATACGAATGAATTAGAATGGATCATAGGAATGAATTAGAATACATCATGTGAATGAATTAGAATGGATCGTACGTTTGAATTAGATTGGATTGTGCGAATGAATTAGAATGGATACATTCGTGCGAATGAATTAGAATGGATCGTACGAATGGATTAGAATGGATCGTACGAATGAATTAGAATGGATCGTACGAACGAATTAGAATGGATCGTGCGAATGAATTAGAATGAATCGTACGAATGAATTAGAATGGATCGTACGAATGAATTAGAATGGATACATTTGTATGAATAAATTAGAATGGATTGTACGAATGAATTATAATGGATTGTATGAATAAATTAGAACGGATTGTACGAATGGATTAGAATGGATCGTACGAATGGATTAGAATGGATCGTACGAATGAATTAGAATGGATTGTACAAATGAATTAGAATGGATACATTTGTACGAATAAATTAGAATGGATTCGTACGAATGAATTAGAATGGATCGTACGAATGTATCCATCTAATTCATTCGTCCGATCCATTCTAATTCATTCGCACGAATGTATCCATTCTAATTCATTCGTACAATCCATTCTAATTCATTCGCACGATCGATTCTAATTCATTCGTATGATCTATTCTAATTCATTCCTACGATTTATTCTAATTCATTCGCTCGAATGTATCCATTCTAATTCTTTCGTTCGATCCATTCTAATTCATTCGTACGATCCATTCAAATTCATTCGCATGATCCATTCTAATTCATTCGTACGATCCATTCTAATTCATTCTCACGAACCATTCTAATTTATTCGTATGATCCATTATAATTCATTCGCACAATCTATTTGTGCGAATGAATTCGATTGCATTGTAAAAATGAATTTGAATGGATCAGACAAATGAATTAGAATGGATCGTACGAACGAATTAGAATGGATCATAGGAATGAATTAGAATGGATCGTGCAAATGAATTAGAATGGATATATTCGTGCGAATAAATTAGAATGGATCGTGCGAATGAATTAGAATGGATCGTACGAATGAATTAGAATGGATATATTTGAACGAATAAATTAGAATGGATCATACGAATGAATTAGAATGGATCGTACGAATGAATTAGAATGGTTCATAGGAATGAATTAGAATGGATCGTACGAATGGATTAGAATGGATTGTACGAATGGATTATAATGCATTGTACGAATGAATTAGAATAGATACATTTGTGCGAATGAATTAGATTGCATCGTACGAATGAATTAGAATAGATCGTAGGAATGAAGTAGTATGGATCATGCGAATGAATTTCAATGGATCGTACGAATGAATTAGAACGGATCGTACAAATGAATTAGAATGGATCGTGCGAATGAATTAGAAGAGATACATTCATGCGAATAAATTAGAATGGATCGTACCAATGAATTAAAATGGATCATACGAATGAATTAGAATGGATCGTACAAATGAATTAGAATGGATCGTGCGAATGAATTAGAATGGATCGTACGAACGAATTAGAATAGATCATAATGGATCGTACGAACAAATTAGAATGGATCGTACGAATAAATTAGAATGGATACATTCGAGCGAATGAATTAGAATGGATCGTACGAATGAATTAGAATGGATCATCGAAATGAATTAGAATGGATCGTGCAAATGAATTAGAATGGATACATTCGTGCGAATGAATTTGAATGGATCGTAGGAATGAATTAGAATGGATCGTACGAATGAATTAGAATGGTTACATTCGTGCGAATGAATTAGAATGGATCGTACGAATGGATTAGAATGGATCATAGGAATGAATTTGAATGGATCGTACGAATGAATTAGAATGGATCGTACAAATGAATTAGAAAGGTTACATTTGTGAGAATGAATTAGAATGGATCGTACGATTCATTCTAATTCATTCGTACGATCCATTCAAATTCATTCGCACGATCCATTCTAATTCATTCATATGATTCATGCTAATTTATTTGTAGATCCATTCTAATTCATTCCTACGATCCATTCTAATTCATTCGCACGAATGTATCCATTCTAATTCATTTGCACGATCTATTCTAATTCATTCCTATGATCCATTCTAATTCATTTGTACGATCCATTCTAATTCATTCGCTAAAATATATCCATTCTAATTCGTTCGTACGATCCATTCTAATTCGTTCGTACGATCCATTCTAATTCGTTCGTACGATCCATTCTAATCCATTCGTATGATCCATTCTAATTCATTCATACGATCCATTCTAATTCATTCGCACGAATGTATCATACGAATGAATTACAATGGATCATGCGAATGAATTAAAATGGATCGTACAAATAAATTAGAATTGATCGTGCGAATGAATTAGAATGGATCGTACGAACGAATTAGAATGGATCGTACGAACGAATTAGAATGGATCGTATGAACGAATTAGAATGGATTGTACGAATGAATTAGAATGGATACATTCGAGCGAATGAATTAGAATGGATCGTACGACTGAATTAGATTGGATCATAGGAATGAATTAGAATGGATCATGCAAATGAATTAGAATGGATACATTCGTGCGAATAAATTAAAATGGATCGTAGGAATGAATTAGAAAGGATCTACGAATGAATTAGAATGAATCATACAAATGAATTAGAATGGATCGTGCGAATGAATTTGAATGGATCGTACGAATGAATTATAATGAATCGTGCGATCCATTCTATTTCATTCTCACAAATGTAACCTTTCTAATTCATTTGTACGATACATTCTAATTCATTCGTACGATCCATTCTAATTCATTCTATGATCCATTCTAATCCATTCGTACGATCCATTCTAATTCATTCGCACGAATGTAACCATTCTAATTCATTCGTACGATCTATTCTAATTCATTCCTATGATCCATTCTAATTCATTCGCACGAATGTATCCATTCTAATTCATTTGCACGATCCATTCTAATTTATTCCTATGATCCATTCTAATTTATTCGTACGATCCATTCTAATTCATTCGCTCGAATGTATCCATTCTAATTCATTCGTACGATCCATTCTAATTCGTTCATGTGATCCATTCTAATTCGTTCGTACGATCCATTCTAATTCGTTCATACGATCCATTCTAATTCATTCGCACGATCCATTCTAATTCATTTGTATGATCCATTTTAATTCATTATTATGATCCATTCTAATTCATTCGTACGATCCATTCTAATTCATTCGCACGAATGTATCCATTCTAATTCATTCACACGATCCATTCTAATTCATTCGTTCGATCCATTCTAATTCATTCGTACGATCCATTCAAATTCATTCGCACTATCCATTCTAATTCATTCGTACGATCCATTCTAATTTATTCATACGATCCATTCTAATTAAGTCGCACAAATGTATCCATTCTAATTCATTCGTACGATCCATTCTAATTCGTTCGTACGATCCATTCTAATTCGTTCGTACGATCCATTCTAATTCATTCGCACGATCCATTCTAATTCATTCGCACGATCCATTCTAATTCTTTCATATGATCCATTCTAATTCATTCGCACGAATGTATCCATTCTAGTTCATTCATATGCTCCATTCTAATTCATTCGTACGCTCCATTCTTATTCATCGCACAAATGTATCCATTCTAATTCATTCGTACGATCTATTCTAATTCATTCGCACGATCGATTCTAATTCATTCGTATGATCCATTCTAATTCATTCGTACGATCCATTCTAATTCTTTCGTACGATCCATTCTAATTCATTCGCACGATCTATTCTAATTCATTCGTACAATCCAGTCTAATTCATTCGTATGATCCATTCTAATTCATTCGTATGATCCACTCTAATTCATTCGTACGATCCATTCTAATTCTTTCGCACGAATGTATCCATTCTAATTCATTTGTACGATCCATTCTAATTCATTCGTACGATCCATTCTAATTCATTCCTATGATCCATTCTAATCCATTCGTACGATCCATTCTAATTCATTCGTACAAATGTATCTATTCTAATTCATTCGCTCGAATGTATCCATTCTAATTCATTCTCACGAATGTAACCTTTCTAATTCATTTGTATGATCCATTCTAATTCATTCGTACGATCCATTCTAATCCATTCGTACGATCCATTCTAATCCATTCGTACGATCCATTCTAATTCATTCTCACAAATGTATCCATTCTAATTCAATCGTATGATCCATTCTAATTCATTCGTACGATCCATTCTAATTCATTCGTATGATCAATTCTAATTCATTCGCACGATCCATTCTAATTCATTCGTACGATCCATTCTAATTCATTCTCACAAATGTAACCTTTCTAATTCATTTATACGATCCATTCTAATTCATTCGTACGCTCCATTCTTATTCATCGCACAAATGAATTAGAATGGATCGTACTAATGAATTAGAATAGATCGTAGGAATGAATTAGAATGGATCGTACGAATGAATTAGAATGGATCGTGCGAATGAATTAGAATGGATCGTACGAATGAATTAGAATGAATCGTAAGAATGAATTAGAATGGATCGTACGAATGAATTAGAATGGTTACATTCGTGCGAATGAATTAGAATGGATCATAGGAATGAATTAGAACGGATCGTGTGAATGAATTAGAATGGATCGTACGAATGAATTAGAATGGATCGTACGAATGAATTAGAATGGATCGTACGAATGAATTAGAATAGATACCTTTGTGCATATGAATTATAATGGATTGTACGAATGAATTAGAATGGGTCATATTAATGAATTAGAATAGATCGTACGAATGAATTAGAATGGATACATTCGTGCGAATGAATTAGAATGGATCGTGCGAATCAATTAGACTTGATCGTGCGAATGAATAAGAATGGATCATACGAATAAATTAGAATGGATCGTACGAATTAATTAGAATGGATACATTCGTGCGAATGAATTAGAATGGATTGTATGAATGAATTAGAATGGATTGTGCGAATGAATTAGATGGATACATTCGTGCGAATGAATTAGAATGGATCGGACGAATGATTTAGAATGGATCGTACGAATGAATTAGAATGGATTGTGCGAATGAATTAGAATGGATCGTATGAATGAATAAGAATAGATCATACGAATGAATTAGAATGGATTGTACGAATGTATTAGAATGGATACATTCGTGCGAATGAATTAGAATGGATCGAACGAATGAATTAGAATGGATCGTACGAATGAATTAGAATGGATACATTTGTGAGAATGAATTAGAATAGATCGTACGATCCATTCTAATTCATTCGTACGATCCATTCTAATTCATTCGCACGATCCATTCTAATTCATTCGTATGATCCATTCTAATTCATTCGTATGATCAATTCTAATTCATTCGTACGATCCATTCTAATTCATTCGTATGATCCATTCTAATTCATTCGCACAAATGTATCCATTCTAATTCATTCGTACGATCCATTCTACTTCATTCGCACGAATGTATCATACGAATGAATTAGAATGGATCATGCGAATGAATTAAAATGGATCGTAAAAATGAATTAGAATGGATTATGCAAATGAATTAGAATGGATCGTGCGAATGAATTAGAATGGATTGTACGAATGAATTAGAATGGATACATTCGTGCGAATGAATTAGAATGGATCGTACGAATGAATTAGAATGGATCGTACGAATGAATTAGAATAAATCGTACGAATGAATTAGAATGGATCGTACGAATGAATAAGAATGGATCGATTCTAATTCATTCGCACGATCCATTCTAATTCATTCGTACGATCCATTCTAATTCATTCGTATGATCCATTCTAATGCATTCGTATGATCAATTCTAATTCATTCGCACGATCCATTCTAATTCATTTGTACGATCTATTCTAATTCATTCGTACGATCCATTCTAATTCGTTCATACGATCCATTCTAAAATGAGTTAGAATGGATCATACGAATGAATTAGAATGGATCGTACGAATGAATTAGAATGGATTGTGCGAATGAATTAGAATGGATCGTATGAATGAATAAGAATGGATCGTACGAATGAATTAGAATGGATCGTGCGAATGAATTAGAATGAATCGTACGAATGCATTAGAATAAATCGTACGAATGAATCGTACGATCCATTCTAATTCATTCGTCCGATCCAATCTAATTCATTAGTAGGAATGAGTTAGAATGGATATATTCGAGCGAATGAATTAGAACGCATTGTATGAATGAATTAGAATGGATCGTGCGCCTGAATTAGAATAGATCGTACGAATGGATTAGAATGGATCGTACGAATGGATTAGAATGGATCGTACGAATGGACGAATGGATTAGAATGGATCGTACGAATGAATTAGAATGGATCATACAAATGAATTAGAAAGGTTACATTCGTGAGAATGAATTAAAATGGATCGTACGAATGAATTAGAATGGATCATGCGAATGAATTTGAATGGATCGTACGAATGAATTAGAATGGATCGAACGAATGAATTAGAATGGATAAATTCGAGCGAATGAATTAGAATATATCGTAGGAATGAATTAGAATGGATCATACGAATGAATTAGAATGGATCATGCGAATGAATTAGAATGGATTGTACGAATGCATTAGAATGGATACATTCGTGCGAATGAATTAGAATGGATCGTACGAATGAATTAGAATGGATCATGCGAATGAATTAGAATGAATCGTACGAATGAATTAGAATGGATCGTACGAATGAATTGGAATGGATACATTTGTATGAATAAATTAGAATGGATTGTACGAATGAATTAGAATGGATTGTATGAACAAATTAGAACGGATCGTACGAATTAATTAGAATTGATCGTGCGAATGAATTAGAATGGATCATAGGAATGAATTAGAATGGATCGTGCAAATGAATTAGAATGGATCGTACGAATGAATTAGAGTGGATCGTGCGAATGAATTAGAATGGATCGTGAGAATGAATTAGAATGGATACATTCGTATAAATGAATTAGAATAGATCATGCGAATGAATTAGAATGGATCGTACGAATGAATTAGAATGGATACATTTGTGCGAATGAATTAGAATGGATCGTACGAATGAATTAGAATGAATCATACGAATGAATTAGAATGGATCATAGGAATGAATTAGAATACATCATGTGAATGAATTAGAATGGATCGTACGTTTGAATTAGATTGGATTGTGCGAATGAATTAGAATGGATACATTCGTGCGAATGAATTAGAATGGATCGTACGAATGGATTAGAATGGATCGTATGAATGAATTAGAATGGATCGTACGAACGAATTAGAATGGATCGTGCGAATGAATTAGAATGGATCGTACGAATGAATTAGAATGGATACATTTGTATGAATAAATTAGAATGGATTGTACGAATGAATTATAATGGATTGTATGAATAAATTAGAACGGATCGTACGAATGGATTAGAATGGATCGTACGAATGGATTAGAATGGATCGTACGAATGAATTAGAATGGATTGTACAAATGAATTAGAATGGATTAGTACGAATAAATTAGAATGGATTCGTACGAATGAATTAGAATGGATCGTACGAATGTATCCATCTAATTCATTCGTCCGATCCATTCTAATTCATTCGCACGAATACATCCATTCTAATTCATTCGTACAATCCATTCTAATTCATTCGCATGATCCATTCTAATTCATTCGTATGATCCATTCTAATTCATTCCTACGATCTATTCTAATTCATTCGCTCGAATGTATCCATTCTAATTCTTTCGTTCGATCCATTCTAATTCATTCGTACAATCCATTCAAATTCATTCGCATGATCCATTCTAATTCATTCGTACGATCCATTCTAATTTATTCTCACGAACCATTCTAATTCATTCGTACTATCCATTATAATTCATTCGCACGATCCATTTGTGCGAATGAATTAGATTGCATCGTAAAAATGAATTTGAATGGATCAGACGAATGAATTAGAATGGATCGTACGAACGAATTAGAATGGATCATAGGAATGAATTAGAATGGATCGTGCAAATGAATTAGAATGGATACATTCGTGCGAATAAATTAGAATGGATCGTGCGAATGAATTAGAATGGATCGTGCGAATGAATTAGAATGGATATATTTGAACGAATAAATTAGAATGGATCGTACGAATGAATTAGAATGGATTGTACGAATGAATTAGAATGGATCATAGGAATGAATTAGAATGGATCGTACGAATGGATTAGAATGGATCGTACGAATGGATTATAACGCATTGTACGAATGAATTAGAATAGATACATTTGTGCGAATGAATTAGATTGCATCGTACGAATGAATTAGAATAGATCGTAGGAATGAAGTAGAATGGATCGTACGAATGAATTAGTATGGATCATGCGAATGAATTTCAATGGATCGTACGAATGAATTAGAATGGATCGTACAAATGAATTAGAATGGATCGTGCGAATGAATTAGAATAGATACATTCATGCGAATGAATTAGAATGGATCGTACCAATGAATTAAAATGGATCATACGAATGAATTAGAATGGATCGTACAAATGAATTAGAAAGGATCGTGCGAATGAATTAGAATGGATCGTACGAACGAATTAGAATGGATCGTAATGGATCGTACGAACAAATTAGAATGGATCGTACGAATAAATTAGAATGGATACATTCGAGCGAATGAATTAGAATGGATCGTACGAATGAATTAGAATGGATCATCGAAATGAATTAGAATGGATCGTGCAAATGAATTAGAATGGATACATTCGTGCGAATGAATTTGAATGGATCGTAGGAATGAATTAGAATGGATCGTACGAATGAATTAGAATGGTTACATTCGTGCGAATGAATTAGAATGGATCGTACGAATGGATTAGAATGGATCATAGGAATGAATTTGAATGGATCGTACGAATGAATTAGAATGGATCGTACAAATAAATTAGAAAGGTTACATTTGTGAGAATGAATTAGAATGGATCGTACGATTCATTCTAATTCATTCGTACGATCCAATCAAATTCATTCGCACGATCCATTCTAATTCATTCATATGATTCATGCTAATTCATTCGTAGATCCATTCTAATTCATTCCTACGATCCATTCTAATTCATTCGCACAAATGTATCCATTCTAATTCATTTGCACGATCCATTCTAAGTCATTCCTATGATCCATTCTAATTCATTCGTACGATCCATTCTAATTCATTCGCTCAAATGTATCCATTCTAATTCGTTCATACGATCCATTCTAATTCATTCGTACGATCCATTCTAATCCATTCATATGATCCATTCTAATTCATTCATACGATCCATTCTAATTCATTCGCACGAATGTATCATACGAATGAATTACAATGGATCATGCGAATGAATTAAAATGGATCGTACAAATAAATTAGAATGGATCGTGCGAATGAATTAGAATGGATCGTACGAACGAATTAGAATGGATCGTACGAACGAATTAGAATGGATCGTATGAACGAATTAGAATGGATTGTACGAATGAATTAGAATGGATACATTCGAGCGAATGAATTAGAATGGATCGTACGAATAAATTAGATTGGATCATAGGAATGAATTAGAATGGATCATGCAAATGAATTAGAATGGATACATTCATGCGAATAAATTAAAATGGATCGTAGGAATGAATTAGAATGGATCTACGAATGAATTAGAATGAATCATACAAATGAATTAGAATGGATCGTGCGAATGAATTTGAATGGATCGTACGAATGAATTAGAATGATCCATTCTAATTCATTCATACGATCCATTCTAATTCATTCTATGATCCATTCTAATCCATTCGTACGATCCATTCTAATTCATTCGCACGAATGTAACCATTCTAATTCAATCGTACGATCCATTCTAATTCATTCCTACGATCCATTCTAATTCATTCGCACGAATGTATCCATTCTAATTCATTTGCACGATCCATTCTAATTTATTCCAATGATCCATTCTAATTTATTTGTACGATCCATTCTAATTCATTCGCTCGAATGTATCCATTCTAATTCATTCGTACGATCCATTCTAATTCGTTCATGCGATCCATTCTAATTCGTTCGTTCGATCCATTCTAATTCGTTCGTACGATCCATTCTAATTCATTCGCACGATCCATTCTAATTCATTTATACGATCCATTTTAATTCATTATTATGATCCATTCTAATTCATTCGTACGATCCATTCTAATTCATTCGTTCGATCCATTCTAATTCATTCGTAAGATCCATTCTAATTAAGTCGCACAAATGTATCCATTCTAATTCATTCGTACGATCCATTCTAATTCGTTCATATGATCCATTCTAATTCGTTCGTACGATCCATTCTAATTCGTTCGTACGATCCATTCTAATTCATTCGCATGATCCATTCTAATTCATTCGCACGATCCATTCTAATTCTTTCATATGATCCATTCTAATTCATTCGCACGAATGTATCCATTCTAGTTCATTCATATGCTCCATTCTAATTCATTCGTATGCTCCATTCTTATTCATCGCACAAATGTATCCATTCTAATTCATTCGTACGATCTATTGTAATTCATTCGCACGATCGATTCTAATTCATTCGTATGATCCATTCTAATTCATTCGTACGATCCATTCTAATTCTTTCGTACGATCCATTCTAATTCATTCGCACGATCTATTCTAATTCATTCGTACAATCCAGTCTAATTCATTCGTATGATCCATTCTAATTCATTCGTACGATCCACTCTAATTCATTCGTACGATCCATTCTAATTCTTTCGCACGAATGTATCCATTCTAATTCATTTGTACGATTCATTCTAATTCATTCGTACGATCCATTATAATTCATTCCTATGATCCGTTCTAATCCATTCGTACGATCCATTCTAATTCATTCGTACAAATGTATCTATTCTAATTCATTCGCTCGAATGTATCCATTCTAATTCATTCTCACGAATGTAACCTTTCTAATTCATTTGTATGATCCACTCTAATTCATTCGTACGATCCATTCTAATCCATTCGTACGATCCATTCTAATCCATTCGTACGATCCATTCTAATTCATTCTCACAAATGTATCCATTCTAATTCAATCGTACGATCCATTCTAATTCATTCTCACAAATGTATCCATTCTAATTCATTCGTATGATCAATTCTATTTCATTCGCACGATCCATTCTAATTCATTCGTACGATCCATTCTAATTCATTCGCACGAATGTATCCATTCTAATTATTCGTACGATCCATTCTAATTCATTCGTACAATCCATTCTAATTCATTCGCACGAATATATCCATTCTAATGCGTTTGCACGAATGTATCCATTCTAATTCATTCGTACAATTCATTCTAATTCATTCGTACGATCTAATTCATTCGCACGATCCATTCTAATTCATTCGTACGATCCATTCTAATTCATTCTCACAAATGTAACCTTTCTAATTCATTTATACGATCCATTCTAATTCATTCGTACGCTCCATTCTTATTCATCGCACAAATGAATTAGAATGGATCGTACTAATGAATTAGAATAGATCGTAGGAATGAATTAGAATGGATCGTACGAATGAATTAGAATGGATCGTTCGAATGAATTAGAATGGATCGTACGAATGAATTAGAATGAATCGTAAGAAAGAATTAGAATGGATCGTACAAATGAATTAGAATGGATATATTCATGCGAATGAATTAGAATGGATCGTATGAACGAATTAGAATGGATCGTATGAATTAGAATGGATACATTTGTGCGAATGAATTAGAATGGATCGTACGAATGAATTAGAATGGATCGTACGAATGGATTAGAATGGATCGTACGAATGGATTAGAATGGATCGTGCAAATGAATTAGAATGGATTACACGAATGTATCCATTCTAATTCATTCGTACGAATGGATTAGAATGGATCGTACGAATGAATTAGAATGGATCGTACGAATGGATTAGAAAGGATACATTCGAGCGAATGAATTAGAATAGATCGTGCGAATGAATAAGAATGAATCGTACGAATGCATTAGAATGCATCGCACGAATGAATTAGAATGAATCGTACGATCCATTCTAATTCATTCGTACGATCCATTCTAATTCATTCCTATGATCCATTCTAATTCATTCGCAAATTTGAATGGATCGTACGAATAAATTAGAATGGATCGTGCGAATGAATTAGAATGGATCGTACGAATGAATTTGAATGGATCGTACGAATGAATTAGACTGAATCGTATGATCCATTCTAATTCATTCTCAGAAATGTAACCTTTCTAATTCATTTGTACGATCCATTCTAATTCATTTGTACGATCCATTCTAATTCATTCCTCTGATCCATTCTAATCTATTCGTACGATCCATTCTAATTCATTCGCACGAATGTTACCATTCTAATTCATTCGTACGATCCATTCTAATTCATTCCTACGATCCATTCTAATTCATTTGCACAAATGTATCCATTCTAATTCATTTGCATGATCCATTCTAATTCATTCCTATGATCCATTCTAATTCATTCGCACGATCCATTCTAATTCATTTGTACGATCCATTTTAATTCATTCGTATGATACATTCTAATTCATTTGTACGATCCATTCGAATTCATTCGCACGAATGTATCCATTCTAATTCATTCGCATGATCCATTCTAATTCATTCGTTCGATCCATTCTAATTCATTCGTATGATCCATTCAAATTCATTCGCACTATCCATTCTAATTCATTCGTACGATCCATTCTAATTCATTCGTACGATCCATTCTAATTCATTCGTACGATCCATTCTAATTAATTCGAACAAATGTATCCATTCTAATTCATTCGTACGATCCATTCTAATTCGTTCGTATGATCCATTCTAATTCGTTCGTACGATCCATTCTAATTCATTCGCACGATCCATTCTAATTCTTTCATATGATCCATTCTAATTCATTCGCATGAATGTATCCATTCTAGTTCATTCGTACGCACCATTCTAATTCATTCGTACGCTCCATTCTTATTCATCGCACAAATGTATCTATTCTTATTCATTCGTATGTTCCATTCTAATTCATTCGCACGATCGATTCTAATTCATTCGTATGATCCATTCTAATTCATTCGTACGATCCATTCTAATTCTTTCGTACGATCCATTCTGATTCATTCGCGCGATCTATTCTAATTCATTCGTACAATCCAGTCTAATTCATTCGTATGATCCATTCTAATTCATTCCTACGATCCATTCTAATTCATTCGCTCGAATGTATCCATTCTAATTCATTCGTACGATCCATTCTAATCCATTCGTACGATCCATTCTAATTCATTCGTATGATCCATTCTAATTCATTCTCACGAATGTAACCATTCTAATTCATTCGCACGATCCATTCTAATTCATTTGTATGATCCATTCTAATTCATTCGCTTGAATGTGTCCATTCTAATTCATTCGTACGATCCATTCGTACGATCCATTCTAATTCATTCGTATGATTCATTCTAATTCATTCGCACAAATGTATCCATTCAAATTCATTCGTATGATACATTCGTGCGAATGAATTAGAATGGATCGTACGAATGAATTAGAATGGATCGTATGAATGAATTAGAATAGATCGTGTGAATAAATTAGAATGGATCATACGAATGAATTAGAATGGGTCGTACGAATGAATTAGAATGGATACATTCGAGCGAATGAATTAGAATGGATCGTACGAATGAATTAAAATGGATCGTACAAATGAATTAGAATGGATCGTGCGAATGAATTAGAATGGACCGTACGAATGAATTAGAATAGATCGTGCGAATAAATTAGAATGGATCATACGAATGAATTAGAATGGATCGTACAAATGAATTAGAATGGATACATTCGAGCGAATGAATTAGAATGGATCGTACGAATGAATTAAAATGGATCGTACAAATGAATTGGAATGGATCGTGCGAATGAATTAGAATGGATCGTACGAACGAATTAGAATGGATCGTACGAACGAATTAGAATGGATCGTTTGAATGAATTAGAATGGATACATTTGAGCGAATGAATTAGAATGGATCGTACAAATGAATTAGAATGGATCATAGGAATGAATTAGAATGGATCGTACGATTCATTCTAATTCATTCGCATGATCCATTCTAATTCATTCGTTCGATCCATTCTAATTCATTTATACGATCCATTCTAATTCATTCGCACAATCCATTCTAATTCATTCGTACGATCCATTCTAATTCATTCGTATGATCCATTCTAACTCATTCGATGGATCCATTCTAATTCATTCGTACGATCCATTCTAATTCAATTCGCACGATCCATTCTAATTTATTCGTACGATCCATTCTAATTCATTCATACGATCTATTCTAATTCATTCGCACGAATGTAACCATTCTAATTCATTCATACGATTCATTCTAATTCATTCGTATGAGCTATTCTAATTCATTCGTACAATCCATTCTAATTTATTCGTACGATCCATTCTAATACATTCGTACGATCTATTCTAATTCAATTCGTGCAATCCATTCAAATTCATTCGCACAAATGTATGCATTGTAATTCATTCGTATGATCCATTCTAATTCATTCGCACGAATGTATCCATTCTAATGCATTCGTACGATCCATTCTAATTCATTCGCACGATCCATTCTAATTCATTCATACGATCCATTCTAATTCATTCGTATGATCCATTCTAACTCATTCGGTGGATCCATTCTAATTCATTCGTATGATCCATTCTAATTCATTCACACGATCCATTCTAACTCATTCGTACGATCCATTCTAATTCATTTGTACGATCCATTCTAATTTATTTGCACGAATATACGATCCATTCTAATTCATTCGCACAAATGTATTCATTCTAATTCATTCGTACGATCCATTCTAATTCATTCGTATGATCTATTCTAATTCATTCGCATGATCCATTCTAATTCATTCGTACGATCCATTCTAATTCATTCGTCTGATCCATTCAAATTCCTTCGTACGATGCAATCGAATTCATTCGCACAAATGTATCTATTCTAATTCATTCGTACAATGCGTTCTAATCCATTCGTACGATCCATTCTAATCCATTCGTACGATCCATTCTAATTCATTCGTATGATCCATTCTAATTCATTCATACGATCCATTCTAATTCATTTACAAGAATGTATCCATTCTAATTTATTTGTACGATCCAGTCTAATTCATTCGTACGATCCATTCTAATTCATTCGCACCAATATATCCATTCTAATTCATTCGTACGATCCTTTCTAATTCATTCGCACGATCCATTCTAATTCTTTCATATGATCCATTCTAATTCATTCGCACGAATGTATCCATTCTAGTTCATTCATACGCTCCATTCTAATTCATTCGTACGCTCCATTCTTATTCATCGCACAAATGTATCCATTCTAATTTATTCGTACGATCCATTCAAATTCAATCGTATGATCCATTCTAATTCATTTGCACAAATGTATCGTACGAATGAATTAGAATGGATCATACTAATGAATTAGAAAGGTTACATTCGTGAGAATGAATTAGAATGGATCGTACGAATGAATCAGAATGGATCATGCGAATGAATTTGAATGGATCGTACGAATGAATTAGAATGGATCGAACGAATGAATTAGAATGGATACATTCGAGCGAATGAATTAGAATAGATCGTAGGAATGAATTAGAATGGATCATACGAATGAATTAGAATGGATCGTACGAATGAATTAGAATGGATCGTGCGAATGAATTAGAATGGATCGTACGAATGAATTAGAATGGATCGTACGAACGAATTAGAATGGATCGTACGAACGAATTAGAATGGATCGTACGAATGAATTAAAATGAATACATTCGAGCGAATGAATTAGAATGGATCGTACGAATGAATTAGAATGGATCATTGGAATGAATTAGAATGAATCGTGCAAATGAATTAGAATGGACACATTCATGCGAATGAATTAGAATGGATCGTAGGAATGAATTAGAATGGATCGTATGAATAAATTAGAATGGTTACATTCGTGCGAATGAATTAGAATGAATCGTAAGAATGGATTAGAATGGATCGTACGAATGGATTAGAATGGATCGTACGAATGGATTAGAATCGATCGTACGAATAAATTAGAATGGATCGTACAAATGAATTAGAATCGACCGTACAAAAAATTAGAATGGATCATACGAATGAATTAGAATGGATCGTACGAATGAATTAGAATGGATACATTCGTGCGAATGAATTAGAATGGATCGTACGAATGAATTAGAATGGATCATGCGAATGAATTTGAATGGATTGTACGAATAAATTAGAATGGATCGTACGAATGAATTAGAATGGATCATGCGAATGAATTTGAATGGATCGTACGAATGAATTAGAATGGATCGAACGAATGAATTAGAATGGATACATTCGTGCGAATGAATTAGAATGGATTGTACGAATGAATTAGAATGAATCATATGAATGAATTAGAATGGATCGTGCGAATGAATTTGAATGGATCGTACGAATGAATTAGAATGAATCGTATGATCCATTCTAATTCATTCTCACAAATGTAACCTTTTTAATTCATTTGTACGATCCATTCTAATTCATTCGTACGATCCATTCTAATTCATTCCTATGATCCATTCTAATCCATTAGTACGATCCATTCTAATTCATTCGCACGAATGTAACCATTCTAATTCATTCATACGATCCATTCTAATTTATTCCTACGATCCATTCTAATTCATTCGTACGATCCATTCTAATTCGCACAAATGTATCCATTTTAATTCATTCGTACGATCCATTCTAATTCATTCGCACGATCCATTCTAATTCATTTGCACGATCCATTCTAATTCATTCATACGATCCATTCTAATTCATTCGTACGATCCATTCTAATCCATTCGTACGATCTATTCTAATTCATTCGTACGATCCATTCTAATTCATTCGTACAATCCATTCTTATTCATTCGTACGATGTAATCTAATTCATTCGCACGAACCATTCTAATTCATTCGTACGATCCATTCTAATTCATTCGCTCGAATGTATCCATTCTAATTCATTCGTACGATCCATTCTAATTCGTTCATACGATCCATTCTAATTCATTCATACGATCCATTCTAATTCATTCGTACGATCCATTCTAATTCATTCGTTTGATCCATTCTAATTCATTCGTACGAACCATTCTAATTCATTCGTACGATCCATTCTAATTCATTCCTACGATCCATTCTAATTCATTCACACGAATGTATCCATTTTAATTCATTTGAACGATCCATTCTAATTCATTCGTACGATCCATTCTAATCCATTTCGTACGATCCATTCTAATTCATTCTTACAAATGAATTAGAATGGATCGAACGAATGAATTAGAATGGATCGTATGAACGAATTAGAATGGATCGTACGAATGAATTAGAATGGCTACATTCAAGCGAATGAATTAGAATGGATCGTACGAATGAATTAGAATGGATCGTACGAATGAATAAGAATGGATCATACGAATGAATTAGAATGCATCATGTGAATGAATTAGAATGGATCGTACGTTTGAATTAGATTGGATTGTGCGAATGAATTAGAATGGATACATTCATGCAAATGAATTAGAATAGATCGTATGAATGAATTAGAATGGATCATACGAATGAATTAGAATGGATCGTACGAATGAATTAGAATGGATATATTTGAGCGAATGAATTAGAATGGATCGTACGAATGAATGAGAATGGATCATAGGAATGAATTAGAATGGATCGTGCAAATGAATTAGAATGGATCGTACGAATGAATTAGAAAGGTTACATTTGTGAGAATGAATTAGAATGGATCATACGATTCATTCTAATTCATTCGTACGATCCATTCAAATTCATTCGCACGATCCATTCTAATTCATTCGTATGATTCATTCTAATTCATTCGTACAATCCATTCTAATTCATTCGCACGAATGTATCCATTCTAATTCATTCGTTCGATCCATTCTAATTCATTCGCACGATCCATTCAAATTCATTCACATTATCCAATCTAATTCATTCGTACAATCCATTCTAATTCATTCTCACGAATGTAACCTTTCTAATTCATTCGTATGATCCATTCTAATTCATTCGTACGATCCATTCTAATTCATTCGTACGATCCATTCTAATTTATTTGTATGATCCATTCTAATTCATTCGTACGATCCATTCTAATTCATTCGTATGATCCATTCTAATTCACTCGCACGAATGTATCCATTCTAATTCATTCGTTCGATCCATTCTAATTCATTCGCACGATCCATTCTAATTCATTCATTCGATCCATTCTAATTCATTCATACGATCCATTCTAATTCATTCGTATGATCCATTCTAATTCATTCGCACGAATGTATCCATTCTAATCCGTTCGTACGATCCATTCTAATTCATTCGTATGATCCATTCTAATTCATTCGTACGATCTATTCTAATTCATTTGCATGAATGTATCCATTCTAATTTATTCGTACGATCCAGTCTAATTCATTCGTACGATCCATTCTAATTCATTCTCACGAATGTAACCTTTCTAATTCATTTGTATGATCCATTCTAATTCATTCGTACGATCCCTTCTAATCCATTCATACGATCCATTCTAATCCATTCGTACGATCCATTCTAATACATTCGTACGATCCATTCTAATTCATTCATATGAATGTATCCATTCTAATTTATTCATACGATCTAGTCTAATTCATTCGTACGATCCATTCTAATTCATTCGCACAAATATATCCATTCTAATTCATTCGTACGATCCATTCTTATTCATTCGAACGATCCATTCTAAGTCATTCGCACGATCCATTCAAATTCATTCGCATGATCCATTCTAATTCATTCGTAGGATCCATTCTAATTCATTCATACGATCTATTCTAGTTCATTCGTACGATCCATTCTAATTCATTCGCACGACCCATTCTAATTCATTCGTACGATCCATTCTAATTCAATCGAATGTATCTATTCTAATTCATTCGTACGATCCATTCTAATCCATTCGTACGATCCATTCTAATTCATTCGCACAAATGTATCCATTCTAATTCATTCGCTCGAATGTATCCATTTAAATTCATTCGTACAATCCATTCAAATTCATTCGTACGATGCAATCTAATTCATTCGCACAAATGTATCTATTCTATTCCATTCGTACGATCCATTCTAATCCATTCGTACGATCCATTCTAATTCATTCATATGATCCATTCTAATTCATTCTCACAAATGTAACCTTTCTAATTCATTTGTACGATCCATTCTAATTCATTCGTATGATCCATTCTAATTTATTCACACGATCTATTCCAATTCATTCGTACGATCCATTCTAATTCATTCGTACAATCCATTCTAATTCATTCGCTCGAATGTATCCATTCTAATTCATTTGTACGATCCATTCTAATTCGTTCATACGATCCATTCTAATTCGTTTGTACGATCCATTCTAATTCATTCGTACGATCCATTCTAATCCATTCGTGCGATCCATTCTAATTCATTCGTACAAATGTATCTATTCTAATTCATTTGTACAATGCGTTCTAATCCATTCGTACGATCCATTCTAATCTATTCGTACGATCCATTCTAATTCATTCGTACGATCCATTCTAATTCATTCGTACGATCCATTCTAATTCATTTGCATGAATGTATCCATTCTAATTTATTCGTATGATCCAGTCTAATTCATTCGTACGATCCATTCTAATTCATTCGCACGAATATATCCATTCTAATTCATTCGTACGATCCTTTCTAATTCATTCGCACGATCCATTCTAATTCTTTCATATGATTCATTCTAATTCATTCGCACGAATGTATCCATTCTAGTTCATTCGTACGCTCCATTCTAATTCATTCGTACGCTCCATTCTTATTCATCGCACAAATGTATCCATTCTAATTTATTCGTACGATCCATTCAAATTCAATCGTATGATCTATTCTAATTCATTCGCACAAATGTATCGTACGAATGAATTAGAATGGATCAGACAAGTGAATTAGAAAGGTTACATTCGTGAGAATAAATTAGAATGGATCGTACGAATGAATTAGAATGGATCATGCGAATGAATTTGAATGGATCATACGAATGAATTAGAATGGATCGAACGAATGAATTAGAATGGATACATTCGAACGAATTAGAATGGATCGTACGAATGAATTAGAATAGATCGTACGAATGAATTAGATTGGATCGTACAAATAAATTAGAATGGATCGTGCGAATGAATTAGAATGGATCGTACGAATGAATTAGAATGGATCCACAGAATGAGTTAGAATGGATCATGCGAATGAATTAGAATGGATCGTACGAATGAATTAGAATGGATACATTCGTGCGAATGAATTAGAATGGATCGGACGAATGAATTAGAATTGATCGTGCGAATGAATTAGAATGAATCATACGATTGAATTTGAATGGATCGTACGAATAAATTAGAATGGATACATTTGTACGATGAATAAGAATGGAGCGTACGAATAAATTAGAATAAAGCGTACGAATGAACGAGAATGGATACATTCGTGCGAATGAATTAGAATGGATCATATGAAAGAATTAGAATGGATACATTCGAGCGAATGAATTAGAATGGATCGTACGAATGATTTAGAATGGATCATAGGAATGAATTAGAATGGATCGTGCAAATGAATTAGAATAGATTGTACGAATGAATTAGAATGGATACATTTGTGCGAATGAATTAGAATGGATTGTGCGAATGAATTAGAATGGATCGTATGAATGAATAAGAATGGATCGTACGAATGAATTAGAATGGATCGTGCGAATGAATTAGAATGAATCGTACGAATGCATTAGAATGGATCGTATGAATGATTTAGACCGAATCGTATGATCCATTCTTATTCATTCGTCCGATCCATTCTAATTCATTCGCACGAATGTATCCATTCTAATTCATTCGTACAATCCATTCTAATTCATTTGCACGATCCATTCTAATTCATTCCTATGATCCATTCTAATTCATTCGTATGATCCATTCTAATTCATTCGCTCGAATGTATCTATTCTAATTCTTTCATATGATCCATTCTCATTCATTCGCACGAATGTATCCATTCTAGTTCATTCGTACGCTCCATTCTAATTCATTCGTACACTCCATTCTTATTCATCGCACAAATGTATCCATTCTAATTTATTCGTATGATCCATTCAAATTCAATCGTATGATCCATTCTAATTCATTCGCACGATCAATTCTAATTCATTCGTCCGATCCATTCTAATTCATTCGCACGAATGTATCCATTCTAATTCATTCGTACGATCCATTCTACTTCATTCGCATGATCCGTTTTAACTCATTCGGTGGATCCATTCTAATTCATTCGTACGATCCATTCTAATTCATTCGCACGATCCATTCTAATCTATTCGTACGATCCATTCTAATTCATTCGTATGATCTATTCTAATTCATTCATACGATCCATTCTAATTCATTCATACAATCCATTCAAATTCATTCGTACGAAGCAATCTAATTCATTCGCACAAATATATATATTATAATCCATTCGTATGATCCATTCTAATCCATTCGTACGATCCATTCTAATCTATTCGTACAATCCATTCTAATTCATTCGTACGATCAATTCTAATTCATTCTCACAAATGTAACCATTCTAATTCATTTGTATGATCCATTCTAATTCATTCGTACGATCCATTCAAATTTATTCGTACGATCCATTCTAATTCGTTCATACGATCCATTCTAATTTGTTCGTACGATCCATTCTAATTCTTTCGTACGATGCAATCTAATTCATTCGCACAAATGTATCTATTCTAATTCATTCGTACAATGCGTTCTAATCCATTCGTACGATCCATTCTAATCCATTCGTACGATCCATTCTAATTCATTCGCAGGAATGTAACCATTCTAATTCATTCATATGATCCATTCTAATTCATTTCTATGATCCATTCTAATTCATTCGTACTATCCATTCTAATTCATTCGCTCGAATGTATCCGTTCTAATTCATTCGTACGATCCATTCTAATTCGATCATACGATCCATTCTATTTCATTCGTACGATCCATTCTAATAAATTCGTACGATCCATTCTAATCCATTCATACGATCCATTCTAATCCGTTCGTACGATCTATTCTAATTCATTCTCACAAATGTAACCTTTCTAATTCATTTGTATGATCCATTCTAATTCATTAGTACGATCCATTCTAATCCATTCGTACGATCAATTCTAATCCATTCGTACGATCCATTCTAATTCATTCGCATGAATGTAACCATTCTAATTCATTCGTACGATCCATTATAATCCATACGTACGAACCATTCTAATTCATTCGTACGATCCATTCTAATTCATTCCTACGATCCATTCTAATTCATTCGCACGAATGTATCCATTCTAATTCATTTGCATGATCCATTCTAATTCATTCCTATGATCCATTCTAATTCATTCATACGATCCATTCTAATTCATTCGCTCGAATGTATCCATTCTAATTCATTCGTTTGATCCATTCTAATTCGTTCATACGATCCATTCTAATTCGTTCGTACGATCCATTCTAATTCATTCGTACGATCTATTCTAATTCATTCATACGATCCATTCTAATTCATTCTAATCCATTCATATGATCCATTCTAATTTATTCGCACGATCCATTCTAATTCATTCATTCATTCTAATTCATTCGCACGATCTATTCTAATTCGTTCGTATGATCCATTCTAATTCGTTCGTACGATCCATTCTAATTCATTCGCACGATCCATTCTAATTCATTTGTATAATCCATTTTAATTCATTTGCATGATCTATTCATTCGTATGATACATTCGTGTGAATAAATTACGTACGATCCATTCCGATTCATTCGTACGATCTAATTCATTCGTATGATCCATTCTAATTCATTCGCACGAATGTAACCATTCTAATTTATTCGTACGATCCATTCTAATTCATTCATCCGATCCATTCTAATTCATTCGCACGAATGTATCCATTCTAATTCATTTGCACGATTCATTCTAATTCATTCCTATGATCCATTCTAATTCATTCGTACGATCCATTCTAATTCATTCGCTCGAATGTATCCATTCTAATTCATTCGCACGATCCATTCTAATTCATGTGTATGATCCATTCAAACTCATTCATACGATCCATTCTAATTCATTCGTACGATCCATTCTAATTCATTTGTACGATCCATTCCAATTCATTCGCACCAATATATCCATTTTAATTCATTCGTACGATCCATTCTAATTTATTCATACGATCCATTCTAATTCATTCGCACGATCCATTCTAATTCATTCGTACGATCCATTTTAATTCATTCGCACGAATGTATCCATTCGAATTCATTCATCCGATCCATTCTAATTCATTCGTACAATGCGTTCTAATCCATTCGTACGATCCATTCTAATCCATTCGTACGATCCATTCTAATTCATTTGTACTAATGGATTCATTCTAATTCATTAGTACGATCCATTCTAATTCATTCTTACATTCCATTCTAATTCATTCGCACGAATTTATCCATTCTAATTCATTCGTATAATCCATTCTAATTCATTCGTACGATCCATTCTAATTCATTCCTATGATCCATTCGCACAAATGTATCCATTCTGATTCATTTGTACGATCCATTCTAATTCATTCGTACGATCCATTCTAATTCATTCGCACAAATGTATCCATTCTAATTCATACGTACGATCCATTCTAATTCATTCGCACGATCCATTATAATTCATTCGTACGATCTATTCTAATTCATTCGCACGATCCATTCTAATTCATTCGTACGATCCATTCTAATTCATTCGCACGAATGTATCCTTTCTAATTCATTCGTACGATCCATTCTAATTCATTCGCACGATACATTTGTGCGAATGAATTAGAATGGATCGTACGAATGGATTAGAATGGATCGTACATTGTAAGCTACTCTGCTGCACACAATGACATAAGTAACGCTCCGCTCATTGCTTTTCATCCTTTAGTATCTTGCTGCTTCTTCCGCTTCTGAAGCAGCATCTCTATCCGCTAGTGAGCTAGCCGCAACTATAGTTTGAAAGGCGTTTGCGCAATCGGCTTATTGGTTGGCTTAATTACGCTATAAGGGCTCTTAGCTAAAAGTAGTCTTAATAGCTTTCCTCTGCCGACAAGAAACTTGTCATAACAGAAGGAAAAGAAGGGGAGGCCGAAGAGGGCAAGTACCTTACGGCCCGGCTACGACAAATCAAAGTACCTCTTTAGCGAATCCCTTACCGCAAAGGGGGGGGGGGGTGCCTTCGCACTTGCACGAGTTCAGGGTGACGGCTACAAGGAATGAATTAGAATGGATCGTACGAATGAATTAGAATGGATCATATGAATTAATTAGAATGGATCGTATGAACGAATTAGAATGGATCGTATGAATGGATTAGAATGGTTACATTCGTGCGAATGAATTAGAATGGATCATACGAATGAATTAGAATGGATCGTACGATTCATTCTAATTCATTCGTACGATCCATTCTAATGCATTCGTACGATTCATTCTAATTCATTCGCACGATCCATTCTAATTCATTCGTACGATCCATTGTAATTCATTCATACAATCCATTCAGATTCATTCGCACAAATGTATCTATTCAAATTCATTCGTACGATCTATTCTAATTAATTCGCACGATCCATTCTAATTCAGTCGTATGAATGTATCCATTTTAATTCATTCGTACGATCCATTCTAATTCATTCGTACGATCCATTCTAATTCATTCGTACGATCGATTCTAATTCATTCGCATGATCCATTCTAATTCATTCGTAGAATTAGAAAGGTTACATTCGTGATAATGAATTAGAATGGATCATACGAATGAATTAGAATGGATACATTCGAGCGAATGAATTAGAATGGATCGTACGAATGAATTAGAATGGATCATAGGAATGAATTAGAATGGATCGTGCAAATGAATTAGAATGGATACATTCGTGCGAATGATTTAGAATGGATCGTACGAATGAATTAGAATGGTTACATTCGTGCGAATGAATTAGAATGGATCATAGGAATGAATTAGAACGGATCGTGCGAATGAATTAGAATGGATTGTACGAATGAATTAGAATGGATCGTACGAATGAATTAGAATGGATCGTACGAATGAATTAGAATAGATACCTTTGTGCATATGAATTATAATGGATCGTACGAATGAATTGGAATGGATCATATTAATGAATTAGAATGGATCGTACGAATGAATTAGAATGGATACATTCGTGCGAATGAATTAGAATGGATTGTGCGAATCGATTAGACTGGATCGTGCGAATGAATAAGAATGGATCATACGAATAAATTAGAATGGATCGTACGAATTAATTAGAATGGATACATTCGTGCGAATAAATTAGAATGGATTGTATGAATGAATTAGAATGGATCGTGCGAATGAATTAGATGGATACATTCGTGCGAATGAATTAGAATGGATCGGACGAATGAATTAGAATGGATCGTACGAATGAATTAGAATGGATTGTGCGAATGAATTAGAATGGATCGTATGAATGAATAAGAATGGATCATACGAATGAATTAGAATAGATTGTACGAATGTATTAGAATGGATACATTCGTGCGAATGAATTAGAATGGATCGAACCAATGAATTAGAATGGATCGTACGAATGAATTAGAATGGATACATTTGTGAGAATGAATTAGAATAGATCGTACGATCCATTCTAATTCATTCGTACGATCCATTCTAATTCATTCGCACGATCCATTCTAATTCATTCGTATGATCCATTCTAATTCATTCGTATGATCAATTCTAATTCATTCGTACGATCCATTCTAATTTATTCGTATGATCCATTCTAATTCATTCGCACAAATGTATCCATTCTTATTCATTCGTACGATCCATTCTACTTCATTCGCACGAATGTATCATACGAATGAATTAGAATGGATCATGCGAATGAATTAAAATGGATCGTACAAATGAATTAGAATGGATTATGCAAATGAATTAGAATGGATCGTGCGAATGAATTAGAATGGATTGTACGAATGAATTAGAATGGATTGTACAAATGAATTAGAATCGATTCTAATTCATTCGCACGATCCATTCTAATTCATTCGTACGATCCATTCTAATTCATTCGTATGATCCATTCTAATTTATTCGTTCAAATATATCCATTCTAATTCATTCGTACGATCCATTCTAATTCATTCGCACGATCCATTCTAATTCATTCGTATGATCCATTCTAATTCATTCATATGATCAATTCTAATTCAATCGCACGATCCATTCAAATTCATTTGTACGATCTATTCTAATTCATTCGTACGATCCATTCTAATTCGTTCATACGATCCATTCTAAAATGAGTTAGAATGGATCATACGAATGAATTAGAATGGATCGTACGAATGAATTAGAATGGATTGTGCGAATGAATTAGAATGGATCGTATGAATGAATAAGAATGGATCGTGTTTGGGGGATTTTTCCTGGTCCTTGCGAGCCACCTGTAAGACCAAGAAAATAGAAACGTGAGAACGGCTGGCTCCCTTAGGAGCGCAGACCCTCCGACGCTCAAGTCAGTGATGGTAGCACAACGGAGAGCTGTTGTATACCAAAGTGGTAGGGAAAAGGATTTCGAACCTGTACTTTGGAGCCGGGGGTGGCACCTTTATAGCCTTCTGCGACCTATCGGGATGCAACACCTGGCCGCTTCTTCCGGCACCTTCTAGACCCCCACGTTTCGGCCCACATGGATCCCTGACAACCCTTGTCGCCTAGCTCGTCAGGCGGTGGAGTGGGGGAGAATATCTGTCTTGTCGCTGCCAGGTGGATCTTCTGGAATGTTCAAGTCTGGGAGGTCTCAAGGAATGTTCAAGTCTGGGAGGTCTCAAAACCGACTCTGGCGGGCTTCCGTGGACTACAATCGTCCACGTAGCTTCAGTGGGGTTTCGACACCTGGCAACCCTTCATGCTGCTCTATGGTGGGCGACCTCAGGTGGGAAGCCAGGGCGAGCTCGCCCTCCATTGCTCCGCCTTCTCTTCCTCATCTATCAAGAGTCGGACCTCGCAGGAGCGACCTCTTCGATAGACAGGGGAGTCTTGGCAAGCTTGGGCGGGCTCCTGAGCGAGCTTAGGCGAGCTCCCGAGCGAGCTTAGGAGAGCTCCCGAACAAGCTGGGACGAGCTCTTGAGTGAGCTTTGGCGAGCTCCTTCGCGTTCTTTGTCTAAGCCATTTACCGAACTTGGGCGAGCTCCTGTGCGAGCTTTGGGCGAGCTCCTTGCGAGCTGTTCGGGCGAGCTCCTTGCGAGCTGTTTTGGGCGAGCTCCTTGCGAGCTGTGGGGCGAGCTCCTTGCGAGCTGTTCAGGCGAGCTCCTTGCGAGCTGTGGGCGAGCTCCTTGCGAGCTGTTCGGATGCATGACGATCTAACTCCCGCTGCTTCTGCCAGCGCGTTCTCGTGCTGGCTGGGCGAGCTCCCGAGCGAGCTTAGGCGAGCTCCCGAACGAGCTTGGACGACCTCCTGAGAGAGTTTGATCGTCTCCCGAGCGAGCTCTTAGCCTGAGGCCCCTTCTGCCCAATGTGGATCCCGCTCCCTGTCAAGCTGACTTGGCGAGCACAGGGGAGGGTGAGCTCCTGGGCGGATTTCAGCTACCCCCAACATTACCCCCTCCTAAGGGAGCGACCAAGGAGACTTGGACGCTTGCTCAGGAGTCTTATTGCACACGACGGTCGGATTAGGAGTACCAGTCATTGGCGACTTCCACCTTGTGGGCTGCGGGCGCCTGCCGTGGGCGGCTGCGCCGAGAGTTTTGACTGCCAGTATTTCACAAACGCTGGGCGGGCTGGGAGCGTCAGCTACGGGCGATCTCCTTCCAACGCGGACTCATCACGCGTGGTCAGGGTCTGCCTCGAGCGAGCTGCGGGCACCAGCCGAGGGCGAGCTGCGGGCACCAGCCGAGGGCAAACGCCGGGCGGGCCGGGAGCGTCAGCTACGGGCGATCTCCTTCCGACGCGGACTCATCACGCGTGGTCAGGGTCTGCCTCGAGTGAGCTGCGGGCACCAGCCGAGGGCGAGCTGCGGGCACCAGCCGAGGGCAAACGCCGGGCGGGCCGGGAGCGTCAGCTACGGGCGATCTCCTTCCGACGCGGACTCATCACGCGTGGTCAGGGTCTGCCTCGAGCGAGCTGCGGGCACCAGCCGAGGGCAAACGCCGGGCGGGCCGGGAGCGTCAGCCACGAGCGATCTCCTTCCGAAGCGGGCTCATCACGCGCGGTCAGGGTCTGCCTCGGGCGGGCTGCGGGCACCAGCCGTGGGCGATCTGCGCCGAGAGCTTTGGCTCGGCGTCTCATGGGTGAGACCTCGAGGACGATGCTGCTATGTCCAAGGAACGCAGCTATCCGCTACTGCAAGCGTCGGGTGGGTCGGGAGCACCTTCCACGGGCGGCCTCCTTCTGGTGCGAACTAGCCGCGCACAGTCGGGGTCCACACCGGGCGGGCTGCATATACCTGCCGCAAGCGACCTCGCGTAGGGTCTCCGGGCGATGTACGAGCCACAGCCACGGGTTGGTCCCGGGCGGGCTGTGAGCCATGGCCATTGGTGCTTCTTCTCTCTGTGTTCTGCTCAAACTACCTCCCGCTACTGCCACGTGGACAACAAACTGGTGTGGCCTTGTGCCGAAAGTTGTGCCGTGTCTGCCCGTGATGTCACCAGATCGCTCAGCGAGCTAAGCTGCGTGGCATCAGGCCGCGTAAGGTGTCTCCGCCGCGTCTGCCCGTGATGTCACCAGATCGCTCAACGAGCTAAGCTGCGTGGCATCAGGCCGCGTATGGTGTCTCTATCGCGTCTGCCCGTGATGTCACCAGGTCGCTCAACGAGCTAAGCTGCGTGGCATCAGGCCGCGTATGGTGTCTCTGCCGCGTCTGCCCGTGATGTCACCAGGTCGCTCAACGAGCTAAGCTGCGTGGCATCAGGCCGCGTGAGGTGTCTCCGCCGCGTCTGCCCGTGATGTCACCAGGTCGCTCAACGAGCTAAGCTGCGTGGCATCAGGCCGCGCATGTGTTTCTGCCGCGTCTGCCCGTGATGTCACCAGGTCGCTCAACGAGCTAAGCTGCGTGGCATCAGGCCGCGTAAGGTGTCTCTGCCGCGTCTGCCCGTGATATCACCAGGTCGCTCAACGAGCTAAGCTGCGTGGCATCAGGCCGCGTAAGGTGTCTCTGCCGCGTCTGCCCGTGATGTCACCAGGTCGCTCAACGAGCTAAGCTGCGTGGCATCAGGCCGCGTATGGTGTTCTCCCCGACGATCCGAGGACCATACCCCGGACGAGGTAGCTAAATTGATAAAAAATAAATGACATCGCAAAAAGATCGATATGCATGAAAAATTCGATATGTGCGAAATAGTGGGGCCCTATAGCTTGAAAAAAATACAAAACGATAGAAATCGAACCAAAACAGAGCGTAAGGGCCACAGGGTGGAAGTCCAACGAGCGATGAAAGAATCAAAAAGCTAGCTACCCCCTGACCGGTTAAGGATCCTTAGAACCTCGGTTTAGGACTGCCCCGGGAAGCTCAAGGTCGCCCACTGGCTGCCTCTGAGGATCCCGGTCTTGCTTTAAGTCCGCACAATGGCGGACTACCCCGGGAAGCTCAAGGTTGCCCACTGGCTGCTTCTGAGGATCCCGGTCTTGCTTTAAGTCCGCACAACGGCGGACTGCCCCGGGAAGCTCAAGGTCGCCCACTGGCTGCCTCTGAGGATCCCGGTCTTGCTTTAAGTCCGCACAACGGCGGACTGCCCCGGGAAGCTCAAGGTCGCCCACTGGCTGCCTCTGAGGATCCCGGTCTTGCTTTAAGTCCGCACAACGGCGGACTACCCCGGGAAGCTCAAGGTTGCCCACTGGCTGCCTCTGAGGATCCCGGTCTTGCTTTAAGTCCGCACAACGGCGGACTACCCCGGGAAGCTCAAGGTTGCCCACTGGCTGCCTCTGAGGATCCCGGTCTTGCTTTAGGTCCGCGCAACGGTGGACTGTTCTTTGAGGACGCTGCACGTGAGCTGATCGCGTGCGAGCTGTTCGCTGTAGATTTCTATCGAGCACAGATTTGAACTAGTCCAAACACACTATCGCACAAAATGGTTTACAATAGGGCGCCTACGCACAAGGTAGGGGGCTGCTGCTGCTCGGCCATCTTCCCTCGGCGATCCAGCACCACATCTTCGAGCTTAATGTGTTGTTGGACCAAGGCAAAGAGCTCGATCATGGTGCGGGGATCAGAAATGACTATTGCGTCATGAAGCTCACCTCCTTCGGGGAGCGCGCTCCGAAAGGCACTCACGGCCGTCCGGTCTCGCCCTGCTGAGTCCTCAAGAGCGAGATAGGCGTTCCGGAATCGCATTGAGAAGCACCGGAGGGTCTCTCTTGCGCCCATGGTAAGACCGAACAGTGATTCGATCTGCTTCGGAGGTCGCCGATTGCACCGGTACTGTTCCATGAACAGCCCGGATAGAGCAGTGAAATTAGGGACCGAGCCCGGAGGTAACTTATGAAACCAGTCGAGGGCCGAACCCGCCAAGCTGCTCGGGAAGGCGCGGCACAGAACGTGGTCCTGATCCCGAAAGAATAACAACTTTCGGTATGCCAAGAGGTGGTCCACGGGGTCTTGCGACCCGTTGAACAAAACAAACTTTGGTGGGGTCCAGTGCTGAGGGAAACCTCCCTGGTGAACCTCGTTGGTGAAGGGCGAGCTTCCTCCCCGGACGGCGAGATCTTCTAAGAGGTCGACGGGCGTGCTAAGTAGCTGCCAGCGCTCGGGGTGATTTCCCAAAGACAGCTGCGCAGGTACCAAGCAATCCTGCGCGCTTCCTCGAAACCGGTTCGCAGCCTTGCTACGGTTGTGCTCGGGGGCGACGTCCTCTGACTCGCCCGAGCCCGCACCGGGGCTTCGTCGGCGATGAGGGGCCATTGGCAGGGTTGACTTTTTGCTGGAGCGCTGGGTGCCGAGTCGCTGCGGCCGCTCGAGCGCGGTCCCTCTCGTCCGGCGCGCCACTGCATCCTCCACAGGGGGCTCCTGCTGGGATGCCCGCCATGTGGGCGCCATAGTGGGCTGATGCGATGCTGGGACAAGGGGAGGTCGCACAGGGGAAACAACCCCTGCCGACACTCCTAGACGCTGGGACGGGATCACTGACTCTTCCCCCCGCGGGGTGAGCCCGGGGGAGAGATCAGTGATCCGGCTCGTCGCCGGAACCTGGCGCAGTCGCACTATCTCGCCCACCATGGCCCGCTGAGTGGCCAACACCTTCAAAAGGAGATGGCCGTTGAGCGGGACAGGGGGTTGTGATGCTTCAGCGAGCAGCTCGCTTTGTGCAGACTCGGCGTGGGCTTTCACCCGTGTCTGCCTCCGCGTGACCGGAGCCATCCGGGTGTCTGGAGAAGCACGGCTTTCAACCGCGTGGTCGTGGGCGTTCTCGCAGGAACCAGTCGAAGATCCCACAGACGGCGCCAAATGTTTGGGGGATTTTTCCTGGTCCTTGCGAGCCACCTGTAAGACCAAGAAAATAGAAACGTGAGAACGGCTGGCTCCCTTAGGAGCGCAGACCCTCCGACGCTCAAGTCAGTGATGGTAGCACAACGGAGAGCTGTTGTATACCAAAGTGGTAGGGAAAAGGATTTCGAACCTGTACTTTGGAGCCGGGGGTGGCACCTTTATAGCCTTCTGCGACCTATCGGGATGCAACACCTGGCCGCTTCTTCCGGCACCTTCTAGACCCCCACGTTTCGGCCCACATGGATCCCTGACAACCCTTGTCGCCTAGCTCGTCAGGCGGTGGAGTGGGGGAGAATATCTGTCTTGTCGCTGCCAGGTGGATCTTCTGGAATGTTCAAGTCTGGGAGGTCTCAAGGAATGTTCAAGTCTGGGAGGTCTCAAAACCGACTCTGGCGGGCTTCCGTGGACTACAATCGTCCACGTAGCTTCAGTGGGGTTTCGACACCTGGCAACCCTTCATGCTGCTCTATGGTGGGCGACCTCAGGTGGGAAGCCAGAGCGAGCTCGCCCTCCATTGCTCCGCCTTCTCTTCCTCATCTATCAAGAGTCGGACCTCGCAGGAGCGACCTCTTCGATAGACAGGGGAGTCTTGGCAAGCTTGGGCGGGCTCCTGAGCGAGCTTAGGCGAGCTCCCGAGCGAGCTTAGGAGAGCTCCCGAACAAGCTGGGACGAGCTCTTGAGTGAGCTTTGGCGAGCTCCTTCGCGTTCTTTGTCTAAGCCATTTACCGAACTTGGGCGAGCTCCTGTGCGAGCTTTGGGCGAGCTCCTTGCGAGCTGTTCGGGCGAGCTCCTTGCGAGCTGTTTTGGGCGAGCTCCTTGCGAGCTGTGGGGCGAGCTCCTTGCGAGCTGTTCGGGCGAGCTCCTTGCGAGCTGTGGGCGAGCTCCTTGCGAGCTGTTCGGATGCATGACGATCTAACTCCCGCTGCTTCTGCCAGCGCGTTCTCGTGCTGGCTGGGCGAGCTCCCGAGCGAGCTTAGGCGAGCTCCCGAACGAGCTTGGACGACCTCCTGAGAGAGTTTGATCGTCTCCCGAGCGAGCTCTTAGCCTGAGGCCCCTTCTGCCCAATGTGGATCCCGCTCCCTGTCAAGCTGACTTGGCGAGCACGGGGGAGGGTGAGCTCCTGGGCGGATTTCAGCTACCCCCAACAGATCGTACGAATGAATTAGAATGGATCGTGCGAATGAATTAGAATGAATCATACGAATGCATTAGAATAAATCGTACGAATGAATCGTACGATCCATTCTAATTCATTCGTCCGATCCATTCTAATTGATTAGTGCGAATGAGTTAGAATGGATATATTCGAGCGAATGAATTAGAACGCATTGTACGAATAAATTAGAATGGATCGTGCGCATGAATTAGAATAGATCGTACGAATGGATTAGAATGAATCGTACGAATGGATTAGAATGGATCGTACGAATGGACGAATGGATTAGAATGGATCGTACGAATGAATTAGAATGGATCATACAGATGAATTAGAAAGGTTACATTCGTGAGAATGAATTAGAATGGATCGTACGAATGAATTAGAATGGATCATGCGAATGAATTTGAATGGATCGTACGAATGAATTAGAATGGATCGACCGAATGAATTAGAATGGATATATTCGAGCGAATGAATTAGAATAGATCGTAGGAATGAATTAGAATGGATCATACGAATGAATTAGAATAGATCATGCGAATGAATTAGAATGGATTGTACGAATGCATTAGAATGGATACATTCGTGCGAATGAATTAGAATGGATTGTACGAATGAATTAGAATGGATCATGCGAATGAATTAGAATGAATCGTACGAATGAATTAGAATGGATCGTACGAATGAATTGGAATGGATACATTTGTACGAATAAATTAGAATGGATTGTACGAATGAATTAGAATGGATTGTACGAATGAATTAGAATGGATTGTATGAACAAATTAGAATGGATCGTACGAATGAATTAGAATTGATCGTGCGAATGAATTAGAACGGATCATAGGAATGAATTAGAATGGATCGTGCAAATGAATTAGAATGGATCGTACGAATGAATTAGAATGGATCGTGCGAATGAATTAGAATGGATCGTGCGAATGAATTAGAATGGATACATTCGTATAAATGAATTAGAATAGATCATGCGAATGAATTAGAATGGATCCTACGAATGAATTAGAATGGATACATTTGTGCGAATGAATTAGAATGGATCGTACGAATGAATTAGAATGAATCATACGAATGAATTAGAATGGATCATAGGAATGAATTAGAATACATCATGTGAATGAATTAGAATGGATCGTACGTTTGAATTAGATTGGATTGTGCGAATGAATTAGAATGGATACATTCGTGCGAATGAATTAGAATGGATCGTACGAATGGATTAGAATGGATCGTACGAATGAATTAGAATGGATCGTACGAATGAATTAGAATGGATTGTGCGAATGAATTAGAATGAATCGTACGAATGAATTAGAATGGATACATTTGTATGAATAAATTAGAATGGATTAGAATGGATCGTACGAATGGATTAGAACGGATCGTACGAATGGATTAGAATGGATCGTACGAATGGATTAGAATGGATCGTACGAATGAATTAGAATGGATCGTACAAATGAATTAGAATGGATACATTTGTACGAATAAATTAGAATGGATTCGTACGAATGAATTAGAATGGATCGTACGAATGTATCCATCTAATTCATTCGTCCGATCCATTCTAATTCATTCGCACGAATGTATCCATTCTAATTCATTCATACAATCCATTCTAATTCATTCGCACTATCCATTCTAATTCATTCGTATGATCCATTCTAATTCATTCCTACGATCTATTCTAATTCATTCGCTCGAATGTATCCATTCTAATTCTTTCATTCGATCCATTCTAATTCATTCGTACGATCCATTCAAATTCATTCGCATGATCCATTCTAATTCATTCGTACGATCCATTCTAATTCATTCTCACGAACCATTCTAATTCATTCGTACGATCCATTATAATTCATTCGCACGATCCATTTGTGCGAATGAATTAGATTGCATCGTAAAAATGAATTTGAATGGATCAGACGAATGAATTAGAATGGATCGTACGAACAAATTAGAATGGATCATAGGAATGAATTAGAATGGATCGTGCAAATGAATTAGAATGGATACATTCGTGCGAATAAATTAGAATGGATCGTGCGAATGAATTAGAATGGATCGTGCGAATGAATTAGAATGGATATATTTGAACGAATAAATTAGAATGGATCATACGAATGAATTAGAATGGAGCGTACGAATGAATTAGAATCGATCATAGGAATGAATTAGAATGGATCGTACGAATGGATTAGAATGGATCGTACGAATGGATTATAACGCATTGTACGAATGAATTAGAATAGATACATTTGTGCGAATGAATTAGATTGCATCGTACGAATGAATTAGAATAGATCGTAGGAATGAATTAGAATGGATCGTACGAATGAATTAGTATGGATCATGCGAATGAATTTCAATGGTTCGTACGAATGAATTAGAATGGATCGTACAAATGAATTAGAATGGATCGTGCGAATGAATTAGAATGGATACATTCATGCGAATGAATTAGAATGAATCGTACCAATGAATTAAAATGGATCATACGAATGAATTAGAATGGATCGTACAAATGAATTAGAATGGATCGTGCGAATGAATTAGAATGGATCGTACGAACGAATTAGAATGGATCGTAATCGATCGTACGAACAAATTAGAATGGATCGTACGAATAAATTAGAATGGATACATTCGAGCGAATGAATTAGAATGGATCGTACGAATGAATTAGAATGGATCATCGAAATAAATTAGAATGGATCGTGCAAATGAATTAGAATGGATACATTCGTGCGAATGAATTTGAATGGATCGTAGGAATGAATTAGAATGGATCATACGAATGAATTAGAATGGTTACATTCGTGCGAATGAATTAGAATGGATCGTACGAATGGATTAGAATGGATCATAGGAATGAATTTGAATGGATCGTACGAATGAATTAGAATGGATCGTACAAATGAATTAGAAAGGTTACATTTGTGAGAATGAATTAGAATAGATCGTACGATTCATTCTAATTCATTCGTACGATCCATTCAAATTCATTCGCACGATCCATTCTAATTCATTCATATGATTCATGCTAATTCATTCGTAGATCCATTCTAATTCATTCCTACGATCCATTCTAATTCATTCGCACGAATGTATCCATTCTAATTCATTTGCACGATCCATTCTAATTCATTCCTATGATCCATTCTAATTCATTCGTATGATCCATTCTAATTCATTCGCTCAAATGTATCCATTCTAATTCGTTCATACGATCCATTCTAATTCGTTCGTACGATCCATTCTAATCCATTCGTATGATTCATTCTAATTCATTCATACGATCCATTCTAATTCATTCGCACGAATGTATCATACGAATGAATTACAATGGATCATGCGAATGAATTAAAATGGATCGTACAAATAAATTAGAATGGATCGTCCGAATGAATTAGAATGGATTGTACGAACGAATTAGAATGGATCGTATGAACGAATTAGAATGGATTGTACGAATGAATTAGAATGGATACATTCGAGCGAATGAATTAGAATGGATCGTACGAATGAATTAGATTGGATCATAGGAATGAATTAGAATGGATCATGCAAATGAATTAGAATGGATACATTCGTGCGAATAAATTAAAATGGATCGTACGAATGAATTAGAATGGATCTACGAATGAATTAGAATGAATCATACAAATGAATTAGAATGGATCGTGCGAATGAATTTGAATGGATCGTACGAATGAATTAGAATGAATCGTGTGATCCATTCTAATTCATTCTCACAAATGTAGCCTTTCTAATTCATTTGTACGATCCATTCTAATTCATTCGTACGATCCATTCTAATTCATTCTATGATCCATTCTAATCCATTCGTACGATCCATTCTAATTCATTCGCACGAATGTAACCATTCTAATTCATTTGTACGATCCATTCTAATTTATTCCTACGATCCATTCTAATTCATTCGCACGAATGTATCCATTCTAATTCATTTGCACGATCCATTCTAATTTATTCCTATGATCCATTCTAATTTATTCGTACGATCCATTCTAATTCATTCGCTCGAATGTATCCATTCTAATTCATTCGTACGATCCATTCTAATTCGTTCATGCGATCCATTCTAATTCGTTCATACGATCCATTCTAATTCGTTCGTACGATCCATTCTAATTCATTCGCACGATCCATTCTAATTCATTTGTATGATCCATTTTAATTCATTATTATGATCCATTCTAATTCATTCGTACGATCCATTCTAATTCATTCGCACGAATGTATCCATTCTAATTCATTCACACGATCCATTCTAATTCATTCGTTCGATCCATTCTAATTCATTCGTACGATCCATTCATATTCATTCGCACTATCCATTCTAATTCATTCGTACGATCCATTCTAATTCATTCGTACGATCCATTCTAATTAAGTCGCACAAATGTATCCATTCTAATTCATTCGTACGATCCATTCTAATTCGTTCATATGATCTATTCTAATTCGTTCGTACGATCCATTCTAATTCGTTCTTACGATCCATTCTAATTCATTCGCATGATCCATTCTAATTCATTCGCACGATCCATTCTAATTCTTTCATATGATCCATTCTAATTCATTCGCACGAATGTATCCATTCTAGTTCATTCATACGCTCCATTCTAATTCATTCGTACGCTCCATTCTTATTCATCGCACAAATGTATCCATTCTAATTCATTCGTACGATCTATTCTAATTCATTCGCACGATCGATTCTAATTCATTCGTATGATCCATTCTAATTCATTCGTACGATCCATTCTAATTCTTTCGTACGATCCATTCTAATTCATTCGCACGATCTATTCTAATTCATTCGTACAATCCAGTCTAATTCATTCGTATGATCCATTCTAATTCATTCGTACGATCCACTCTAATTCATTCGTACGATCCATTCTAATTCTTTCGCACGAATGCATCCATTCTAATTCATTTGTACGATCCATTCTAATTCATTCGTATGATCCATTCTAATTCATTCCTATGATCCATTCTAATCCATTCGTACCATCCATTCTAATTCATTCGTACAAATGTATCTATTCTAATTCATTCGGTCGAATGTATCCATTCTAATTCATTCTCACGAATGTAACCTTTCTAATTCATTTGTATGATCCATTCTAATTCATTCGTACGATCCATTCTAATCCATTCGTACGATCCATTCTAATCCATTCATACGATCCATTCTAATTCATTCTCACAAATGTGTCCATTCTAATTCAATCGTACGATCCATTCTAATTCATTCGTACGATCCATTCTAATTCATTCGTATGATCAATTCTAATTCATTCGCACGATCCATTCTAATTCATTCGTACGATCCATTCTAATTCATTCTCACGAATGTATCCATTCTAATTCATTCGTACGATCCATTCTAATTCATTCGTACAATCCATTCTAATTCATTCGCACGAATATATCCATTCTAATGTATTTGCACGAATGTATCCATTCTAATTCATTCGTACAATTCATTCTAATTCATTCGTACGATCTAATTCATTCGCACGATCCATTCTAATTCATTCGTACGATCCATTCTAATTCATTCTCACAAATGTAACCTTTCTAATTCATTTATACAATCCATTCTAATTCATTCGTACGCTCCATTCTTATTCATCGCACAAATGAATTAGAATGGATCGTACGAATGAATTAGAATAGATCGTAGGAATGAATTAGAATGGATCGTACGAATGAATTATAATGGATCGTGCGAATGAATTAGAATGGATCGTACGAATGAATTAGAATGAATCGTTAGAATGAATTAGAATGGATCGTACAAATGAATTAGAATGGATACATTCGTGCGAATGAATTAGAATGGATCGTATGAACGAATTAGAATGGATCGTATGAATTAGAATGGATACATTTGTGCGAATGAATTAGAATGGATCGTACGAATGAATTAGAATGGATCGTACGAATGGATTAGAATGGATCGTGCAAATGAATTAGAATGGATTGCACGAATGTATCCATTCTAATTCATTCGTACGAATGGATTAGAATGGATCGTACGAATGAATTAGAATGGATCGTACGAATGGATTAGAAAGGATACATTCGAGCGAATGAATTAGAATAGATCGTGCGAATGAATAAGAATGAATCGTACGAATGCATTAGAATGCATCGCACGAATGAATTAGAATGAATCGTACGATCCATTCTAATTCATTCGTACGATCCATTCTAATTCATTCCTACGATCCATTCTAATTCATTCGCAAATTTGAATGGATCGTACGAATAAATTAGAATGGATCGTGCGAATGAATTAGAAATGTAACCTTTCTAATTCATTTGTATGATCCATTCTAATTCATTCGTACGATCCATTCTAATTCATTCCTATGATCCATTCTAATCTATTCATACGATCCATTCTAATTCATTCGCACGAATATAACCATTCTAATTCATTCGTACGATCCATTCTAATTCATTTGCACAAATGTATCCATTCTAATTCATTTGCATGATCCATTCTAATTCATTCCTATGATTCATTCTAATTCATTCGCACGATCCATTCTAATTCATTTGTACGATCCATTTTAATTTATTCGTATGATCCATTCTAATTCATTTGTACGATCCATTCGAATTCATTCGCATGAATGTATCCATTCTAATTCATTCGCATGATCCATTCTAATTCATTCGTTCGATCCATTCTAATTCATTCGTATGATCCATTCAAATTCATTCGCACTATCCATTCTAATTCATTCGTACGATCCATTCTAATTCATTCGTACGATCTATTCTAATTAATTCGAACAAATGTATCCATTCTAATTCATTCGTACGATCCATTCTAATTCGTTCGTACGATCCATTCTAATTCGTTCGTACGATCCATTCTAATTCATTCGCACGATCCATTCTAATTCTTTCATATGATCCATTCTAATTCATTCGCACGAATGTATCTATTCTAGTTCATTCGTACGCACCATTCTAATTCATTCGTACGCTCCATTCTTATTCATCGCACAAATGTATCTATTCTAATTCATTCGTATGTTCCATTCTAATTCATTCGCACGATCGATTCTAATTCATTCGTATGATCCATTCTAATTCATTCATACGATCCATTCTAATTCTTTCGTACGATCCATTCTGATTCATTCGCGCGATCTATTCTAATTTATTCGTACAATCCAGTCTAATTCATTCGTACGATCCTTTCTAATTCATTCCTATGATCCATTCTAATTCATTCGCTCGAATGTATCTATTCTAATTCATTCGTACGATCCATTCTAATCCATTCGTACGATCCATTCTAATTCATTCGTACGATCCATTCTAATTCATTCTCACGAATGTAACCATTCTAATTCATTCGCACGATCCATTCTAATTCATTTGTACGATCCATTTTAATTCATTCGTACGATCCATTCTAATTCATTCGCTTGAATGTATCCATTCTAATTCATTCGTACGATCCATTCTAATTCATTCGTATGATTCATTCTAATTCATTCGCACAAATGTATCCATTCAAATTCATTCGTATGATACATTCGTGCGAATGAATTAGAATGGATCGTACGAATGAATTAGAATGGATCGTATGAATGAATTAGAATAGATCGTGTGAATAAATTAGAATGGATCATACGAATGAATTAGAATGGGTCGTACGAATGAATTAGAATGGGTACATTCGAGCGAATGAATTAGAATGGATCGTACGAATGAATTAAAATGGATCGTACAAATGAATTAGAATGGATCGTGCGAATGAATTAGAATGGACCGTACGAATGAATTAGAATAGATCGTGCGAATAAATTAGAATGGATCATACGAATGAATTAGAATGGATCGTACGAATGAATTAGAATGGATACATTCGAGCGAATGAATTAGAATGGATCCTACGAATGAATTAAAAAGGATCGTACAAATGAATTAGAATGGATCATGCGAATGAATTAGAATGGATCGTACGAACGAATTAGAATGGATCGTACGAACGAATTAGAATGGATCGTTTGAATGAATTAGAATGGATACATTTGAGCGAATGAATTAGAATGGATCGTACAAATGAATTAGAATGGATCATAGGAATGAATTAGAATGGATCGTACGATTCATTCTAATTCATTCGCATGATCCATTCTAATTCATTCGTTCGATCAATTCTAATTCATTTATACGATCCATTCTAATTCATTCGCACAATCCATTCTAATTCATTCGTACGATCCATTCTAATTCATTCGTATGATCCATTCTAACTCATTCGATGGATCCATTCTAACTCATTCGTACGATCCATTCTAATTCAATTCGCACGATCCATTCTAATTTATTCGTACGATCCATTCTAATTCATTCATACGATCTATTCTAATTCATTCGCATGAATGTAACCATTCTAATTCATTCGTATAATTCATTCTAATTCATTTGTATGAGCTATTCTAATTCATTCGTACAATCCATTCTAATTTATTCGTACGATCCATTCTAATACATTCGTACGATCTATTCTAATTCAATTCGTGCAATCCATTCAAATTCATTCGCACAAATGTATGCATTCTAATTCATTCGTATGATCCATTCTAATTCATTCGCACGAATGTATCCATTCTAATGCATTCGTACGATCCATTCTAATTCATTCGCACGATCTATTCTAATTCATTCATACGATCCATTCTTATTCATTCGTATGATCCATTCTAACTCATTCTGTGGATCCATTCTAATTCATTCGTATGATCCATTCTAATTCATTCGCACGATCCATTCTAACTCATTCGTACGATCTATTCTAATTCATTTGTACGATCCATTCTAATTTATTTGCACGAATATACGATCCATTCTAATTCATTCGCACAAATGTATTCATTCTAATTCATTCGTACGATCCATTCTAATTCATTCGTATGATCTATTCTAATTCATTCGCATGATCCATTCTAATTCATTCGTACGATCCATTCTAATTCATTCGTCCGATCCATTCTAATTCGTTCATACGATCCATTCTAATTCGTTCGTACGATCCATTCTAATTCGTTCGTACGATCCATTCTAATCCATTCGTATGATCCATTCTAATTCATTCATACGATCCATTCTAATTCATTCGCACGAATGTATCATACGAATGAATTACAATGGATCATGCGAATGAATTAAAATGGATCGTACAAATAAATTAGAATGGATCGTCCGAATGAATTAGAATGGATCGTACGAACGAATTAGAATGGATTGTACGAATGAATTAGAATGGATACATTCGAGCGAATGAATTAGAATGGATCGTACGAATGAATTAGATTGGATCATAGGAATGAATTAGAATGGATCATGCAAATGAATTAGAATGGATACATTCGTGCGAATAAATTAAAATGGATTGTAGGAATGAATTAGAATGGATCTACGAATGAATTAGAATGAATCATACAAATGAATTAGAATGGATCGTGCGAATGAATTTGAATGGATCGTACGAATGAATTAGAATGAATCGTGCGATCCATTCTAATTCATTCTCACAAATGTAACCTTTCTAATTCATTTGTACGATCCATTCTAATTCATTCGTACGATCCATTCTAATTCATTCTATGATCCATTCTAATCCATTCGTACGATCCATTCTAATTCATTCGCACGAATGTAACCATTCTAATTCATTTGTACGATCCATTCTAATTTATTCCTACGATCCATTCTAATTCATTCGCACGAATGTATCCATTCTAATTCATTTGCACGATCCATTCTAATTTATTCCTATGATCCATTCTAATTTATTCGTACGATCCATTCTAATTCATTCGCTCGAATGTATCCATTCTAATTCATTCGCTCGAATGTATCCATTCTAATTCATTCGTACGATCCATTCTAATTCGTTCATGCGATCCATTCTAATTCGTTCGTACGATCCATTCTAATTCGTTCGTACGATCTATTCTAATTCATTCGCACGATCCATTCTAATTCATTTGTACGATCCATTTTAATTCATTATTATGATCCATTCTAATTCATTCGTACGATCCATTCTAATTCATTCGCACGAATGTATCCATTCTAATTCATTCACACGATCCATTCTAATTCATTCGTTCGATCCATTCTAATTCATTCGTACGATCCATTCATATTCATTCGCACTATCCATTCTAATTCACTCGTACGATCCATTCTAATTCATTCGTACGATCCATTCTAATTAAGTCGCACAAATGTATCCATTCTAATTCATTCGTACGATCCATTCTAATTCGTTCATATGATCCATTCTAATTCGTTCGTACGATCCATTCTAATTCGTTCGTACGATCCATTCTAATTCATTCGCACGATCCATTCTAATTCATTCGCACGATCCATTCTAATTCTTTCATATGATCCATTCTAATTCATTCGCACGAATGTATCCATTCTAGTTCATTCATACGCTCCATTCTAATTCATTCGTACGCTCCATTCTTATTCATCGCACAAATGTATCCATTCTAATTCATTCGTACGATCTATTCTAATTCATTCGCACGATCGATTCTAATTCATTCGTATGATCCATTCTAATTCATTCGTACGATCCATTCTAATTCTTTCGTACGATCCATTCTAATTCATTCGCACGATCTATTCTAATTCATTCGTACAATCCAGTCTAATTCATTCGTATGATCCATTCTAATTCATTCGTACGATCCACTCTAATTCATTCGTACGATCCATTCTAATTCTTTCACACGAATGTATCCATTCTAATTCATTTGTGCGATCCATTCTAATTCATTCGTATGATCCATTCTAATTCATTCCTATGATCCATTCTAAACCATTCGTACCATCCATTCTAATTCATTCGTACAAATGTATCTATTCTAATTCATTCGGTCGAATGTATCCATTCTAATTCATTCTCACGAATGTAACCTTTCTAATTCATTTGTATGATCCATTCTAATTCATTCGTACGATCCATTCTAATCCATTCGTACGATCCATTCTAATCCATTCGTACGATCCATTCTAATTCATTCTCACAAATGTATCCATTCTAATTCAATCGTACGATCCATTCTAATTCATTCGTACGATCCATTCTAATTCATTCGTATGATCAATTCTAATTCATTCGCATGATCCATTCTAATTCATTCGTACGATCCATTCTAATTCATTCTCACGAATGTATCCATTCTAATTCATTCGTACGATCCATTCTAATTCATTCGTACAATCCATTCTAATTCATTCGCACGAATATATCCATTCTAATGTATTTGCACGAATGTATCTATTCTAATTCATTCGTACAATTCATTCTAATTCATTCGTACGATCTAATTCATTCGCACGATCCATTCTAATTCATTCGTACGATCCATTCTAATTCATTCTCACAAATGTAACCTTTCTAATTCATTTATACGATCCATTCTAATTCATTCGTACGCTCCATTCTTATTCATCGCACAAATGAATTAGAATGGATCGTACGAATGAATTAGAATAGATCATAGGAATGAATTAGAATGGATCGTACGAATGAATTAGAATGGATCGTGCGAATGAATTAGAATGGATCGTACGAATGAATTAGAATGAATCGTAAGAATGAATTAGAATGGATCGTACAAATGAATTAGAATGGATACATTCGTGCGAATGAATTAGAATGGATCGTATGAACGAATTAGAATGGATCGTATGAATTAGAATGGATACATTTGTGCGAATGAATTAGAATGGATCGTACGAATGAATTAGAATGGATCGTACGAATGGATTAGAATGGATCGTGCAAATGAATTAGAATGGATTGCACGAATGTATCCATTCTAATTCATTCGTACGAATGGATTAGAATGGATCGTACTAATGAATTAGAATGGATCGTACGAATGGATTAGAAAGGATACATTCGAGCGAATGAATTAGAATAGATCGTGCAAATGAATAAGAATGAATCGTACGAATGCATTAGAATGCATCGCATGAATGAATTAGAATGAATCGTACGATCCATTCTAATTCATTCGTACGATCCATTCTAATTCATTCCTACGATCCATTCTAATTCATTCGCAAATTTGAATGGATCGTACGAATGAATTAGAATGGATCGTGCGAATGAATTAGAATTGATCGTACGAATGAATTTGAATGGATCGTACGAATGAATTAGACTGAATCGTATGATCCATTCTAATTCATTCTCAGAAATGTAACCTTTCTAATTCATTTGTACGATCCATTCTAATTCATTCGTACGATCCATTCTAATTCATTCCTATGATCCATTCTAATCTATTCGTACGATCCATTCTAATTCATTCGCACGAATGTAACCATTCTAATTCATTCGTACGATCCATTCTAATTCATTTGCACAAATGTATCCATTCTAATTCATTTGCATGATCCATTCTAATTCATTCCTATGATTCATTCTAATTCATTCGCACGATCCATTCTAATTCATTTGTACGATCCATTTTAATTTATTCGTATGATCCATTCTAATTCATTTGTACGATCCATTCGAATTCATTCGCACGAATGTATCCATTCTAATTCATTCGCATGATCCATTCTAATTCATTCGTTCGATCCATTCTAATTCATTCGTATGATCCATTCAAATTCATTTGCACTATCCATTCTAATTCATTCGTACGATCCATTCTAATTCATTCGTACGATATATTCTAATTAATTCAAACAAATGTATCCATTCTAATTCATTCGTACGATCCATTCTAATTCGTTCGTACGATCCATTCTAATTCGTTCGTACGATCCATTCTAATTCATTCGCACGATCCATTCTAATTCTTTCATATGATCCATTCTAATTCATTCGCAAGAATGTATCCATTCTAGTTCATTCGTACGCACCATTCTAATTCATTCGTACGCTCCATTCTTATTCATCGCACAAATGTATCTATTCTAATTCATTCGTATGTTCCATTCTAATTCATTCGCACGATCGATTCTAATTCATTCGTATGATCCATTCTAATTCATTCGTACGATCCATTCTAATTCTTTCGTACGATCCATTCTGATTCATTCGCGCGATCTATTCTAATTTATTCGTACAATCCAGTCTAATTCATTCGTACGATCCATTCTAATTCATTCCTACGATCCATTCTAATTCATTCGCTCGAATGTATCCATTCTAATTCATTCGTACGATCCATTCTAATCCATTCGTACGATCCATTCTAATTCATTCGTACGATCCATTCTAATTCATTCTCACGAATGTAACCATTCTAATTCATTCGCACGATCCATTCTAATTCATTTGTACGATCCATTTTAATTCATTCGTACGATCCATTCTAATTCATTCGCTTGAATGTATCCATTCTAATTCATTCGTCCGATCCATTCGTACGATCCATTCTAATTCATTCGTATGATTCATTCTAATTCATTCGCACAAATGTATCCATTCAAATTCATTCGTATGATACATTCGTGCGAATGAATTAGAATGGATCGTACGAATGAATTAGAATGGATCGTATGAATGAATTAGAATAGATCGTGTGAATAAATTAGAATGGATCATACGAATGAATTAGAATGGGTCGTACGAATGAATTAGAATGGATACATTCGAGCGAATGAATTAGAATGGATCGTACGAATGAATTAAAATGGATCGTACAAATGAATTAGAATGGATCGTGCGAATGAATTAGAATGGACCGTACGAATGAATTAGAATATATCGTGCGAATAAATTAGAATGGATCATACGAGTGAATTAGAATGGATCGTACGAATGAATTAGAATGGATACATTCGAGCGAATGAATTAGAATGGATCCTACGAATGAATTAAAATGGATCGTACAAATGAATTAGAATGGATCGTGCGAATGAATTAGAATCGATCATACGAACGAATTAGAATGGATCGTACGAACGAATTAGAATGGATCGTTTGAATGAATTAGAATGGATACATTTGAGCGAATGAATTAGAATGGATCGTACAAATGAATTAGAATGGATCATAGGAATGAATTAGAATGGATCGTACGATTCATTCTAATTCATTCGCATGATCCATTCTAATTCATTCGTTCGATCAATTCTAATTCATTTATATGATCCATTCTAATTCATTCGCACAATCCATTCTAATTCATTCGTACGATCCATTCTAATTCATTCGTATGATCCAGTCTAACTCATTCGATGGATCCATTCTAACTCATTCGTACGATCCATTCTAATTCAATTCGCACGATCCATTCTAATTTATTCATACGATCCATTCTAATTCATTCATACGATCTATTCTAATTCATTCGCACGAATGTAACCATTCTAATTCATTCGTACAATTCATTCTAATTCATTCGTATGAGCTATTCTAATTCATTCGTACAATCCATTCTAATTCATTCGTACGATCCATTCTAATACATTCGTACGATCTATTTTAATTCAATTCGTGCAATCCATTCAAATTCATTCGCACAAATGTATGCATTCTAATTCATTCGTATGATCCATTCTAATTCATTCGCACGAATGTATCCATTCTAATGCATTCGTACGATCCATTCTAATTCATTCGCACGATCTATTCTAATTCATTCATACGATCCATTCTTATTCATTCGTATGATCCATTCTAACTCATTCGGTGGATCCATTCTAATTCATTCGTATGATCCATTCTAATTCATTCGCACGATCCATTCTAACTCATTCGTACGATCCATTCTAATTCATTTGTACGATCTATTCTAATTTATTTGCACGAATATACGATCCATTCTAATTCATTCGCACAAATGTATTCATTCTAATTCATTCGTACGATCCATTCTAATTCATTCGTATGATCTATTCTAATTCATTCGCATGATCCATTCTAATTCATTCGTACGATCCATTCTAATTCATTCGTCCGATCCATTCTAATTCGTTCATACGATCCATTCTAATTCGTTCGTACGATCCATTCTAATTCGTTCGTACGATCCATTCTAATCCATTCGTATGATCCATTCTAATTCATTCATACGATCCATTCTAATTCATTCGCACGAATGTATCATACGAATGAATTACAATGGATCATGCGAATGAATTAAAATGGATCGTACAAATAAATTAGAATGGATCGTCCGAATGAATTAGAATGGATCGTACGAACGAATTAGAATGGATTGTACGAATGAATTAGAATGGATACATTCGAGCGAATGAATTAGAATGGATCGTACGAATGAATTAGATTGGATCATAGGAATGAATTAGAATGGATCATGCAAATGAATTAGAATGGATACATTCGTGCGAATAAATTAAAATGGATTGTAGGAATGAATTAGAATGGATCTACGAATGAATTAGAATGAATCATACAAATGAATTAGAATGGATCGTGCGAATGAATTTGAATGGATCGTACGAATGAATTAGAATGAATCGTGCGATCCATTCTAATTCATTCTCACAAATGTAACCTTTCTAATTCATTCTCACAAATGTAACCTTTCTAATTCATTTGTACGATCCATTCTAATTCATTCGTACGATCCATTCTAATTCATTCTATGATCCATTCTAATCCATTCGTACGATCCATTCTAATTCATTCGCACGAATGTAACCATTCTTATTCATTTGTACGATCCATTCTAATTTATTCCTACGATCCATTCTAATTCATTCGCACGAATGTATCCATTCTAATTCATTTGCACGATCCATTCTAATTTATTCCTATGATCCATTCTAATTTATTCGTACGATCCATTCTAATTCATTCGCTCGAATGTATCCATTCTAATTCATTCGTACGATCCATTCTAATTCGTTAATGCGATCCATTCTAATTCGTTCGTACGATCCATTCTAATTCGTTCGTACGATCCATTCTAATTCATTCGCACGATCCATTCTAATTCATTTGTACGATCCATTTTAATTCATTATTATGATCCATTCTAATTCATTCGTACGATCCATTCTAATTCATTCGCACGAATGTATCCATTCTAATTCATTCACACGATCCATTCTAATTCATTCGTTCGATCCATTCTAATTCATTCGTACGATCCATTCATATTCATTCGCACTATCCATTCTAATTCACTCGTACGATCCATTCTAATTCATTCGTACGATCCATTCTAATTAAGTCGCACAAATGTATCCATTCTAATTCATTCGTACGATCCATTCTAATTCGTTCATATGATCCATTCTAATTCGTTCGTACGATCCATTCTAATTCGTTCGTACGATCCATTCTAATTCATTCGCACGATCCATTCTAATTCATTCGCACGATCCATTCTAATTCTTTCATATGATCCATTCTAATTCATTCGCACGAATGTATCCATTCTAGTTCATTCATACGCTCCATTCTAATTCATTCGTACGCTCCATTCTTATTCATCGCACAAATGTATCCATTCTAATTCATTCGTACGATCTATTCTAATTCATTCGCACGATCGATTCTAATTCATTCGTATGATCCATTCTAATTCATTCGTACGATCCATTCTAATTCTTTCGTACGATCCATTCTAATTCATTCGCACGATCTATTCTAATTCATTCGTACAATCCAGTCTAATTCATTCATATGATCCATTCTAATTCATTCGTACGATCCACTCTAATTCATTCGTACGATCCATTCTAATTCTTTCACACGAATGCATCCATTCTAATTCATTTGTGCGATCCATTCTAATTCATTCGTATGATCCATTCTAATTCATTCCTATGATCCATTCTAATCCATTCGTACCATCCATTCTAATTCATTCGTACAAATGTATCAATTCTAATTCATTCGGTCGAATGTATCTATTCTAATTCATTCTCACGAATGTAACCTTTCTAATTCATTTGTATGATCCATTCTAATTCATTCGTACGATCCATTCTAATCCATTCGTACGATCCATTCTAATCCATTCGTACGATCCATTCTAATTCATTCTCACAAATGTATCCATTCTAATTCAATCGTACGATCCATTCTAATTCATTCGTACGATCCATTCTAATTCATTCGTATGATCAATTCTAATTCATTCGCATGATCCATTCTAATTCATTTGTACGATCCATTCTAATTCATTCTCACGAATGTATCCATTCTAATTCATTCGTACGATCCATTCTAATTCATTCGTACAATCCATTCTAATTCATTCGCACGAATATATCCATTCTAATGTATTTGCACGAATGTATCTATTCTAATTCATTCGTTCAATTCATTCTAATTCATTCGTACGATCTAATTCATTCGCACGATCCATTCTAATTCATTCGTACGATCCATTCTAATTCATTCTCACAAATGTAACCTTTCTAATTCATTTATACGATCCATTCTAATTCATTCGTACGCTCCATTCTTATTCATCGCACAAATGAATTAGAATGGATCGTACGAATGAATTAGAATAGATCGTAGGAATGAATTAGAATGGATCGTACGAATGAATTAGAATGGATCGTGCGAATGAATTAGAATGGATCGTACGAATGAATTAGAATGAATCGTAAGAATGAATTAGAATGGATCGTACAAATGAATTAGAATGGATACATTCGTGCGAATGAATTAGAATGGATCGTATGAACGAATTAGAATGGATCGTATGAATTAGAATGGATACATTTGTGCGAATGAATTAGAATGGATCGTACGAATGAATTAGAATGGATCGTACGAATGGATTAGAATGGATCGTGCAAATGAATTAGAATGGATTGCACGAATGTATCCATTCTAATTCATTCGTACGAATGGATTAGAATGGATCGTACGAATGAATTAGAATGGATCGTACGAATGGATTAGAAAGGATACATTCGAGCGAATGAATTAGAATAGATCGTGCGAATGAATAAGAATGAATCGTACGAATGCATTAGAATGCATCGCACGAATGAATTAGAATGAATCGTACGATCCATTCTAATTCATTCGTACGATCCATTCTAATTCATTCCTACGATCCATTCTAATTCATTCGCAAATTTGAATGGATCGTACGAATGAATTAGAATGGATCGTGCGAATGAATTAGAATGGATCGTACGAATGAATTTGAATGGATCGTACGAATGAATTAGACTGAATCGTATGATCCATTCTAATTCATTCTCAGAAATGTAACCTTTCTAATTCATTTGTACGATCCATTCTAATTCATTCGTACGATCCATTCTAATTCATTCCTATGATCCATTCTAATCTATTCGTACGATCCATTCTAATTCATTCGCACGAATGTAACCATTCTAATTCATTCGTACGATCCATTCTAATTCATTTGCACAAATGTATCCATTCTAATTCATTTGCATGATCCATTCTAATTCATTCCTATGATTCATTCTAATTCATTCGCACGATCCATTCTAATTCATTTGTACGATCCATTTTAATTTATTTATATGATCCATTCTAATTCATTTGTACGATCCATTCGAATTCATTCGCACGAATGTATCCATTCTAATTCATTCGCATGATCCATTCTAATTCATTCGTTCGATCCATTCTAATTCATTCGTATGATCCATTCAAATTCATTCGCACTATCCATTCTAATTCATTCGTACGATCCATTCTAATTCATTCGTACGATCTATTCTAATTAATTCGAACAAATGTATCCATTCAAATTCATTCGTACGATCCATTCTAATTCGTTCGTACGATCCATTCTAATTCGTTCGTACGATCCATTCTAATTCATTCGCACGATCCATTCTAATTCTTTCATATGATCCATTCTAATTCATTCGCACGAATGTATCCATTCTAGTTCATTCGTACGCACCATTCTAATTCATTCGTACGCTCCATTCTTATTCATCGCACAAATGTATCTATTCTAATTCATTCGTATGTTCCATTCTAATTCATTCGCACGATCGATTCTAATTCATTCGTATGATCCATTCTAATTCATTCGTACGATCCATTCTAATTCTTTCGTACGATCCATTCTGATTCATTCGTGCGATCTATTCTAATTTATTCGTACAATCCAGTCTAATTCATTCGTACGATCCATTCTAATTCATTCCTACGATCCATTCTAATTCATTCGCTCGAATGTATCCATTCTAATTCATTCGTACGATCCATTCTAATCCATTCGTACGATCCATTCTAATTCATTCGTACGATCCATTCTAATTCATTCTCACGAATGTAACCATTCTAATTCATTCGCACGATCCATTCTAATTCATTTGTACGATCCATTTTAATTCATTCGTACGATCCATTCTAATTCATTCGCTTGAATGTATCCATTCTAATTCATTCGTACGATCCATTCGTACGATCCATTCTAATTCATTCTTATGATTCATTCTAATTCATTCGCACAAATGTATCCATTCAAATTCTTTCGTATGATACATTCGTGCGAATGAATTAGAATGGATCGTACGAATGAATTAGAATGGATCGTATGAATGAATTAGAATAGATCGTGTGAATAAATTAGAATGGATCATACGAATGAATTAGAATGGGTCGTACGAATGAATTAGAATGGATACATTCGAGCGAATGAATTAGAATGGATCGTACGAATGAATTAAAATGGATCGTACAAATGAATTAGAATGGATCGTGCGAATGAATTAGAATGGACCGTACGAATGAATTAGAATAGATCGTGCGAATAAATTAGAATGGATCATACAAATGAATTAGAATGGATCGTACGAATGAATTAGAATGGATACATTCGAGCGAATGAATTAGAATGGATCCTACGAATCAATTAAAATGGATCGTACAAATGAATTAGAATGGATCGTGCGAATGAATTAGAATGGATCGTACGAACGAATTAGAATGGATCGTACGAACGAATTAGAATGGATCGTTTGAATGAATTAGAATGGATACATTTGAGCGAATGAATTAGAATGGATCGTACAAATGAATTAGAATGGATCATAGGAATGAATTAGAATGGATCGTACGATTCATTCTAATTCATTCGCATGATCCATTCTAATTCATTCGTTCGATCAATTCTAATTCATTTATACGATCCATTCTAATTCATTCGCACAATCCATTCTAATTCATTCGTACGATCCATTCTAATTCATTCGTATGATCCATTCTAACTCATTCGATAGATCCATTCTAACTCATTCGTACGATCCATTCTAATTCAATTCGCACGATCCATTCTAATTTATTCGTACGATCCATTCTAATTCATTCATACGATCTATTCTAATTCATTCGCACAAATGTAACCATTCTAATTCATTCGTACAATTCATTCTAATTCATTCGTATGAGCTATTCTAATTCATTCGTACAATCCATTCTAATTCATTCGTACGATCCATTCTAATACATTCGTACGATCTATTCTAATTCAATTCGTGCAATCCATTCAAATTCATTCGCACAAATGTATGCATTCTAATTCATTCGTATGATCCATTCTAATTCATTCGCACGATTGTATCCATTCTAATGCATTCGTACGATCCATTCTAATTCATTCGCACGATCTATTCTAATTCATTCATACGATCCATTCTTATTCATTCGTATGATCCATTCTAACTCATTCGGTGGATCCATTCTAATTCATTCGTATGATCCATTCTAATTCATTCGCACGATCCATTCTAACTCATTCGTACGATCCATTCTAATTCATTTGTACGATCCATTCTAATTTATTTGCACGAATATACGATCCATTGTAATTCATTCGCACAAATGTATTCATTCTAATTCATTCGTACGATCCATTCTAATTCATTCGTATGATCTATTCTAATTCATTCGCATGATCCATTCTAATTCATTCGTACGATCCATTCTAATTCATTCGTCCGATCCATTCAAATTCATTCGTACGATGCAATCGAATTCATTCGCACAAATGTATCTATTCTAATTCATTCGTACAATGCGTTCTAATCCATTCGTACGATCCATTCTAATCCATTCGTACGATCCATTCTAATTCATTCGTATGATCCATTCTAATTCATTCGTATGATCCATTCTAATTCATTTACATGAATGTATCCATTCTAATTTATTCGTACGATCCAGTCTAATTCATTCGTACGATCCATTCTAATTCATTCGCACGAATATATCCATTCTAATTCATTCGTACGATCCTTTCTAATTCATTCGCACGATCCATTCTAATTCTTTCATATGATCCATTCTAATTCATTCGCACGAATGTATCCATTCTAGTTCATTCATACGCTCCATTCTAATTCATTCGTACGCTCCATTCTTATTCATCGCACAAAAGTATCCATTCTAATTTATTCGTACGATCCATTCAAATTCAATCGTATGATCCATTCTAATTCATTCGCACAAATGTATCGTACGAATGAATTAGAATGGATCATACTAATGAATTAGAAAGGTTACATTCGTGAGAATGAATTAGAATGGATCGTACGAATGAATCAGAATGGATCATGCGAATGAATTTGAATGGATCGTACGAATGAATTAGAATGGATCGAACGAATGAATTAGAATGGATACATTCGAGCGAATGAATTAGAATAGATCGTAGGAATGAATTAGAATGGATCATACGAATGAATTAGAATGGATCGTACGAATGAATTAGAATGGATCGTGCGAATGAATTAGAATGGATCGTACGAATGAATTAGAATGGATCGTACGAACGAATTAGAATGGATCGTACGAACGAATTAGAATGGATCGTACGAACGAATTAGAATGGATCGTACGAATGAATTAGAATGGATACATTCGAGCGAATGAATTAGAATGGATCATACGAATGAATTAGAATGGATCATTGGAATGAATTAGAATGAATCGTGCAAATGAATTAGAATGGACACATTCGTGCGAATGAATTAGAATGGATCGTAGGAATGAATTAGAATGGATCGTATGAATGAATTAGAATGGTTACATTCGTGCGAATGAATTAGAATGAATCGTAAGAATGGATTAGAATGGATCGTATGAATGGATTAGAATGGATCGTACGAATGGATTAGAATGGATCGTACGAATAAATTAGAATGGATCGTACGAATGAATTAGAATGGATCGTACGAATGAATTAGAATGGATCGTACGAATGAATTAGAATGGATACATTCGAGCGAATGAATTAGAATAGATCGTAGGAATGAATTAGAATGGATCATATGAATGAATTAGAATGGATCGTGCGAATGAATTAGGATGGATTGTACGAATGAATTAGAATGCATACATTCGAGCGAATGAATTAGAATAGATTGTAGGAATGAGTTAGAATGGATCATACAAATGAATTAGAATGGATCATGCGAATGAATTAGAATGGATTGTACGAATGAATTAGAATGGATCGTACGAATGAATTAGAATGGATCATGCGAATGAATTTGAATGGATCGTACGAATGAATTAGAATAGCTCATATGAATGAATTAGAATGAATCGTATGAATGAATTAGAATGGTTACAATCATGCGAAGGAAGTAGAATAGATCGTACGAATGAATTAGAATAGATCATACGAATGAATTAGAATGGATCGTACGAATAAATTAGAATGGATCGTGCGAATGAATTAGAATGGATCATACGAATGAATTACAATAGATCGTAGGAATGAATTAGAATGGATATATTCATACAAATGAATTAGAATGGATCGTATGAATGAATTAGAATGGATCATACGAATGAATTAGAATGGATCGTACGAATGGAATAGAATGGATCGTACGAATGGATTAGAACGCATTGTACAAATGAATTAGAATAGATACATTTATGCGAATGAATTACATTGCATCATACGAATGAATTTGAATGGATCGGACGAATGAATTAGAATGGATCGTACGAATGAATTAGAATGGATCATGCGAATGTATTAGAATAGATCGTACGAATGAATTAGAATGGATCGTACGAACGAATTAGAATGAATCGTACGATCCATTCTAATTCATTCGTCCGATCCATTCTAATTCATTCGTACGCATGTATCCATTCTAATTCATTCATACAATCCATTCTAATTCATTCGTATGATCTATTCTAATTCATTCGCACGATCCATTCTAATTCATTCGCACGAATATATCCATTCTAATTCATTCGTACGATCCATTCTAATTCATTCGTACGGATGTATCATACGAATGAATTAGAATGGATCATGCAAATGAATTAAAATGGATCGTAGAAATGAATTAGAATGGATCGTGCGAATAAATTAGAATGGATCGTACAAACAAATTAGAATGGATCATACAAACGAATTAGAATGGATCGTACGAACGAATTAGAATGGATCGTACGAATGAATTAAAATGGATCATAGGAATGAATTAGAATGGATCGTACAAATGAATTAGAACGCATTGTACGAATGAATTAGAATAGATATATTCATGCGAATGAATTAGAATGGATCGTACGAATGATTAGAATGGATCGTGCGAATGAATTAGAATGGATCGTATGAATAAATTAGAATGGATCGTACGAATGAATTAAAATGGATACATTTGTGCGAATGAATTAGAATGGATCATACGTTTGAATTAGATTGGATTGTGCGAATGAATTAGAATGGAAACATTTGTGCGAATGAATTAGAATAGTTCGTATGAATAAATTAGAATGGATCGTACGAATGAATTAAAATGGATACATTCGTGCGAATGAATTAGAATGGATCATACGATTGAATTTGAATGGATCGTACGAATAAATTAGAATGGATACATTTGTGCGATGAATAAGAATGGAGCGTACGAATGAATTAGAATGGATCGTATAAATGAATTAGAATGGATACATTCATGCGAATGAATTAGAATGGATCATACGAATGAATTAGAATGGATCGTACGAATGAATTAGAATGGATCGTATGAATAAATTAGAATGGATCGTACGAATGAATTAAAATGGATATATTTGTGCGAATGAATTAGAATGGATCATACGATTGAATTTGAATGGATCGTACGAATAAATTAGAATGGATACATTTGTACGATGAATAAGAATGGAGTTTACGAATGAATTAGAATAGAGTGTACGAATGAACTAGAATGGATACATTCATGCGAATGAATTAGAATAGATCATATGAAAGAATTAGAATGGATCGTGCGAATGAATTAGAAAGGATCGTACGAATGAATTAGAATGGATATATTCGTGCGAATGAATTAGAATGGATTGTACGAATGAATTAGACTGGATCGTGTGAATAAATTAGAATGGATACATTCATGCAAATGAATTAGAATGGATCGTACGAATGAATTAGAATGGATCATACGAATCAATTAGAATGGATCGTAGGAATAAATTAGAATGGATCATATGAATGAATTAGAATGGTTACATTCGTGCGAATGAATTAGAATGGATCGTACGAATGAATTAGAATGGATTGTGTGAATGAATTAGAATTGATCATACGAATGAATTAGAATGGATCGTACGAATGAATTAGATTGCATCGTACGATCCATTCTAATTCATTCGCACGATCCATTCTAATTCATTCGTACGATCCATTCTAATTCATTCGCACGAATGTATCCATTCTAATTCCTTCATACGATCCATTCTAATGCATTTGTATGATTCATTCTAATTCATTCGCATAAATATATCCATTCTAATTCATTCGTACGATCCATTCTAATTCATTCGCACGATCTATTCTAATTCATTCGCACAAATGTATCCATTCTAATTCATTCGTACGATCCATTCTAATGCATTCGTACGATTCATTCTAATTCATTCGCACGATTCATTCTAATTCATTCCTACGATCTATTCTAATTCATTCGTATGATCCATTCTAATCGATCTATTCTTATTCATTCGCATGATCCATTCTAATTCATTCATTCGATCCATTCTAATTTATTCGTACAATCCATTCTAATTTATTCATACGATCTATTCTAATTCATTCATACTATCCATTCTAATTCATTCGTACGATCTATTCTAATTCATTCGTACGACTGAATTAGAATGGATTGTACGAATGAATTAGAATTGATCATACGAATGAATTAAAATGGATCGTACGAATGAATTAGAATGGATCGTGCGAATGAATTTGAATGGATCGTACAAATGAATTAGAATGGATCGTACGATTCATTCTAATTCATTCGTACGATCCATTCTAATGCATTCGTACGATTCATTCTAATTCATTCGCACGATCCATTCTAATTCATTCGCTCGAATGTATCATTTCTAAACCATTCGTACGATCCATTCTAATCCATTCGTACGATCCATTCTAATCCATTCGTACGAATGGATTAGAATGGATACATTCGTGCAATCCATTCTAATTCATTTGCACGATCCATTCTAATCCATTCGTACGATCCATTCTAATCCATTCGTACGATCCATTCTAATTCATTCGCACAAATGTATCCATTCTAATTCATACGATCCATTCTAATTCGTTCATACGATCCATTCTAATTCATTCGCACGAATGTATCCATTCTAATTCATTTGTACGATCCATTCTAATTCATTCGTACGATTCATTCTAATTCATTCGTATGATCCATTCTAATTCATTCGTACGATCCATTCTAATTCATTCTCACGAATGTAACCTTTCTAATTTATTTGTATGATCGTACGAATGAATTAGAATGGATCATATGAATGAATTAGAATGGTTACATTCGTGCGAATGAATTAGAATGGATCGTACGAATGGATTAGAATGGATCGTACGAATGAATTAGAATGGATACATTCGAGCGAATGAATTATAATGGATCGTACGAATGAATTAGAATGGATCATAGGAATGAATTAGAATGGAGCGTGCAAATGAATTAGAATGGATACATTCGTGCGAATGAATTAGAATGGATACATTCGAGCGAATGAATTAGAATAGATCGTAGGAATGAATTAGAATGGATCATACGAATGAATTAGAATGGATCGTGCGAATGAATTAGAATGGATTGAACGAATGAATTAGAATGGATACATTCGAGCGAATGAATTAGAATAGATCGTAGGAATGAATTAGAATGGATCATACAAATGAATAGAATGGATCGTACGAATGAATTAAAATGGATACATTCGTGCGAATAAATTAGAATGGATCGTACGAATGAATTAGAATGGATCGTACGAATGAATTAGAATAGATCGTGTGAATAAATTAGAATAGATCATACGAATGAATAAGAATAGATATATTCATATGAATGAATTACAATGGATCGTACGAATGAATTAGAATGGATCGTGCGAATGAATTAAAAATGGATCTTACGAATGAATTAGATCGTACGAATGAATTAGAATGGATCGTACGAATGAATTAAAATGGATACATTTATATGGCTGAATTAGAATGGATCGTACGAATGAATTAGAATGGATACATTCTTGCGAATAAGTTAGAATGGATCGTATATTCGTGCAAATAAATTAGAATGGATCATACGAATGAATTAGAATGGATCGTGCGAATGAATTAGAATGGATCGTACGAATAAATTAGAATAGATCATGCGAATGAATTAGAATGGATCGTACGAATGAATTAGATTGGATCCACCGAATGAGTTAGAATGGATCATACGAATGAATTAGAATGGATCGTACGAATGAATTAGAATGGATACATTCGAGCGAATGAATTAGAATAGATCGTAGGAATGAATTAGAATGGATCGTACGAATGGATAAGAATGGATCGTACGAATGAATTAGAATGGATTGTACGAATGAATTAGAATAGATACATTCGAGCGAATGAATTCGAATAGATCGTAGGAATGAATTAGAATGGATCATACGAATGAATTAGAATGGATCATATGAATGAATTAGAATGGATCATACGAACGAATTAGAATGGATCGTGCGAGTGAATTAGAAAGAATCGTACGAATGAATCGTACGAATGGATTAGAATGGATCATAGGAATGAATTAGAATTGATCGTGCAAAGGAATTAGAATGGATCGTGCAAAGGAATTAGAATAGATACATTCGTGCGCATGAATTAGAATGGATCGGACGAATGAATTAGAATGGATCGTACGATTCATTCGTACGATCCATTCTAATTCATTCACACGATCCATTCTAATTCGTTCGTATTATCATTCTAATTCATTCGTATGATACATTCGTGAGAATGAATTAGAATGGATCGTACGAATAAATTAGAATGGATACATTCGTGTGAATGAATTAGAATGGATCATACAAATGAATTAGAATGGATCGTATGAATGAATTAGAATGGATCATGCGAATGAATAAGAATGGATTGTACGAATGAATTAGAATGGATATATTTATGCGAATGAATTAGAATGGATCGTGCGAATGAATTAGAATGCATAGGAATGAATTAGAATGGATCGTACGAATGAATTAGATCGTACGTATCATAGGAATGAATTAGAATGGATCGTACAAATGAATTAGAATGGATACATTCGTGCGAATGAATTAGAATAGATCATAGGAATGAATTAGAATGGATCGTACGAATGAATTAGAATGGTTACATTCGTGCGAATGAATTAGAATGGATCGTACGAATGGATTAGAATGGATCGTACAAATGAATATGAATGGATCGTATGAATAAATATGAATGGATCGTACGAATGAATTAGAATGGATCGTGCGAATGAATTAGAATGAATCGTACGAATGAATTAGAATGGATATATTCGAGCGAATGAATTAGAATGGATCGTACGAATGAATTAGAATGGATCATAGGAATGAATTAGAATGGATCGTGCAAATGAATTAGAATAGATACATTCGTGCGAATGAATTAGAATGGATCGTAGGAATGAATTAGAACGATCCATTCTAATTTATTCGTACGATCTATTCTAATTCACTCGTACGATCGATTCTAATTCATTCGCTCGAATGTATCCATTCTAATTCATTCGCATGATCCATTCTAATTCATTCGTACGATCCATTCTAATTCATTCGTATGATCCATTCTTATTCATTCATACGATCCATTCTAATTCATTCGCATAATCCATTCTAATTCATTTATACGATCCATTCTAATTCATTCGTATGATCCATTCTAACTCATTCGGTGGATCCATTCTAATTCATTCGTACGATCCATTCAAATTCATTCGCATGAATTAGAATAGATCGTACGAATGAATTAGAATTGATCGTACGAATGAATTAGAATAGATCGTACGAATGAATTAGAATGGATCGTACGAATGAATTAGAATGTATCGTACGAATGAATTAGAATGGATAGTGCGAATGAATTAGAATGGATCGTACGAATGAATTAGAATGGATACATTCGTGTGAATGAATTAGAATGAATGGATCGTGCGAATGAATTAGAATCGATCGTACGAATGAATTAGAATGGATCGTACGAATGAATTAGATCGTACGAATGAATTAGAATGGATCGTACGAATGAATTAAAATGGATACGTTCATACGACTGAATTAGAATGGATCGTGCGAATTAATTAGAATGGATCGTACGAATGAATTTGAATGGATAAATTTGTGCGAATGAATCTGAATGGATTGTATGAATGAATTACAATGGATCGTACGAATGAATTAGAATGGATCGTACGAATGAATTAGAATGGATCGTGCGAATGAATTAGAATGGATCGTACGAATGAATTAGAATGGATCCACCGAATGAGTTAGAATGGATCATACGAATGAATTAGAATGGATCGTACGAATGAATTAGAATGGATTGTGCGAATGAATTAGAATGGATGCATTCGTGCGAATAAATTAGAAAAGATCGTATGAATGAATTAGAATGGATCGTATGAATAAATTAGAATGGATACATTTGTACGAATGAATTAGAATGGATCGTATGAATGAATTAGAATGGATCGTACGAATGAATTAGAATGGATCGTACGATCATAAAATGGATCGTATATTCGTGCAAATAAATTAGAATGGATCGTACAAATGAATTAGAATGGATACACCGAATGAGTTAGAATGGATCATACGAATGAATTAGAATGGATCCACCTAATGAGTTATAATGGATCATACGAATGAATTAGAATGGATCGTACGAATGAATTAGAATGGATTCATTCCTACGATCCATTCTAATTCATTCTTACGATCTATTCTAATTCATTCGCACGAATGTAACCATTCTAATTCATTCGTATGATCCATTCTAACTCATTCGGTGGATCCATTCTAATTCATTCGTATGATCCATTATAACTCATTTGGTGGATCCATTCTAATTGATCCAGTCTAATTCTTTCGTACGATCCATTCTAATTCATTCGTACGAATGTATCCATTCTAATTCATTCGTACGATCCATTCTAATTCGTTCGTACGATCCATTCTAATTCATTCGTATGATTCATTCTAATTCATTCCTACGATCTATTCTAATTCATTCGCTCGAATGTATCCATTCTAATGAATTAGAATGGATCATACGAATGAATTAGAATGGATCATAAGAATGAATTAGAATGGATCGTGCAAATGAATTAGAATGGATACATTCGTGCGAATGAATTTGAAAGGATCGTGCGAATGAATTAGAATTGATCATACGAATGAATTAGAATAGATCGTGCGAATGAATTAGAATGGATCGTACGAATGAATTAGAATGGATCGTGCAAATGAATTAGAATGGATCGTACGAATGAATTAGAATAGATCGTACGAATGAATTAGAATGGATCATACAAATGAATTAGAAAGGTTACATTCGTGAGAATGAATTAGAATGGATCGTACGAATGAATTAGAATGGATAATGCGAATGAATTTGAATGGATCGTATGAATGAATAAGATTAGATCGTACGAATGAATTAGAATAGATACATTCGAGCGAATAAATTAGAATAGATCGTTGGAATGAATTAGAATGGATCGTGCAAATGAATTAAAATGGATACATTCGTGCGAATGAATTAGAATGGATCATAGGAATGAATTAGAATGGATCGTACGAATAAATTAGAATGGATACATTCGTGCGAGTGAATTAGAATGGATCGTAGGAATGAATTAGAATGGATCGTACGAATGAATTAGAATGGGATCCATTTTAATTCATTCGCATGATCCATTCTAATTCATTCGTATGATACATTCGTGCGTATGAGTTAGAATGGATCATACGAATGAATTAGAATGGATCGTACGAATGAATTAGAATGGATTGTGCGAATGAATTAGAATGGATACATTCGTGCGAATGAATTAGAATGGAATGTAAGAATGAATTAGAATGGATCGTACTAATGAATTAGAATAGATCCATTCGTACAAATGAATTAGAATGGATCGTACGAATTGATTAGAATGGATCGTACGAATGGATTAGAATGGATCGTACAAATGGATTAGAATAGATCATACGAATGAATTAGAATAGATCATACATATGAATTAGAAAGGTTACATTCGTGAGAATGAATTAGAATGGATCGTACGACGTACGAATTAATTAGAATGGATCGTGCGAATAAATTAGAATGAATCGTACGAATGCATTAGAATGGATACATTCGTGCGAATGAATTAGAATGGATCGTACGAATGAATTAGAATGGATCATGCGAATGAATTCGAATGAATCGTACGAATGAATTAGAATGGATTGTACGAATGAATTAGAATTGATCGTACGAACGAATTAGAATGGACCGTATGAACGAATTAGAATGGATCGTACGAATGAAATAGAATGGGTACATTCGTGCGAATGAATTAGAATAGATCGTACGAATGAATTATAATGGATCGTACGAATGAATTAGAATGGATCATGCGAATGAATTTGAATGGATCGTACGAATGAATAAGAATAGATCGTACGAATGAATTAGAATGGATACATTCGAGCGAATGAATTAGAATAGATCATAGGAATGAATTAGAATGGATCATACGAATGAATTAGAATGGATCGTGCGAATGAATTAGAATGAATTGTACGAATGAATTAGAATGGATACATTCGTGCGAATGAATTAGAATGGATCATACGAATGAATTAGAATGGATCGGACGAATGAATTAGAATGGATCGTGCGAATGAATTAGAATGGATCATGCGAATGAATTTGAATGGAGCGTATGAATGAATTAGAATGGATCGTACGAATGAATTAGAATGGTTACATTCGTACGAATGAATTAGAATGGATCGTACGAATAGATTAGAATGGATCGTACGAATGAATTAGAATGGATACATTCGAGCGAATGAATTAGAATAGATCGTAGGAATAAATTAGAATGGATCATACGAATGAATTCGAATGGATCATACGAATGAATTAGAATGGATCGTACGAATGAATAAGAATGGATCGTACGAATGAATTAGAATGGATATATTCGAGCGAATGAATTAGAATAGATCGTAGGAATGAATTAGAATGGATCATACGAATGAATTAAAATGGATCGTGCGAATGAATTAGAATGGATCGTGCGAATGAATTAATTCATTCCTACGATCCATTCTAATTCATTCGCACGAATGTAACCATTCTTATTCATTCATACGATCCATTCTAATTCATTCATCTGATCCATTCTTATTCATTCATACGATCCATTCTAATTCATTCGTACGATCCATTCTAATTCATTCGTACGATCCATTCTAATTCATTCGCACGAATGTAACCATTCGTATTAATTCATACGATCCATTCTAATTCATTCGTACGATCCATTCTAATTCATTCGTACGAATAAATTAGAACGGATCGTGCGAATGAATTAGAATGGATCGTACGAATGAATTTGAATGGATCGTACGAATGAATTAGAATGAATCGTACGATCCATTCTAATTCATTCATATGATCCATTCTAATTCATTCTTACGATCCGTTCTAATTTATGCGTACGAATGAATTTGAATGGATAGTACAAATGAATTAGAATTAATCGTACGATCCATTCTAATTCATTCGTACGAATGAATAAGAATGGATACATTCGAGCGAATGAATTAGAATGGATCGTGCGAATGAATTAGAATGGATCGTACGAATAAATTAGAACGGATCGGGCGAATGAATTAGAATGGATCGTACGAATGAATTTGAATGGATCGTACGAATGAATTAAAATGAATCGTACAATCCATTCTAATTCATTCGTACGAATGAATTAGAATGGATACATTCGAGCGAATGAATTAGAATGGATCGTGCGAATGAATTAGAATGGATCGTATGAATTAATTAGAATGGATCATAGGAATGAATTAGAATGGATCGTGCAAATGAATTAGAATGGATACATTCGTGCGAATAAATTAGAATGGATCGTTGGAATGAATTAGAATGATCCATTCTAATTTATTCGTACGATCCATTCTAATTCATTCGTACGATCCATTCTAATTCATTCGCTCGAATGTATTCATTCTAATTCATTCGCACGATCCATTCTAATTCATTCGTACGATCCATTCTAATTCATTCTCAAGAATGTATCCATTCTAATGCATTCGTATGATTCATTCTAATTCATTCGCACGATCCATTCTTATTCATTCGTACGTTCCATTCTTATTCATTCATACGATCCATTTTAATTCATTCGCACAATCCATTCTAATTCATTCGTACGATCCATTCTAATTCATTCGTATGATCCATTCTAACTCATTCGGTGGATCCATTCTAATTCATTCGTACGATCCATTCTAATTCATTCGCACGATCCATTCTAACTCATTCGTACGATCCATTCTAATTCATTTGTACGATCCATTCTAATTCATTCGTACGAATGTAACCATTTTAATTCATTCGTACGATTCATTCTAATTCTTTCATATGAGCTATTCTAATTCATTGGTACGATCCATTCTAATGCATTCGTACGATTCATTCTAATTCATTTGCACGATCCATTCTAATTCATTCGTACGATCCACTCTTATTCATTCATACGATCCATTCTAATTCATTCGCACAATCCATTCTAATTCATTCGTACGATCCATTCTAATTTATTTGTATGATCCATTCTAATTCATTCGCACTATCCATTCTAATTCATTCGTATGAATATATCTATTCTAATTCATTTGTATGATCCATTCTAATTTATTCGCACGATCTATTCTAATTCATTCGTACGATCCATTCTAATTCATTCGTACGATCCATTCTAATTCATTTGCACGAATGTATCATACGAATGAATTAGAATGGATCATGCGAATGAATTAAAATGGATCGTACGAATGAATTAGAATGGATCGTACAAATGAATTAGAATGGATCGTACGAATGAATTAGAATAGATCGTGCGAATAAATTAGAATGGATCATACGAATGAATTAGAATAGATATATTCATGCGAATGAATTAGAATGGATAGTGCGAATGAATTAGAATGGATCATACGAAGGAATTAGAATGGATCGTACAAATGAATTAGAATGGATTGTGCGAATGAATTAGAATGGATCGTATGAATAAATAAGAATGGATCGTACGAATGAATTAGAATGGATCGTACGAATGAATTAGAATGGATCGTACGAATGAATTAGAATGGATCGAACGAATGAATTAGAATGGATACATTCGAGCGAATAAATTAGAATAGATCGTAGGAATGAATTAGAATGGATCGTACGAATGAATTAGAATGGATCGTACGAACGAATTAGAATGGATCGTACGAACGAATTAGAATGGATCGTACGAACGAATTAGAATGGATCGTACGAATGGATTAGAATGGATCATACAAATGAATTAGAATGGATCATACAAATGAATTAGAAAGGTTACATTCGTGAGAATGAATTAGAATGGATCGTACGAATGAATTAGAATGGATCATACGAATGAATTTGAATGGATCGTACGAATGAATTAGAATGGATACATTCGAGCGAATGAATTAGAATGTATCGTGCGATGAATTAGAATGGATCATACAAATGAATTAGAATGGATTCTAATCCATTCGTAGGATCCATTCTAATCTATTCTAATTCATTCGCACAAATGTATCCATTCTAATGGATCGTATGAACGAATTAGAATGGATCGTATGAATGAATTAGAATGGATACATTCGAGCGAATGAATTAGAATGGATCGTACGAATGAATTAGAATGGATCATAGGAATGAATTAGAATGGATCGTGCAAATGAATTAGAATGGATACATTCGTGCGAATGAATTAGAATGGATCGTAGGAATGAATTAGAATGGATCGTACGAATGAATTAGAATGGATACATTCGTGCGAATGAATTAGAATGGATCGTACTAATGAATTAGACAGGATCGTACGAATAAATTAGAATGGATACATTCATACGAATGAATTAGAATGGATCGTACGATTGGATTAGAATGGATCGTACGAATGAATTAGAATGGATACATTTGTGCGAATGAATTAGAATTGATCGTACGAATCAATTAGAATGGATTGTGCGAATGAATTTGAATTGATCATACGAATGAATTAGAATGGATGTACGATCCATTCTAATTCATTCGCACGATCCATTCTAATTCATTCATATGATCAATTCTAATTCATTCGCTCGATCCATTCTAATTCATTCTCATGAATGTAACCTTTCTAATTCTTTTGTATGATCCATTCTAATCCATTCGTACGATCCATTCTAAATCATTCTCACAAATATAACCTTTCTAATTCATTTGTACGATCCATTCTAATTTATTCATATGATCCATTCTAATCCATTCGTACGATCCATTCTAATCCATTCGTACGATCCATTCTAATTCATTCGCACGAATGTAACCATTCTAATTCATTCGTACGATCCATTCTAATTCATTCGCACGATCCATTCTAATTCATTCGTACGATCCATTCTAATTCATTCGCACGAATGTATCCATTCTAATTCATTCGTACGATCCATTCTAATTCATTTGCACGATCCATTCTAATTCATTCGTACGATCCATTCTAATTCATTCTCACAAATGTAACCTTTCTAATTCATTTGTACGATCCATTCTAATTCATTCGTACGATCCATTTTAATCCATTAGTACGATCTATTCTAATCCATTCGTACGAACCATTCTAATTCATTCGCACGAATGTAACCATTCTAATTTATTCGTACGATCCATTCTAATTCATTCCTACGATCCATTCTAATTCATTCTCACGAATGTAACCTTTCAAATTCTTTTGTATGATCCATTCTAATCCATTCGTACGATCCATTCTAATCCATTCGTACGATCCATTCTAGTCCATTCGTACGATCCATTCTAAACCATTCGTACGATCCATTCTAATTCATTCGCACGAATGTAACCATTCTAATTCATTCGTACGATCCATTCTAATTCATTCCTACGATCCATTCTAATTCATTTGCACGAATGTAACCATTCTAATTCATTCGTACGATCCATTCTAATTCATTCCTACGATCCATTCTAATTTATTCGCACGAATGTATCCATTCTAATTCATTTGCACGATCCATTCTAATTCATTCGCTCGAATGTATCCATTCTAATTCATTCGTACGATCCATTCTAATTCGTTCGTACGATCCATTCTAATTCGTTCGTACGATCCATTCCAATTTGTTCGTACGATTCATTCTAATTCATTCGTACGATCCATTCTAATGCATTCGTACGATTCATTCTAATTCATTCGTACGATCCATTCTAATTCATTCGTACGATCCATTCTTATTCATTCATACGATCCATACTAATTCATTCGCACAATCCATTCTAATTCATTCGTACGATCCATTCTAATTCATTCGTATGATCCATTCTAACTCATTCGGTGGATCCATTCTAATTCATTCGTACGATCCATTCTAATTCATTCACACGATCCATTCTTATTTATTCGTACGATCCATTCTAATTCATTCGTACGATCTATTCTAATTCATTCGCATGATCCATTCTAGTTCATTCGTACGATCCATTCTAATTCATTCGTACAATCCATTCAAATTCATTCGTACGATCCATTCTTATTCATTCATACGATCCATTCTAATTCATTCGCACAATCCATTCTAATTCATTTGTACGATCCATTCTAATTCATTCGTATGATCCATTCTAACTCATTCGTATGATCCATTCTAATTCATTCGCACGATCCATTCTAATTCATTTGTACGATCCATTCTAATTCATTCGTACGATCCATTCTAATTCATTCGTACGATCCATTCTAATCCATTCTAATTCATTCGCTCGAATGTATCCATTCTAATTCATTCGTACGATCCATTCTTATTTATTTATACGATCCATTCTAATTCATTCGCACGATCCATTCTAATTCATTCGCACAATCCGTTCTAATTCATTCACACAATCCATTCTAATTCAATCGCACGAATGTATCCATTCTAATTCATTCGTACGATCCATTCTAATTTATTCGTACGATCCATTCTAATTCATTCGCATGATCCACTCGTACGATCCATTCTAATCCATTCGTATGATCCATTCTAATTCATTCATACGATCCATTCTAATTCGTTCGTACGATCCATTCTAATTCGTCCATACGATCCATTCTAATTCATTCGCACGATCCATTCTAATTCATTTGTACGATCCATTTTAATTCATTCGCATGATCCATTCTAATTCATTCGTACAATGCGTTCTAATTCATTCGAACGAATGTATCCAGTCTAATTCATTCGTACGATCCATTCTAATTCATTCGCATGATCCATTCGTACGATCCATTCGTACGATCGATTCTAATCCATTCGTATGATCCATTCTAATTCATTCATACGATCCATTCTAATTCGTTCGTACGATCCATTCTAATTCGTTCGTATGATCCATTCTAATTCATTCGCACGATCCATTCTAATTCATTCTTATGATCCATTCTAATTAATTCGCACGATCCATTCTAATTCAGTCATATGAATGTATCCATTTTAATTCATTCGTACGATCCATTCTAATTCATTCGTACAATCTAATTCATTCGTACGATCCATTCTAATTCATTCGCACGATCCATTCTAATTCATTCGTACAATCCATTCTAATTCATTCGTATGATCCATTCTAATGGATACATTTGTGCGATGAATTAGAATGGATTGTGCGAATGAATTAGAATGAATTAGAATAGATCGTGCGAATGAATTAGAATGGATCGTGCGAATGAATTAGAATGGATCATACAAATGAATTAGAAAGGTTACATTCATGAGAATGAATTAGAATGGATCGTACGAATGAATTAGAATAGATCATGCGAATAAATTTGAATGGATCGTACGAATGAATAAGAATGGATCGTACGAATGAATTAGAATGGATCGTACGAATGTATCCATTCTAATTCATTCGTACGATCGATTCTAATTCATTCGTACGCTCCATTCTTATTCATCGCACAAATGTATCCATTCTAATCTATTCGTACGATCCATTCAAATTCAATCGTATGATCCATTCTAATTCATTCGCACAAATGTATCCATTTTAATTCATTCGTACGATCCATTCTAATTTATTCATACGATCCATTCTAATTCATTCGCACGATCCATTCTAATTCATTCGTACGATCCATTCTAATTCATTCGCATCAATATATCTATTCTAATTCATTCATATGATCCATTCTAATTTATTCGCACGATCTATTCTAATTCATTCGTATGATCCATTCTAATTCATTCGTACGATCCATTCTAATTCATTCGCACGAATGTATCATACGAATGAATTAGAATGGATCTTGCGATTGAATTAGAATGGATCATGCAAATGAATTAGAATGGATACATTACTGCGAATGAATTAGAATGGATCGTAGAAATGAATTAGAATGGATCGTATGAATGAATTAGAATGGATACATTCGAGCGAATGAATTAGAATGGATCGTACGAACGAATTAGAATTAGATTGTACGAATGGATTAGAATGGATCGTACGAATGAATTAGAATGGATCGTACAAATGAATTAGAAAGGTTACATTTGTGAGAATGAATTAGAATGGATCATACGAATGGATTAGAATGGATCGTATGAATGGATTAGAATGGATCGTACGAATGGATTAGAATGGATCATACAAATGAATTAGAAAGGTTACATTCGTGAGAATGAATTAGAATGGATCGTACGAATGAATTAGAATGGATCATGCGAATGAATTTGAATGGATCGTACAAATGAATTAGAATGGATCGTGAGAATGAATTAGAATGGATCGTACAAATGAATTAGAATGGATAGTGCAAATGAATTAGAATGGATCGTACGAATGAATTAGAATGGATTGTACGAATGAATTAGAATAGATCGTGCGAATGAATTAGAATGGATCGTACGAAAGAATTAGAATGGATCGTACGAATGAATTAGAATGGATCATACGAATGAATTAGAATCGATCGTCTGAATGAATTAGAATGGATCGTACGAATGAATTAGAATGGATATATTTGTGCAATGAATAAGAATGGAGCGTACGAATGAATTAAAATGGAGCGTACGAATGAACTAGAATGGATACATTCGTGCGAATGAATTAGAATGGATCATATGAAAGAATTAGAATGGATCGTGCGAATGAATTAGAATGGATCGTACGAATGGATTAGAATGGATCGTACGAATGAATTAGAATGGATCATACAAATGAATTAGAAAGGTTACATTCGTGAGAATGAATTAGAATGGATCGTACGAATGAATTAGAATGGATCGTACGAATGAATTAGAATGGATACATTCGAGCGAATGAATTAGAATGGATCGTACGAATGAATTATAATGGATCATAGGAATGAATTAGAATGGATCGTGCAAATGAATTAGAATGGATATATTTGTGCAAATGAATTAGAATGGATCATACGAATGAATTAGAATGGATCGTACGAATGAATTAGAATGGATTGTGCGAATGAATTAGAATGGATCGTATGAATGAATAAGAATGGATGTTACGAATGAATTAGAATGGATCGTGCGAATGAATTAGAATGGATCGTACGAATGAATTAGAATGGCTCGTACGAATAAATTAGAATGGTTACATTCGTGCGAATGAATTAGAATGGATCGTACGAATGGATTTGAATGGATCGTGCGAATGGATTAGAATGGATCGTACGAATGAATTAGAATGGATCGTATAAATGAATTAGAAAGGTTACATTTGTGAGAATGAATTAGAATGGATCGTACGAATGAATTAGAATGGATACATTTGTACGAATAAATTAGAATGGATTGTACGAATGAATTAGAATGGATACATTCTTGCGAATAAATTAGAATGGATTTTATATTCGAGCAAATAAATTAGAATGGATCATACGAATGAATTAGAATGGATCGTGCGAATGAATTAGAATAAATCGTACGCATACAAATGAATTAGAAAGGTTACATTTGTGAGAATGAATTAGAATGGATCGTACGAATGAATTAGAATGGATCATAGGAATGAATTACAATGGATCGTGCAAATGAATTAGAATGGATACATTCGTGCGAATGAATTAGAATGGATCGTACGAATGAATTAGAATGGTTACATTCGTGCGAATGAATTAGAATGGATCGTATGAATGGATTAGAATGGATCGTACGAATGGATTAGATTGGATCGTAGGAATGAATTATAAAGGTTACATTTGTGAGAATGAATTAGAATGGATCGTACGAATGAATTAGAATGGATCGTACGAATGGATTAGAATCGATCGTACGAATAGATTAGAATGGATCGTACGAATGGATTAGAATGGATCGTACGAATGAATTAGAATGGATCATACAAAGTAATTAGAAAGGTTACATTTGTGAGAATGAATTAGAATGGATCGTATGAACGAATTAGAATAGATCGTACGAATGAATTAGAATGGATACATTCGAGCGAATGAATTAGAATGGATCGTACGAATGAATTAGAATGGATCATAGGAATGAATTAGAATGGATCGTGCAAATGAATTAGAATGGATCGTACGAATGAATTAGAATGGATCGTGCGAATGAATTAGAATGGATTGTACGAATGAATTAGAATGGATCGTACGAATGAATTAGAATGGATACATTCGTGCGAATGAATTAGAATGGATCGTACAAATGAATTAGAATAGATCGTACGAATGAATTACAATGGATCGTACGAATGAATTAGAATGGATCGTACGAATGAATTAGAATAGCTCATACGAATGAATTAGAATGAATCGTACGAATGAATTAGAATGGTTACATTCATTCGAATGAATTAGAATGGATCGTACGAATGAAGTAGAGTGGATCGTATGAATGAATTAGAATGGATCGTGCGAATGAATTAGAATGGATCGTACGAATGAATTAGAATGGATCGTGCGTATAAATTAGAATGGATCGTACGAATGAATTAGAATGGATACATTTGTGCGAATGAGTTAGAATGGATCATATGAATGAATTAGAATGGATCGTACGAATGAATTAGAATGGATCATACGAATGAATTAGAATGGATCGTGCGAATGAATTAGAATGGATTGTACAAATGAATTAGAATGGATACATTCGAGCGAATGAATTAGAATAGATCGTAGGAATGAATTAGAATGGATCATACGAATAAATTAGAATGGATCGTGTGAATGAATTAGAATGGATCGTACGAATGAATTAGAATGGATACATTCGAGCGAATGAATTAGAATGGATCGTGCGAATGAATTAGAATGAATTAGAATGGATCGTGCGAATGAGGAATGTGTTAGATCCAAAGCAAACTTGGAGTATCTCAAAGCTATTCATAGTACACATTTGGAAGGGCCAAAAACATCAGCTCAAGTATATAAGGAGGAAGCTAGAAAAAAATTAGTTCAAGATATTTGTCTTCAAGGTTATCCTCCTCCTGCAGATCCTTTAGATACTATAGCTGAAATAGATGATTCTTCCTCTACTTCAGATGAAGAAGGACAAACTGAAGATAGCATAAAGGATTATACAACTATGGGCACTAACTTTGCCCAAATTTTATTCCATTAATGAATATTTGAATTTGGAACACTAGAGGCCTAAATAGTTCTGATAGATGTCAAGATGTTCAACAGCTGATTCTTAAACATAGTTTAGGTCTTTTTGGGCTTGTGGAAACTAAAGTTAGGAGCAAAAATCTCTCCAGAATTCATCAGAGTATCAATTGTCAATGGGATGTTTTGTCAAATCATCAATCTCATCAATCTGGGAGAATAATCATCATCTGGAACCCCATGTGTTTTGAGATTCACAAAGTTTTTGAAACAGACCAAATAATACATTGTAACATTTTTTGGAAACAGGGAAAGAAGCACTTTGATCTCTCAGTTGTTTATGGTCACAATGTAGACTCCGCAAGAAGTTCTCTGTGGGATTCCTTGCTTTCAGTTGGTACAGTTATTAAAAAAGCTTGGCTAGTGGCTGGAGACTTCAATGTTATCAGAAAAGCCACTGAAAAAATTGGAGGTAATAATGTACCTTATAGTATTCTTCGTAAATTCAATGAGGTAGTAGATGCTTGTGACCTTGATGACATGGCTTATACGGGTCCTCTCTATTCTTGGAATAATAAAGCTAATAAGAAAAAAATAGCAGCTAAACTAGACAGAACACTTATCAACCATTATTAGTGCCTGGGTTTTCCTAATACTGTTACAAGTTTCTTGAATCAAGGATTTTCAGATCATGCTCCTATGATAATTAAGGTGGACAGCTCTTGTACTTTTGGTTCTGCTCCATTCAGATATCTAAGCATTTGGGAGTCATGCTGATTTTGCCAAATTAGTTACTGATTCTTGGGCAGTTTATGCTACTGGAGATCGTATTGCCACAGTTTGCAGTAAGCTCAAAAGGTTGAAGATTCAGATTAAAGATTGGAACAAAAATTGTTTTAGGCATACAAAATTCCGTTGTGAGCAGGCTCAGAAACAACTGGAGGAAATTCAATCTCAAATAAATATTAACCCTTTGGACATTTCTCTTACTCTCTTGGAAAGAGAAGCACTTATCAATCTGCAACGGGAAAAAAATATTGAAGCTGATCTTTTACGCCTCAAATCTAGATCTCTTTGGCTTTCGAAAGGGGATACAAACTCTAAATTTTTTTATGTTGTTATTCAGAATCGGAAGTCCAGATCCAAGATTTATAGAATCCAAAATATTGAGGGTCAAGAAGTGACTGATCCGGATGATATAAAAAGAGCTGGTATTGACTACTTTTCTTTACTCTTTAGTTATGAAAATGGAGCTCCAATGTGCAGTAAAAACATATCTAAGATTCCAGACACACAAGCAAGGGATCTTTGCAATCTTTTCACTGATGAGGAAGTCTATAATGCAATTCATAACTCATCCTCCGATAAAGCTCCAGGTGCTGATGGGTTTTCTGCTTCCTTCTTTATAAAATTCTGGGCTGTTATTAAGGAAGACATCATGGCTATGGTTCATTTCTTTCACAAACATCCAAGTAGAATATCCTCTTTAAATCATACTCTGATTGCTCTTGTTCCCAAAGAAAATGAGAGTACTAGTTTTGCAGGATGCAGGCCTATTTCTCTATGTAATTTTACGTATAAGATCATCTCATCTATCCTAGCAAACAGATTGAAACAAGTGATATCGCCTTTAATTGCTGAAAATCAGATGATTTACATTAATGGGAGAACTATTCAAGATGCTGTCATGCTGGCACATGAATTACTCAACAAATTTCATATAAAGCAAGGGAAACCCAGAATGTGTCTCAAAATTGATCTCAAGAAAGCTTTTGACTCAGTCAATCATTCTTTTATTCTTCAAGTTCTTGAGGCTATGAACTTCTCCAAGATCTGGATTAATTGGATTAATTGTTGCATCTCCACAACAAAATTTTCAGTATTGATAAATGGAGTAGCTGCTGGGTACTTTCCTAGTAATAAAGGTATACGGCAGGGTGACCCACTTTCACCTTATCTGTTTGTGATTGCAATGAATGTTCTTTCTTGCCTCATCCTTGAAGCTATAGAGAACAAGAAGATTTCAGTTCCTTCAATGGGCAGCATTCCAATATCCCACCTTGCATATGCAGATGATCTGTTAGTTTTTTGTCATGCAGACATACAATCAGCCTCTCATTTAAAGCAGGTACTATCAGCTTTCAGAAATCAGTCTGGTTTAGATGTCAATCTTAACAAATCTAAAGTTTATTTTAGCAACACGGTTGAAGACAAGCAAGCAGTCCTCAACATCCTTGGTTTTGAAGAATCACAACTCCCGGTTAAGTACCTGGGACTTCCTTTGATTTCCAAAAGATTAAAGCAGATTGACTGTCAAAGTTTGATAGACACGATCAGATTGAAAATTGGGTCCTAGAGCAGAAATTTTCTATCACTGGCCGGTAGAGTAGAACTTATAAAATCGGTTCTAAATTCTCTACATATCTATTGGTCAGGTATTTTTGCATTTCCTAAAGCTGTAATTAAAGAGATTGAGAGAATTTTTAGTAGATTCCTTTGGAGTGGACCTTCTCTTTCTCGGAAAATTGTGCCTATTGCTTGGAAGCATATCTGTCAACCAAAATCTGAAGGAGGTCTTGGTCTCAGAGATTTACATACTTGGAATGTGGCAGCCCTATCAAAACATCTATGGAGAATATGTAATAATGAAAATTCATTATGGGTGAGGTGGATCAAATATAAATATCTAAAGCGAGATAGTTTATGGGAATGTAAAGCTAGCTCTAAGGCTTCTGGTGTTTGGAAAGGCATTCTCAATATAAGAAATCAAATCAAACCACTTATTTATACTTCAGTTGGTAATGGGGAGAACACAAATTTCTGGTATGATTTTTGGCTACCACAAGGGCGTCTAGTGGAACTCTTCGATGAACGAGCCATTTATGATTTAGGGTTGGGAAAAGATATTAAATTAAAGTCAGTCAGTTCGTTCATGAAGGTAAGTGGTTGCTCCCAGCTACTACCTTTGCTGATCTGATAGACATCTTCTCTTTGATCTCTCAATATCAAATCCAAAATACAAATTGCAATGATCTGGTGGTTTGGAAGCCTTCAACTGATGGTGCCTTTACTACCAAAACAGCTTGGAATGCTATAAGGGATCAAAGACCAAAATTTAAAGAATCCAAATGGATTTGGCATGGGTACAAAGTTGAGAAACATGCCTTTTGTCTATGGAGAGCTGTCAAGGATAAGCTACTAACGTGTGACAAGCTACACAAGAGAGGATTGATGGTTCATTCCTTATGTACATTGTGTTGGTCTAACACTGAATGTCATGATCATCTCTTCTTTGAATGCTCTTATTCTAGTTGGATCTAGAGATCTATTCTTTCTAGAATGGGGATAAAGGCTACAAAACTTGGAAATATCAGGGAAGAGATTGGTAGATTATAAGCCAAATTTCAGGGGAAAGGTATGATTGCTACTATTGCTAAGATTGCGACTGGTTGTGCTGTTTATTATTTGTGGGAGGAAAGAAACAAACGTATTTTTGATCGTACAAATAGGCATAAAAGATATGTGCTGGCTTTGATTACTCGTGATGTTCAAATTAGAGTGTCCACTGCTCAGCTTTTTGATAAAGACAATCAAGAAAACAGAATTGTTGCAGCTAAATGGGGATGTTTTCTTTCTCCAATCGGCATCAGCAGTCAGCAAGTTATATGGCAAAAGCCTACTAAAGATTGGATGAAACTTAATACAGATGGTGCTTTATTAGTTGACAAAGCAGGGATTGGAGGAATTTTTCTCAATGGAGAGGGTGTTGTTACTAAAGTCTATTATGGTCCTTCTAGATATAATGATATTCTTAATGTTGAATTGGATTCTATTGAAGTTGGCATCAATATGGCAGTAGATATGCATATTTCACAGTTATGGATTGAGTCGGACTCCTTGGTAGCTGTTAATAGTATAAAAGGAGAATACTCCTCTATTCCCTGGACAATCAGACAAAAAGTTCAAAGTATTCGGGATCAAATGAACAAGCTTACAAAGGTGCAGATCACACACATATGGCGTGAAGGGAACCAACCAGCTAACATTTTGTCTAAAATGGGACTTCACAGCAATACTATTACTTCTCTCTATTCAGTAGCCTTCAAGGAAAACCTGAAGATTGCTATAGTAGGGAATCTGAAAGGGAAATCTGAGGATTGTGCTTGAGGTTTGTAAGGGGTGTTAATGCTTGGCTTTGTTTTCTTTTGTTTACTTCTCTCTCTGATGCCTTATATATAAAAGGCCAGAGCTGTAATGGTTTACATCGTTTTAGGGGCGGGGTCCCCAATAAAATCCCCGTAGCTTTTATTAAAAAAAAAAAAAAGAATTAGAATGAATCGTACGAATGCATTAGAATGGATCGTACGAATGAATTAGAATGAATCGTACGATCCATTCTAATTCATTCGTCCGATCCATTCTAATTCATACGCACGAATGTATCCATTCTAATTCATTCGCACGATCCATTCTAATTCATTCGTATGATCCATTCTAATTCATTCCTACGATCTATTCTAATTCATTCGCTCGAATATATCCTTTCTAATTCATTCGTACAATCCATTCTAATTCATTCGCACGATCCATTCTAATTCATTCGTATGATCCATTCTAATTCATTCGTACGATCCATTCTAATTCATTCGTATGATCCATTGTAACTCATTCGCACAAATGTATCCATTCTAATTCATTCGTATGATCAATTCTAATTCATTCGTACGATCCATTCTAATTCATTCGCACGATCCATTCTAATTCATTCGCACGATCCATTCTAATTCATTCGCACGATCCATTCTAATTCATTCGTATGATCAATTCTAATTCATTCGTATAATCCATTCTAATTCAGTCGTATGAATGTATCATACGAATGAATTAGAATGGATCATGCGAATGAATTATCCGATCCATTCTAATTCATTCGCTCGAATGTATCCATTCCAATTCATTCGTACGATCCATTCTAATTCGTTCATACGATCCATTCTAATTCGTTCGTATGATCCATTCTAATTCATTCGCACGATCTATTCTAATTCATTCGCACAAATGTATCAATTCTAATTCATTTGTACGATCCATTCTAATTTATTCGTACGATCCATTCTAATTTATTCGCACAAATGTACCCTTTCTAATTCATTTGTATGATCCATTCTAATTCATTCGTACGATCCATTCTAATCCATTCGTACGATCCATTCTAATTCATTCGTACGATTCATTCTAATTCATTCGCACGATCCATTCTAATTCATTCGTACGATCCATTCTTATTCATTCATATGATCCATTCTAATTCAATCGCACAATCCATTCTAATTCATTCGTACGATCCATTCTAATTCATTCGTATGATCCATTCTAACTCATTCGGTGGATCCATTCTAATTCATTCGTACAATCCATTCTAATTCATTCATACGATCCATGCTAATCCATTCGTACGATCCATTCTAATTCATTCGTACAAATGAATTAGAATAGATCGTGCGAATGAATTAGAATGGATCATGCGAATGAATTAGAATGGATCGTACGAATGAATTAGAATGGATACATACAAATGAATTAGAAAGGTTACATTCGTGAGAATGAATTAGAATGGATCGTACGAATGAATTAGATTGGATCGTACGACTGAATTAGAATGGATACATTCGAGCGAATGAATTAGAATGGATCGTACGAATGAATTAGAATGGATCGTACAAATAAATTAGAAAGGATTGTACGAATGAATTAGAATGGATCCACCGAATGAGTTAGAATGGATCATACGAATGAATTAGAATGGATCGTACGAATGAATTAGAATGGATCATATGAATGAATAAGAATGGATCGTACGAATGAATTAGAATGGATCGTGTGAATGAATTAGAATGAATCATACGAATGAATTAGAATGGATCGTGCGAATGAATTAGAATGGATCGTGCGAATGAATTAGAATGGATCCTGAGAATAAATTAGAAAGGATCGTACGAATGAATTAGAATGGATATATTCGTGCGAATGAATTAGAATGGATCGTACGAATGGATTAGAATGGATCGTACGAATGAATTAGAATGGATCGTACAAATGAATTAGAATGGATACATTTGTACGAATAAATTAGAATGGATTGTACGAATAAAATAGAATGGATACATTCGAGCGAATGAATTAGAATGGATCGTACGAATGAATTAGAATGGATCATAGGAATGAATTAGAATGGATCGTGCGTGCGAATGAATTAGAATGGATCGTACGAATGAATTAGAATGGATCGTACGAACGAATTAGAATGGATCGTATGAATGAATTAGAATGGATTGTACGAATGGATTAGAATGGATCGTACGAATGGATCATGCGAATGAATTAGAATGGATCGTACGAATGAATTAGAATGGATCGTACGAATGAATAAGAATGGATACATTCATGCGAATGAATTAGAATGGATCGTACGAATGAATTAGAATGGATCGTACGAATGAATTAGAATGAATCGTACGAATGAATTAGAATGGATCGTACGAATGAATTAGAATGGATACATTTGTACGAATAAATTAGAATGGATTGTACGAATAAATTAGAATGGATACATTCTTGCGAATAAATTAGAATGGATCGTATATTCGTGCAAATAAATTAGAATGGATCGTACGAATGAATTAGAATGGATCGTGCAAATGAATTAGAATGGATCGTACGAATGGATTAGATTGGATCGTACGAATGAATTAGAATGGATCATACAAATGGTACGATCCATTCTAATCCATTCGTACGATCCATTCTAATCCATTCGTACGATCCATTCTAATCCATTCAAACGATCCATTCTAATTCATTCGCACGAATGTAACATTTCTAATTCAATCGTACGATCCATTCTAATTCATTCCTACGATCTATTCTAATTCATTCCATCGAATGTATCTATTCTAAATCATTTGTTCGATCCATTCTAATTCATTCGTACAATCCATTCAAATTCATTCGCATGATCCATTCTAATTCATTCGTACGATCCATTCTAATTCATTCTCACGAATGTAACCTTTCTAATTCATTTGTATGATCCATTCTAATTCATTCGTACGATCCATTCTAATCCATTCGTACGATCCATTCTAATCCATTCGTACGGTCCATTCTAATTCATTCGTACGATCCATTCTAATTCATTCTCACAAATGTAACTTTTCTAATTTATTTGTACGATCCATTCTAATCCATTCGTACGATCCATTCTAATGCATTCGTACGATCTATTCTAATTCATTCGCACGAATGTATCCATTCTAATTCATTCGTATGATCCATTCTAATTCATTCATATGATCCATTCCAATTCGTTCGTACGATCCATTCTAATTTATTCCTATGATCCATTCTAATTCATTCGTACGATCCATTCTAATTCATTCTCACGAATGTAACCTTTCTAATTCATTTGTATGATCCATTCTAATTCATTCGTACGATCCATTCTAATTCATTCTCACGAATGTAACCTTTCTAATTCATTCGTACGATCCATTCTAATCCATTCGTACGATCTATTCTAATTCATTCGCACGAATGTAACCATTCTAATTCATTCGTACGATCCATTCTAATTCATTCCTACGATCTATTCTAATTCATTCGTACGGTCCATTCTTATTCATTCATACGATCCATTCTAATTCGTTTGCACGATCCATTCTAATTCATTCGCACAATCCATTCTAATTCATTCGTACGATCCATTCTAATTCATTTGTACGAATGAATTAGAATGGATCGTACGAATGGATTAGAATGGATCGTACGAATGAATTGGAATGGATCGTACGAACGAATTAGAATGGATTGTATGAATGAATTAGAATGGATCGTACGAATGAATTAGAATGGATACATTCGTGCGAATGAATTAGAATGGATCGTACGAATGAATTAGACTGGATCGTACGAATAAATTAGAATGGATACATTCGTGCGAATGAATTAGAATGGATTGTGCGAATGAATTAGAATGGATTGTGTGAATGAATTAGAATGGATCGTGCAAATGAATTAGAATGGATCTTATGAATGAATAAGAATGGATCATACGAATGAATTAGAATAGATCGTAGGAATGAATTAGAATAGATCGTATGAATGAATTAGAATGGTTACATTCGTGCGAATGAATTAGAATGGATCGTACGAATGGATTAGAATGGATCGTACGAATGAATTAAAATGGATCGTACAAATGAATTAGAAAGGTTACATTTGTGAGAATGAATTAGAATGGATCGTACGAATGGATTAGAATGGATCGTACGAATGGATTAGAATGGATCATACGAATGAATTAGAATGGATCATACAAATGAATTAGAAAGGTTATGAACGAATTAGAATGGATCGTATGAATGAATTAGAATGCATCGTACGAATGGATTAGAATGGATCGTACGATCCATTCTAATTCATTCGCACGAATGTATCCATTCTAATTTATTCGTACAATCCATTCTAATTCATTCGCACGATCCATTCTAATTCATTCGTATGATCCATTCTAATTAATTCCTACGATCTTTTCTAATTCATTCGCTCGAATGTATCCATTCTAATTCATTCATTCGATCCATTCTAATTCATTCTAATTCATTCGTACGAATGAATTAGACTGGATTGTACGAATGAATTAGAATGAATACATTCGTGCGAATGAATCAGAATGGATCGTGCGAATGAATAAGAATGGATCGTACGAATGAATTAGAATGGATATATTTGAACGAATAAATTAGAATGGATCATACGAATGAATTAGAATGGATCGTGCGAATGAATTAGAATTGATCATACGAATGAATTAGGATGGATCGTACGAATGAATTAGATCGTACAAATGAATTAGAATGGATCGTACGAATGAATTAAAATGGATACATTCATACGACTGGATTAGAATGGATCGTGCGAATTAATTAGAATGGATCATACGAATGAATTTGAATGGATACATTTGTGCGAATGAATCTAAATGGATTGTATGAATGAAATACAATGGATCGTACGAATGAATTAGAATGGATCGTATGAATGAATTAGAATAGCTCATACGAATGAATTAGAATGAATAGTACGAATGAATTAGAATGGTTACATTCGTGCGAATGAATTAGAATAGATCGTACGAATGGATTAGAATGGATCGTACGAATGAATTAGAATGGAACGTACGAACAAATTAGAATGGATCGTATGAACGAATTAGAATGGATCGTACGAATGAATTAGAATGGATACATTCGAGCGAATGAATTAGAATGGATCGTACGAATGAATTAGAATGGATCATAGGAATGAATTAGAATGGATCGTGCAAATGAATTAGAATGGATATATTCGTGCGAATGAATTAGAATGGATTGTAGGAATGAATTAGAATAGATCGTACGAATGAATTAGAATGGTTACATTCGTGTGAATGAATTAGAATGGATCGTACGAATAGATTAGAATGGGTCGTACGAATGAATTAGAATGGATCGTACAAATGAATTAGAAAGGTTACATTTGTGAGAATAAATTAGAATGGATCGTACGAATGGATTAGCATGGATCGTACGAATGGATTAGAATGGATCGTACAAATGAATTAGAAAGGTTACATTCGTGAGAATGAATTAGAATGGATCGTATGAATGAATTAGAATGGATCGTACGAATGAATTAGAATGGATATATTCGAGTGAATGAATTAGAATGGATCGTACGAACGAATTAGAATGGATCATAGGAATGAATTAGAATGGATCGTACGAACGAATTAGAATGGATCGTATGAACGACTTAGAATGGATCGTACGAATGAATTAGAATGGATATATTCGTGCGAATGAATTAGAATGGATCGAACGAATGAATTAGAATGGATAATGCGAATGAATTAGAATAGATCATAGGAATGAATTAGAATGGATCATACGAATGAATTAGAATGGATCGTGTGAGAATGAATTAGAATGGATCGTATGAATGAATTAGAATGGATCGTACGAATGAATTAGAATGGATCGTGCGAATGAATTAGAATGGATCGTACGATCCATTCTAATTCATTCGTATGATCAATTCTAATTCATTCGCACGATCCATTCTAATTCATTCGTATGATCCATTCTAATTCATTCGCACGAATGTAACCATTCTAATTCATTCGTACGATCCATTCTAATTCATTCCTCTAATTCATTCATTCGATCCATTCTAATTCATTCGTACGATCCATTCAAATTCATTCGCATGATCCATTCTAATTCATTCGTACGATCCATTCTAATTCATTCTCACGAATGTAACCTTTCTAATTCATTTGTATGATCCATTCTAATTCATTCGTACGATCCATTCTAATCCATTCGTACAATCCATTCTAATCCATTCGTATGATCCATTCTAATTCATTCTCACAAATGTAACCTTTCTAATTCATTTGAACGATCCATTCTAATTCATTCGTATGATCCATTCTAATCCATTCGTACGATCCATTCTAATCCATTCGTACGATCCATTCTAATTCATTTGCACAAATGTAACCATTCTAATTCATTCGTACGATCCATTCTAGTTCATTCCTATGATCCTTTCTAATTCATTCGCACGAATGTATCCATTCTAATTCAATTGCACGATCCATTCTAATTCATTCCTATGATCCATTCTAATTCATTCGTACGATGCAATCTAATTCATTCGCACAAATGTATCTATTCTAATTCATTCGTACAAATGTATCCATTCTAATTCATTCATATGATCCATTCTAATTCATTCGTACGATCCATTCTAATTCATTCGTCCGATCCATTCTAATTCATTCGCACAAATGTATCCATTCTAATTCATTTGTACGATCCATTCTAATTAATTCGTATGATCCATTCTAATTCATTCGTACGATCCATTCTAATTCTTTCGTAAGATCCATTCTAATTCATTCGTATGAATTAACTAGAATGGATACATTCGTGCGAATGAATTAGAATGGATCGTACGAATGAATTAGAATGGATCTTACGAATGAATTATAATGGATCGTATGAATGAATTAGAATGGATCATACGAATGAATTAGAATGGATCGTACGAATGAATTAGAATGGATACATTCGTGCGAATGAATTAGAATAGATCAGACGAATGAATTAGAATGGATCGTACGAATGAATTAGAATGGTTACATTCGTGCGAATGAATTAGAATGGATCGTACGAATGGATTAGAATGGATCGTACGAATGGATTAGAATGGATCATACGAATGAATTAGAATGGATCGTACAAATGAATTTGAATAGATATATTCATGCGAATGAATTAGAATGGATCGTACGAATGAATTAGAATGGATCGTGCGAATGAATTATAATGGATTGTATGAATAAATTAGAATGGATCTTACGAATGAATTAAAATGGATACATTTGTGCGAATGAATTAGAATGGATCGTACAAATGAATTAGAATGGATCGAACAAATGAATTAGAATGGATCGTACGAATGAATTAGAATGGATCGTACGAATGAATTAAAATAGATACATTTGAACGGATAAATTAGAATGGATCATACGAATGAATTAGAATGGATCATACGAATAAATTAGAATGGATCGTGCGAATGAATTAGAATCGATCGTACGAATGAATTAGAATGGATCGTACGAATGAAATAGATCATACGAATGAATTAGAATAGATCGTACGAATGAATTAAAATTGATACATTCATATGACTGAATTAGAATGGATCGTGCGAATTAATTAGAATGGATCGTATGAATGAATTTGAATGGATACATTTGTACGAATGAATCTGAATGGATTATATGAATGAATTACAATGGATCGTACGAATGAATTAGAATGGATCGTACGAATGAATTAGAATAGCTCATACGAATGAATTAGAATGAATCGTACGAATGAATTAGAATGGTTACATTCGTGCGAATGAATTAGAATGGATCGTACGAATGAATTAGAATGGATCATGCGAATGAATTTGAATGGATTGTACGAATAAATTAGAATGGATCGAACGAATGAATTAGAATGGATACATTCGAGCGAATGAATTAGAATAGATCGTAGGAATGAATTAGAATGGATCGTACGAACGAATTAGAATGGATCGTACGAATGAATTAGAATGGATCGTACGAACGAATTAGAATGGATCGTACGAATGAATTAGAATGGATACATTCGAGCGAATGAATTAGAATGGATCGTACAAATGAATTAGAATGGATCATAGGAATGAATTAGAATGGATCGTGCAAATGAATTAGAATGGATCGTACGAATGAATTAGAATGGATCGAGCGAATGAATTAGAATGGATGGTACGAATGAATTAGAATGGATCGTACGAATGAATTAGAATGGATACATTCGAGCGAATGAATTAGAATGGATCGTACGAATGAATTAGATTATATCATAGGAATGAATTAGAATGGATCGTGCAAATGAATTAGAATGGATACATTCATGCGAATGAATTAGAATGGATCGTAGGAATGAATTAGAATGGATCGTACGAATGAATTAGAATGGATTGTACGAATGAATTAGAATGGATCGTACGAATAAATTAGAATGGATCGTGCGAATGAATTAGAATTGATCGTACGAATGAATTAGAATGGATCATACGAATGAATTTGAATGGATCGTACGAATGAATTAGAATGGATCGTACGAATGAATTAGAATGGATACATTTGTGCGAATGAATCTGAATGGATTGTATGAATGAATTACAATGGATCGTACAAATGGATTAGAATGGATCGTACGAATGAATTAGAATGGATCATACAAATGAATTAGAAAGGTTATATTCGTGAGAATGAATTAGAATGGATCGTACGAATGAATTAGAATGGATCATGCGAATGAATTGGAATGGATCGTACGAATGAATTAGAATGGATCCAATCTAATCCATTCTAATCCATTCGCACGAATGAATTAGAATGGATTGTGCGAATTAATTAGAATGGATCGTACAAATAAATTAGAATAGATCGTAGGAATGAATTAGAATGGATCATACGAATGAATTAGAATGGATCGTGCGAATGAATTAGAATAAATCGTACGAATGAATTAGAATGGATCGTGCGAATGAATTAGAATTGATCATACGAATGAATTAGAATAGATCGTACGAATGGATTAGAACGCATTGTACGAATGAATTAGAATAGATACATTTGTGCGAATGAATTAGATTGCATCGTATGATCAATTCTAATTAGAATGGATACATTCGAGCGAATGAATTAGAATAGATCGTAGGAATGAATTAGAATGGATCGTACGAATGAATTAGAATGGATCATGCGAATGAATTTGAATGGATCGTACGAATGAATTAGAATGGATCGACCGAATGAATTAGAATGGATACATTCGAGCGAATGAATTAGAATAGATCGTAGGAATGAATTAGAATGGATCATACAAATGAATTAGAATAGATCATACAAACGAATTAGAATGGATCGCACGAAGGAATTAGAATGGATCGTGCGAATGAATTAGAATGGATCGTACGAATGAATTAGAGTGGATCATAGGAATGAATTAGAATGGATCGTGCAAATGAATTAGAATGGATCGTACGAATGAATTAGAATGGATCGAGCGAATGAATTAGATTGCATCGTACGAAAGAATTTGAATGGATCGTGCAAATGAATTAGAATGGATACATTCGTACGAATGAATTAGAATGGATTGTACGAATGGATTAGAATGGATCGTATGAATGGATTAGAAAGGATCGTACGAATGGATTAGAATGGATCGTACGAATGAATTAAAATGGATCGTACGAATAAATTAGAATGGATCGTGCGAATGAATTAGAATGGATCATACGAATGAATTAGAATGGATTGTACGAATGAATTAGAATGGATACATTTGTGAGAATGAATTAGAATGGATTGTACGAATGGATTAGAATGGATCATACGAATGAATTAGAATGGATCGTGCGAATGAATTAGAATGGATCGTACGAATGGATTAGAATGGATCGTACGAATGAATTAGAATGGATCGTACGAACGAATTATAATGGATCGTGCGAATGAATTAGAATGGATCGTACGAATGAATTAGAATCCGTTCTAATTCATTTGTATGATCCATTCTAATTCATCGCACGATCCATTCAAATTCATTCGTACGAACCATTCTAATTCATTCGTATGATCCATTCTAATCCATTTGTACGATCCATTCTAATCCATTCGTACGATCCATTCTAATTCATTCACAAGATCCATTCTAATTCATTTGCACAAATGTATCCATTCTAATTCATTCGGTCGAATGTATCCATTATAATTCATTCTTACGAATGTAACCTTTCTAATTCATTTGTATGATCCATTCTAATTCATTAGTACGATCCATTCTAATCCATTCGTACGATCCATTCTAATCCATTCATACGATCTATTCTAGTCCATTCGTACGATCCATTCTAATTCATTCTCACAAATGTATCCATTCTAATTCATTCGTACGATCCATTCTATTTCATTCATACGATCCATTCTAATTCATTCGCACGATCCATTCTAATTTATTCATACGATCCATTCTAATTCATTCCTATGATCCATTCTAATTCATTCGCACGATCTATTCTAATTCATTCGCATGATCTATTCTAATTCATTCGTACGATCCATTCTAATTCATTCGTACAATCCATTCAAATTCATTCGTACGATGCAATCTAATTCATTCGCACGAATATATCCACTCTAATTAATTCGTACGATCCTTTCTAATTCATTCGCACGATCCATTCTAATTCTTTCTTATGATCCATTCTAATTCATTCGTATGATCTATTCTAATTTATTCGTACAATCCATTCTAATTTATTCGTACAAATGTATCCATTCTAATTCATTCGTACGATCCATTCTAATTCATTCGTACGATTCATTCTAATTCATTCGCACGATTCATTCTAATTCATTCGTACGATCCATTCTAATTCATTCGCACGAATGTATACATTCTAATTCATTCGTATGATCCATTCTAATTCATTCGTATGATCAATTCTAATTCATTCGTACGATCCATTCTAATTCATTCGTACGATCCATTCTAATTCATTCGCACAAATGTATCCATTCTAATTCATTCGTACGATCCATTCTAACGCATTCGTACGATTCGATCCATTCTAATTCATTCGTATGATCCATTCTAATTCATTCGTATGATCAATTCTAATTCATTCGTACGATCCATTCTACGTACGATTCATTCTAATTCATTCGTATGAGCTGTTCTAATTCATTCGTACGATCCATTCTAATGCATTCGTATGATTCATTCTAATTCATTCGCACGATCCATTCTAATTCATTCGTACGATCCATTCTTATTCATTCATATGATCCATTCTAATTCATTCGCACGATCCATTCTAATTCATTCGTACGATCCATTCTAATTCATTCGTATGATCCATTCTAATTCATTCGTACGATCCATTCTTATTCATTCGTACGATCCATTCTAATTCATTCGCTCGAATGGCTCCATTCTTATTCATCGCACAAATGTATCCATTCTAATTCATTCGTACGATCCATTCTAATTCATTCGCACGATCGATTCTAATTCATTCGTATGGGAATGAATTAGAATGGATCGTGCGAATGAATTAGAATGGATCGTATGAATGAATAAGAATGGATCGTACGAATGAATTAGAATAGATCATAGGAATGAATTAGAATGGATCGTACGAATGAATTAGAATGGATACAATCGAGCGAATGAATTATAATGGATCGTACGAATGAATTAGAATGGATCGTGCGAATGAATTAGAATGGATCGTACGAATAAATTAGAATGGATCATGCGAATGAATTAGAATGGATCGTACGAATGAATTAGAATGGATCCACCAAATGAGTTAGAATGGATCATACAAATGAATTAGAACGGATCGTACGAATGAATTAGAATGGATACATTCGAGCGAATGAATTAGAATAGATCGTAGGAATGAATTAGAACGGATCATACGAATGAATTAGAATGGATCGTAAGAATGAATTAGAATGGATTGTACGAATGAATTAGAATGGATACATTCGTGGGAATGAATTAGAATGGATCGGACGAATGAATTAGAATGGATCGTACGATTCATTCTAATTCATTTGTACGATCCATTCTAATGCATTCGTACGATTCATTCTAATTCATTCGCACGATCTATTCTAATTCATTTGTACGATCCATTCTAATTCATTCGCACGATCCATTCTAATCCATTCGTACGATCCATTCTAATCCATTCGTACGATCCATTCTAATCCATTCGTAAGATCCATTCTAATTCATTCCTACAATCCATTCTAATTCATTCGCACGAATGTATCCATTCTAATTCATTTGCACGATCCATTCTAATTCATTCCTATGATCCATTCTAATTCATTCGTACGATCCATTCTAATTCATTCGCTCGAATGTATCCATTATGATTCATTCTAATTCATTCGTACGATCCATTCTAATGCATTCATACGATACATTCTAATTCATTCGCACGATCCATTCTAATTCATTCGTACGATCCATTCTAATGCATTCGCACGATCCATTCTAATCCATTCGTACGATCCATTCTAATCCATTCGTACGATCCATTCTAATTCATTCCTATGTATCCATTCTAATTCATTCGTATGATCCATTCTAATTCTTTCATACAATCCATTCTAATTCATTCGCACGATCCATTCTAATTCATTCGTATGATCCATTCTAATTCATTCCTACGATCTTTTCTAATTCATTCGCTCGAATGTATCCATTCTAATTCATTCGTACGATCCATTCTAATCCATTCGTACGATCCATTCTAATTCATTCGCACGAATGTAACCATTCTAATTCATTCGTACGATCCATTCTAATTCATTCCTACGATCCATTCTAATTCATTCGCACGAATGTATCCATTCTAATTCATTCGTACGATCCATTCTAATTCATTTGTACAAATGTAACCTTTCTAATTCATTTGTACGATCCATTCTAATTCATTCGTACGATCCATTCTAATCCATTCGTACGATCCATTCTAATCCATTCGTACGATCCATTCTAATACATTCGCACGAATGAATTAGAATGGATCATGCGAATAAATTAGAATGGATCGTATGAATAAATTAGAATGGATAATGCGAATGAATTACATGGATCGTACGAATGAATTAGACTGGGTTGTACGAATGAATTAGAATAGATCGTGTGAATGAATTAGAATGAATCGTACGAAAGAATTAGAATAGATCATACGAATGAATTAGAATGGATCGTACGAATGAATTAGAATGGATCATGCGAATGAATTTGAATGGATCGTACGAATGATTTAGAATGGATCGAACGAATGAATTAGAATGGATACATTCATGCGAATGAATTAGAATGGATCGTACGAATGAATTAGAATGGATCGTACGAATGAATTAGAATGGATATATTTGAACGAATAAATTCGAATGGATCATACGAATGAATTAGAATGGATCGTACGAATGAATTAAAATGGATACATTCGAGCGAATAAATCAGAATAGATTATAGGAATGAATTAGAATGGATCATACGAAAGAATTAGAATGGATCGTGCGAATGAATTTGAATGGATTGTATGAAAGAATAAGAATGGATCGTACGAATGAATTATAATGGATACATAGGAATGAATTAGAATGGATTGTACGAATGGATTAGAATGGATCGTACGAATGGATTAGAATGGATCGTACGAATGGATTAGAATGGATCATACGAATGAATTAGAATGGATCATACAAATGAATTAGAATGGCTACATTCGTGAGAATGAATTAGAATGGATCGTACGACGTATGAATCAATTAGAATGGATCGTACGAATAAATTAGAATGAATCGTATGAATGCATTAGAATGGATACATTCATGCGAATGAATTAGAATGGATCGTACGAATGAATTAGAATGGATCGTGCGAATGAATTAGAATGAATCGTACGAATGAATTAGAATGGATTGTACGAATGAATTAGAATGGATCGTACGAACGAATTAGAATGGATAGTATGAACGAATTAGAATGGATCGTACGAATGAATTAGAATGGATACATTCGTGCGAATGAATTAGAAAAGATCGTATGAATGAATTATAATGGATCGTATGAATGAATTAGAATGAATCATGCGAATGAATTTGAATGGATCGTACGAATGAATTAGAATGGATCGTACGAATGAATTAGAATGGATACATTCGAGCGAATGAATTAGAATAGATCATAGGAATGAATTAGAATGGATCATACGAATGAATTAGAATGGATCGTGCGAATGAATTAGAATGGATTGTACGAATGAATTAGAATGGATACATTCGTGCGAATGAATTAGAATGGATCATACAAATGAATTAGAATGGATCGTACGAATGAATTAGAATGGATCGTGCGAATGAATTAGAATGGATCATGCGAATGACTTTGAATGGAGCGTACGAATGAATTAGAATGTATCGTACGAATGAATTAGAATGGTTACATTCGTGCGAATGAATTAGAATGGATCGTACGAATGGATTAGAATTGATCGTACGAATGAATTAGAAAGGTTATATTTGTGTGAATGAATTAGAATGGATCGTACGATAGAATTAGAATGGATCATGCGAATGAATTTTAATGGATAGTACGAATGAATTAAAATGGATACATTCGAGCGAATAAATCAGAATGGATCGTAGGAATGAATTAATTCATTCGCACGATCCATTCTAATTCATTCGTACGATCCATTCTAATTCATTCGTATGATCAATTCTAATTCATTCCTACGATCTATTCTAATTCATTCGCTTGAATGTATCCATTCTAATTCATTCGTACGATCCATTCTTATTCATTTGTACGATCCATTCTAATTCATTCGCATGATCCATTCTAATTCATTCGCACGATCCATTCTAATTCATTCGTACGATCCATTCTAATCCATTCGTACGATCCATTCTAATCCATTATTACGATCCATTCTAATGCATTCGCACGATCCATTCTAATTCGTTCGTACGATCCATTCTAATTTGTTCATACGATCCATTCTAATTCATTCGCACGATCCATTCTAATTCATTTGTACGATCCATTCTAATTCATTCGTATGATTCATTCTAATTCATTTGTAGGATCCATTCTAATTCATTCGTACGATCTAATTCTAATCCTTTCGTACGATCCATTCTAATTCGCACAAATGTATCCATTTTAATTCATTCGTACGATCCATTCTAATTTATTCATACGATCCATTCTAATTCATTCGCATGATCTATTCGTACGATCCATTCTAATTAGAATGGATCATACGAATGAATTAGAATGGATCGTGCGAATGAATTAGAATTGATCATACGAATGAATTAGAATGGATCGTACTAATGAATTAGAATGGATCGTGCGAATGAATTAGAATGGATCGTATGAATAAATTAGAATGGATCATTCGAATGAATTAAAATGGATACATTTGTGCAAATGAATTAGAATGGATCATACGATCTAATTAGAATGAATTGTACTAATGAATTAGAATGGATCGTACGAATGAATTAGAATGGATCATGTGAATGAATTTGAATGGATCGTGCGCATGAATTAGAATGGATCGTACGAATGAATTAGGATCGTACGAACGAATTAGAATGGATCGTACGAACGAATTAGAATGGATCGTATGAATGAATTAGAATAGATCGTACGAATGAATTAGAATGGATACATTCGAGCGAATGAATTAGAATGGATCGTACGAATAAATTAGAATGGATCATAGGAATGAATTAGAATGGATCGTGCAAATGAATTAGAATGGATACATTCGTGCGAATGAATTGGAATGGATCATGTGAATGAATGAGAATGGATCGTACGAATGAATTAGAATGGATATATTTGAACGAATAAATTAGAATGGATCATACGAATGAATTAGAATGGATCATACAAATGAATTTGAATGGATCGTGCGAATGAAATAGAATCGATCGTACGAATGAATTAGAATGGATCGTACGAATGAATTAAATCGTACGAATGAATTAGAATGGATCGTACGAATGAATTAGATCGTACGAATGAATTAGAATGGATCGTACGAATGAATTAAAATGGATACATTCATACGACTGAATTAGAATGGATCGTGCGAATGAATTAGAATGGATACATTCTTGCGAATAAATTAGAATGGATCGTATATTCGTGCAAATAAATTAGAATGGATCATACGAATGAATTAGAATGGATCGTGCGAATGAATTAGAATGAATCGTACATATGCATTAGAATGGATCGTACGAATGGATTAGAATGGATCGTTTGAATGAATTCTAATTCCATTCTAATTCATCGTACGATCCATTCTAATTCATTCGTACAATCCATTCAAATTCATTCGTACGATGCAATCTAATTCATTCGCACAAATGTATCTATTCTAATTCATTCGTACAATGCGTTCTAATCCATTCGTACGATCCATTCTAATCCATTCGCACGATCCATTCTAATTCATTCGCACGAATGTAACCATTCTAATTCATTCGTACGATCCATTCTAATTCATTCGTACGATCCATTCTAATTCATTCGCACGATCCATTCTAATTCATTCGTATGATCCATTCTAATTTATTTGCACAAATATATGATCCATTCTAATTTATTCGCAAGAATGTATCCATTCTAATTCATTCATACGATCCATTCTAATTCAGTCGTATGAATGTATCCATTTTAATTCATTTGTACGATCCATTCTAATTCATTCGCTCGATCTAATTCATTCGTACGATCCATTCTAATTCATTCGTACGATCGATTCTAATTCATTCGCACGATCTATTCTAATTCATTCGTACGATCCATTCTAATTCATTCGTATGATCCATTCTAATTTCTTCGTTCAAATATATCCATTCTAATTCATTCGTACGATCCATTCTAATTCATTCGCACGATCCATTCTAATTCATTCGCACGAATGTACCCATTCTAATTCATTTGCACGATCCCTTCTAATTCATTCCTATGATCCATTCTAATTCATTCGTACGATCCATTCTAATTCGAATGTATCCATTCTAATCCAATCGTACGATCCATTCTAATTCGTTCATACGATCCATTCTAATTCGTTCGTACGATCCATTCTAATTCGTTCGTACGATCCATTCTAATCCATTCGTACGATCCATTCTAATTCATTCGTACAAATGTATCCATTCTAATTTATTTGCATTCGTACGATCCATTCTAATTCATTCGCATGAATGTAACCATTCTAATTCATTCGTACGATCCATTCTAATTCATTCCTACGATCCAGGGATCGTGCAAATGAATTAGAATAGATCATACGAATGGATTAGAATGGATCGTACGAATGAATTAGAATGGATCATACAAATGAATTAGAAAGGTTACATTCGTGAGAATGAATTAGAATGGATCGTACGAATGAATTAGAATGGATCGTGTAAATGAATTAGAATGGATACATTCATGCGAATGAATTAGAATGGATTGTAGGAATGAATTAGAATGGATCGTACGAATGGATTGGAATGGATCGTAGGAATGAATTACAATGGATCGTACGAATGAATTAGAATGGATCATACGAATGAATTAGAATGGATCGTAGGAATGAATTAGAATGGATCGTACGAATGGATTAGAATGGCTCGTACGAATGGATCGTACAAATGAATTAGAAAGGTTACATTTGTGAGAATGAATTAGAATGGATCGTACGAATGGATTAGAATAGATCGTACGAATGGATTAGAATGGATCGTACGAATGGATTAGAATGGATCGTACGAATGAATTAGAATGGATCATACAAATGAATTAGAAAGGTTACATTCGTGAGAATAAATTAGAATGGATCGTACAAATGAATTAGAATGGATCATGCGAATGAATTTGAATGGATCGTACGAATGAATTGGAATGGATCTAACGAATGAATTAGAATGGATACATTCGTGCGAATGAATTAGAATAGATCGTAGGAATGAATTAGAATGGATCATACGAATGAATTAGAATGGATCGTGCGAATGAATTAGAATGGATTGTACAATGAATTAGAATGGATCATACGAATGGATTAGAATGGATCGTACGAATGGATTAGAATGGATCGTATGAATGGATTAGAATGGATCATACGAATGAATTAGAATGGATCATATAAATGAATTAGAAAGGTTACATTCATGAGAATGAATTAGAATGGATCGTATGAATGAATTAGAATGGATCATGCGAATGAATTTGAATGGATCGTACAAATGAATTAGAATGGATCGAACGAATGAATTAGAATGGATACATTCGTACGAATGAATTAGAATGGATCGTAGGAATGAATTAGAATGGATCGTACAATGAATTAGAATGGTTACATTCGTGCGAATGAATTAGAATGGATCGTACGTAGGAATGAATTAGAATGGATCGTACGAATGAATTAGAATGGATCGTACGAATGGATTAGAATGCATCGTGTGAATGAATTAGAATGGATCGTATGAATAAATTAGAATGGATCGTAAGAATGAATTAAAATGGATACATTTGTGCGAATGAATTAGAATGGATCGTATGAATGAATTAGAATAGATCGTAGGAATGAATTAGAATGGATCATACGAATGAATTAAAATGGATCGTGCGAATGAATTAGAATGGATCATACGAATGAATTAGAATGGATACATTCGTACGATTCATTCTAATTCATTCGCACAATCCATTCTAATTCATTCTAATTCATTCGCACGATCTATTCTAATTCATTCGTACAATCCATTCTAATTCATTCGTACGATTCATTCGTCCGATCCATTCTAATTCATTCACACGAATGTATCCATACTTATTCATTCGTACGATCCATTCTAATTCATTCGCATGATCCATTCTAACTCATTCGGTGGATCCATTCTAATTCATTCGTACGATCCATTCTAATTCATTCGCACGATCCATTCTAATTTATTCGTACGATCCATTCTAATTCATTCGTACAATCTATTCTAATTCATTCGCATGATCCATTCTAATTCATTCGTACGATCCATTCTAATTCATTCGTTCAATCCATTTAAATTCATTCGTACGATGCAATCTAATTCATTTGCACAAATGTCTCTATTCTAATTCATTCGTACAATGCGTTCTAATCCATTCGTACGATCCATTCTAATTCTTTCGTATGATCAATTCAAATTCATTCGAACGATTCATTCTAATTCATTCGTAAGATCTATTCTAATTCATTCGCACGATTCATTCTAATTCATTTTTACGATCCATTCAAATTAATTCGCACGATCCATTCTAATTCATTTGTACGAATGAATTAGAATGGATCGTACGAATGGATTAGAATGGATCGTACGAATGGATTAGAATGGATCGTACGAATGAATTAGAATGGATCGTACGAACGAATTAGAATGGATCGTACGAATGAATTAGAATGGATACATTCGTATGATCCATTCTAATTCGTTCGTACGATCCATTCTAATTCGTTCGTACGATCCATTCTAATTCATTCGCACGAATGTATCCATTCTAATTCATTTGCACGATCTATTCTAATTCATTCCTATGATCCATTCTAATTCATTCGTACGATCCATTCTAATTCATTCGCTCAAATGTATCCATTCTAATTCATTCGTACGATTCATTCTAATTCCTTCCTACGATCTATTCTAATTCATTCGTATGATCCATTCTAATTCATTCGCATAAATGTATCTATTCTAATTCATTCGTACATTCGTACGATCCATTCTAATTCATTCGTATGATCCATTCTAATTCATTCGCATAAATGTATCCATCCTAATTCATTCGTTCGATCCATTCTAATTCATTCGCATAAATATATCAATTCTAATTCAGTCGTACGATCCATTCTAATTCATTCAAACGATCCATTCTAATTCATTCGTACGATCCATTCTTATTCATTCGCAAGAATGTATCCATTCTAATTCATTTGCAGGATCCATTCTAATTCATTCCTATGATCCATTCGAATTCATTCGTACGATCCATTCTAATTCATTCACTCGAATGTATCCATTCTAATTCATTCGTACGATTTATTCTAATTCATTCGCACGATCCATTCTAATTCTTTGGCACGATCTATTCTAATTCATTCCTATGATCCATTCTAATTCATTCGTACGATCCATTCTAATTCATTCGTATGAATGTATCCATTCTAATTCATTCGTATAATCCATTCTAATTTATTCGTACGATCCATTCTAATTCATTCGTACGATCCATTCTAATCCATTCGTACGATCCATTCTAATTCATTCGCCCAAATGTAACCATTCTAATTCATTCGTACGATCCATTCTAATTAATTTCTATGATCCATTCTAATTCATTCGCACGAATGTATCCATTCTAATTCATTTGCACGATCCATTCTAATTCATTCCTATGATCCATTCTAAGTCATTCGTACGGTCCACTCTAATTCATTCGCTCGAATGTATCCATTCTAATTCATTCGTACGATCCATTCTAATCCATTCGTACGATCCATTCTAATTCATTCGTACAATGCGTTCTAATCCATTCGTACGATCCTTTCTAATTCATTCGTACGATCTATTCTAATTCATTTGTACGAATGGATCCATTCTAACTCATTAGTACGATCCATTCTAATCCATTCTTACATTCCATTCTAATTCATTCGCACGAATGTATCCATTCTAATTCATTCGCACAATCCATTCTAATTCATTCGTACGATCCATTCTAATTCATTCGTATCATCCATTCTAACTCATTCACACGAATGTATCATACGAATGAATTAGAATGGATCATGCAAATGAATTAGAATAGATCGTACGAATAAATTAGAATGGATCGTACGAATAAATTCGAATGGATCGTGCGAATGAATTAGAATGGATCATACGAATAAATTAGAATGGATCCACCGAATGAGTTAGAATGGATCGTACGAATGAATTAGAATGGATTGTGCGAATGAATTAGAATGGATCGTACGAACGAATTAGAATGGATCGTATGAATGAATTAGAATGGATTGTATGAATGAATTAGAATGGATCGTGTGAATGAATTAGAATGAATCGTACGAATGCATTAGAATGGATCGTACGAATGAATTAGAATGAATCGTACGAATGAATTAGAATGGATCGTACGAATGAATTAGAATGGATTATGCGAATGAATTAGAATGGATCGTATGAATGAATAAGAATGGATCGTACGAATGAATTAGAATGGATCGTGCGAATGAATTAGAATGAATCGTACGAATGCATTAGAATCGATACATTCGTGCGAATGAATTAGAATGGATCGTACGAATGAATTAGAATGGATCCACCGAATGAGTAAGAATGGATCATACGAATGAAATAGAATGGATCGTACGAATGAATTAGAATGGATTGTGCGAATGAATTAGAATGGATCGTATGAATGAATAAGAATGGATCGTACGAATGAATTAGAATGGATCGTACGAATGAATTAGAATGAATCGTACGAATGCATTAGAATGGATATATTCGTGCGAATGAATTAGAATGGATCGTACGAATGAATTAGAATAGATCGTGCGAATGAATTGGAATGAATCGTACGAATGAATTAGAATGGATCGTACGAATGAATTAGAATGGATCGTACGAATAAATTAGAATGGATCATGCGAATGAATTAGAATAGATTGTACGAATGAATTAGAATGGATCGTACGAATAAATTAGAATGGATCGTGCGAATGAATTAGAATGGATCGTACGAATGAATTAGAATGGATCCACCGAATGAGTTAGAATGGATCATTCGAATGAATTAGAATGGATCGTAAGAATGAATTGGAATGGATTGTGCGAATGAATTAGAATGGATCATATGAATGAATAAGAATTGATCGTACGAATGAATTAGAATAAATCGTACGATCCATTCTAATTCATTCGTACGATCCATTCTAATTCATTCGCACGAATGTATCCATTCTAATTCATTCGTACAATCCATTCTAATTCATTCGCACGATCCATTCTAATTCATTCGTATGATCCATTCTAATTCATTCCTATGATCTATTCTAATTCATTCGGTCGAATGTATCCATTCTACTTCATTCGTTCGATCCATTCTAATTCATTCGTACGATCCATTCAAATTCATTCGCATTATCCATTCTAATTCATTCGTACGATCCATTCTAATTCATTCTCACAAATATAATATTTCTAATTCATTTGTATGATCCATTCTAATTCATTCGTACGATCCATTCTAATCCATTCGTACGATCCATTCTATTCCAATCGTACGATCCATTCTAATTCATTCGTACGATCTATTCTAATTCATTCTCACAAATGTAACCTTTCTAATTCATTTGTACGATCCATTCTAATTCATTCGTACGATTCATTCTAATCCGTTCGTACGATCCATTCTAATCCATTCGTACGATCCATTCTAATTTATTCGCACGAATGTAACCATTCTAATTCATTCGTACGATCCATTCTAATTCATTCCTATGATCCATTCTAATTCATTCGCACGAATGTATCCATTCTAATTCATTTGCACGATCCATTCTAATTCATTCCTATGATCCATTCTAATTCATTCGTACGATCCATTCTAATTCATTCGCTCGAATGTATCCATTCTAATTCATTCGTACGATCCATTCTAATTCGTTCATACGATCCATTCTAATTCGTTCGTACGATCCATTCTAATTCGTTCGTACGATCCATTCTAATTCATTCGCACGATCCATTCTAATTCGTTTGTACGATCCATTTTAATTCATTGGCATGATCCATTCTAATTCATTTGTATGATACATTCGTGCGAATGAAATAGAATGGATCGTACGAATGAATTAGAATGGATCGTACGAATGAATTAGAATGGATACATTCGTGCGAATGAATTAGAATGGAATATAAGAATGAATTAGAATGGATCGTACTAATGAATTAGAATGGATCCATTCGTGCGAATGAATTAGAATGGATCGTACGAATGAATTAGAATGGATCGAGCGAATGAATTAGAATTGATCGTACGAATGAATTAGAATAGATTGTGCGAATGAATTAGAATGGATCGTACGAATGAATTAGAATGGATCTTGGGAATGAATTAGAATGGATCATACGAATGAATTAGAATGGATCGTGCGAATAAATTAGAATAGATTCATTTGTGCGAATGAATTAGATTGCATCGTACGAACAAATTTGAATGGATCATGTGAATGAATTAGAATGGATCGTACGAATGAATTAGAATAGAAACGTTCGGGCGAATGAATTAGAATGGATCGTACAAATGAATTAGAATGGATACATTCGTGCGAATGAATTAGAATGGATCGTACAAATGAATTAGAATGGATCGTACGAATGAATTAGAATAGATACATTCGTGCGAATGAATTAGAATGGATCGTACGAATGAATTAGAATGGATCGTACGAATGAATTAGAATAGATCGTGCGAATGAATTAGAATTGATCGTACATACGAATTAGTTAGAATGGATCGTACGAATGAACTAGAATGGATCGTACGAATGAATTAGAATGGATAGTGCGAATGAATTAGAATGGATCGTATGAATGAATTAGAATGGATACATTCGTGCGAATGAATTAGAATGGATTGTGCGAATGAATTAGAACAGATCATGCGAATAAATTAGAATGGATAGTACGAATGAATTAGAATGGATCATACGAATGAATTAGAATGGATCGTACGAAAGAATTAGAATGGCTCGTACGAACGAATTAGAATGGATCGCACGAATGAATTAGAATGGATACATTCGAGCGAATGAATTTGAATGGATCGTACGAATGAATTAGAATGGATCATAGGAATGAATTAGAACGGATCGTGTGAATGAATGAGAATGGATCGTATGAATGAATTAGAATGGATACATTCATGCGAATGAATTAGAATGGATCGTACGAATGAATTAGAATGGATCGTGCGAATGAATTAGAATGGATAGTGCGAATGAATTAGAATGGATCGTACGAATGAATTAGAATGGATACATTCGTGCGAATGAATTAGAATGGATCGTACGAATGAATCAGAATGGATCGTACGAATAAATTAGAATAGATACATTTGTGTGATGAATAAGAATGGTGCGTACGAATGAATTAGAATGGAGCGTACGAATGAATTAGAATGGATACATTCGTTCGAATGAATTAGAATGGATCATATGAAAGAATTAGAATGGATCGTGCGAATGAATTAGAAAGGATCGTATGAATGAATTAGAATGGATATATTCATACGAATGAATTAGAATGGATCGTACAAATGAATTAGACTGGATCGTACGAATAAATTAGAATGGATACATTCATGCAAATGAATTAGAATGGATCGTACGAATGAATTAGAATGGATCATACGAATGAATTAGAATGGATCATATGAATGAATTAGAATGGTTACATTTGTGCGAATGAATTAGAATGGATCGTAGAATGGATTAGAATGGATCGTACGAATGGATTAGAACGCATTGTACGAATGAATTAGAATAGATACATTTGTGCGAATGAATTAGATTGCATCGTACGAATGAATTTGAATGGATTGTACGAATGAATTAGAATGGATCGTACGAATGAATTAGAATGGATCATGCGAATGAATTAGAATAGATCGTACGAATGAATTAGAATGGATCATACAAATAAATTAGAATGGATCGTGCGAATGAATTAGAATGGATCGTACGAATGAATTAGAATGGATCCACCGAATGAGTTAGAATGGATCATACAAATGAATTAGAATGGATCGTACGAATGAATTAGAATGGTTCGTGCGAATGAATTAGAATGGATCGTATGAATGAATAAGAATGGATCGTGCGAATGAATTAGAATGGATTGTGTGAATGAATTAGAATGGATCATACGAATGAATTAAAATGGATCATACGAATGAATTAGAATGGATCGTGCAAATGAATTAGAATGGATTGTACGAATGAATTAGAATGGATACATTCGAGCGAATGAATTAGAATGGATCATACGAATGAATTAGAATGTATCATAGGAATGAATTAGAATGGATCGTGCAAATGAATTAGAATGGATACATTCGTGCGAATGAATTAGAATGGATCGTAGGAATGAATTAGAATGCATCGTACGAATGAATTAGAATGGTTACATTCGTGCGAATGAATTAGAATGGATCGTACGAATGGATTAGAATGGATCGTACAAATGAATTAGAAAGGTTACATTTGTGAGAATGAATTAGAATGGATCGTACGAATGGATTAGAATGGATCGTACGAATGGATTAGAATGGATCGTACGAATGAATTAGAATGGATCATACAAATGAATTAGAAAGGTTACATTTGTGATAATGAATTAGAATGGATCGTACGAATGAATTAGAATGGATCATGCGAATGAATTTGAACGGATCGTACGAATGAATTAGAATGGATCGAACGAATGGATTAGAATGGATTATACAAATAGATTAGAATGCATTGTGCGAATGAATTAGAATAGATACATTTGTGCGAATGAATTAGATTGCATCGTACGAATAAATTTGAATGGATTATAATAATGAATTAGAATGGATCGTACGAATGAATTAGAATGGATATATTCGTAGGAATGAATTAGAATGGATCGTAGGAATGAATTAGAATGGATCTTTCGAATGAATTAGAATGGTAACATTCGTGCGAATGAATTAGAATGGATCGTACGAATAGATTAGAATGGATCGTACGAATGAATTAGAATGGATACATTCGAGCGAATGAATTAGAATAGATCGTAGGAATGAATTAGAATGGATCATACGAATGAATTAGAATGGATCGTGCGAATGAATTAGAATGGATTGTATGAAAGAATTAGAATGGATCGTACGAATGAATTAGAATGGATACATAGGAATGAATTAGAATGGATCGTACGAATGGATTAGAATGGATCGTATGAATGGATTAGAATGGATCGTACGAATGGATTAGAATGGATCGTACGAATGAATTAGAATGGATTGTGCGAATGAATTAGAATGAATCGTACGAATGCATTAGAATGGATCGTACGAATGAATTAGAATGGATCGTAATGGATACATTCGAGCGAATGAATTAGAATGGATCGTACGAATGAATTAGAATGGATCATAGGAATGAATTAGAATGGATCGTGCAAATGAATTAGAATGGATACATTCGTGCGAATGAATTAGAATGGATTGTAGAAATGAATTAGAATGGATCGTACGAATGAATTAGAATGGTAACATACATACGACTGAATTAGAATGGATTGTACGAATGAATTAGAATTGATCATACGAATGAATTAGAATGGATCGTACAAATGAATTTGAATACATCATGTGAATGAATTAGAATGGATCATACATTTGAATTAGATTGGATTGTGCGAATGAATTAGAATGGATACATTCGTGCGAATGAATTAGAATAGATCGTATGAATGAATTAGAATGGATTGTGTGAATGAATTAGAATAGATCGTGCAAATGAACTAGAATGGGTCGTACGAATTAATTAGAATGGTTATATTCATGCAAATGAATTAGAATGGATCGTACGAATGAATTAGAATGGATCGTACAAATGAATTAGAATGGATCGTACGAATGAATTAGAATGGATCGTGCGAATGAATTAGAATGGATACATTCGTGCGAATGAATTAGAATGGATTGTACGTATGAATTAGAAGGGATACATACATTCATGCGAATGAATTAGAATGGATCATATAAATGGGTTAGAATGGATCGTCTGAATGAATTAGAATGGATTGCATGAATGAATTAGAATGGATCATACGAATGAAATTGAATGGATCATACGAATGAATTAGAATGGATCGTACGAATGAATTAGATCATACGAATGGATTAGAATGGATCGTACGAATAAATTAGAATTGATCGTACAAATGAATTAGAAAGGTTACATTTGTGAGAATGAATTAGAATGGATCGTACGAATGGATTAGAATGGATCGTACGAATGGATTGGAATGGATCGTACGAATGGATTAGAATGGATCGTACGAATGGATTAGAATGGATCGTATGAACGAATTAGAATGGATCGTACGAATGAATTAGAATGGATCGAATGAATGAATTAGAATGGATACATTCGAGCGAATGAATTAGAATAGATCGTAGAAATGAATTAGAATGAATCATACGAATGAATTAGAATTGATCGTGCGAATGAATTAGAATGGATCATACGAATGGATTAGAATGGATCGTACGAATGGATTAGAATGGATCGTACGAATGAATTAGAATGGATCGTACGAATGAATTAAAATGGATACATTCGAGCGAATGAATTAGAATGGATACATTTGTGCGAATGAATTAGAATGGATCATGCGAATGAATTAGAATGGATCGTACGAATAAATTAGAATGGATCGTACGAATGAATTAGAATGGATACATTCGTGCGAATGAATTAGAATGGATCAGACGAATGAATTAGAATGGATCATATGAATGAATTAGAATGGATCGTGCGAATGAATTAGAATGAATCGTACGAATGCATTAGAATGGATACATTCGTGCGACTGAATTAGAATGGATCGCGCGAATTAATTAGAATGGATCATACGAATGAATTAGAATGGATCGTGCGAATGAATTAGAATGGATCGTACGAATGAATTAGAATGGATCGTACGAACGAATTAGAATGGATCGTATGAATGAATTAGAATGGATCGTACGAATGGATCGTACGAATGGATCATGCGAATGAATTAGATCATGTGAATGAATTAGAATGGATCGTACGAATGGATTAGAATGGATCGTACGAATGGATTAGAAAGGTTACATTTGTAAGAATGAATTAGAATAGATCGTACGAATGGATTAGAATGGATCGTACGAATGGATTAGAATGGATCGTACGAATGGATTAGAATGGATCATACAAATGAATTAGAAAGGTTACATTCATGAGAATGAATTAGAATGGATTGTACGAATGAATTAGAATGGATCATACGAATGAATTTGAATGGATCGTACGAATGAATTAGAATAGATCGTACGAATGAATTAGAATGGATCGTACGAATGGATTTGAATGGATCGTACGAGATCGTACAATTCATTAGAATGGATCGTACGAATGAATTAGAATGGATATATTCGTGCGAATGAATTAAATGGATCGTACGAATGAATTAGACTGGATCGTACGAATAAATTAGAATGGATACATTCATGCAAATGAATTAGAATGGATCGTACGAATGAATTAGAAGGGATCATACGAATGAATTAGAATGGATCGTACAAATGAATTAGAATGGATAATATGAATGAATTAGAATGGTTACATTCGTGCGAATGAATTAGAATGGATCGTACGAATGGATTAGAATGGATCGTACGAATGGATTAGAATGCATTGTACGAATGAGTAGAATAGATACATTTGTGCGAATGAATAGATTGCATCGTACGAATGAATTTGAATGGATTGTACGAATGAATTAGAATGGATCGTACGAATGAATTAGAATAGATCGTACGAATGAATTAGAATGGATCGTGCGAACGAATTAGAATGGATCTTATGAACGAATTAGAATGGATCGTACGAATGAATTAGAATGGATACATTCGAGTGAATGAATTAGAATGGATTGTACGAATGAATTATAATTGATCGTGCGAATGAATTAGAATGGATCATACAAATGAATTAGAAAGGTTACATTCGTGAGAATGAATTAGAATGGATCATGCGATGAATTAGAATGGATCATACAAATGAATTAGAATGGATTCTAATCCATTTGTACGATCCATTCTAATCTATTCTAATTCATTCGCACAAATGTATCCATTCTAATTCATTTTCACGAATGTAACCTTTCAAATTCATTTGTATGATCCATTCAAATTCATTCGTACGAATGAATAGAATGGATCGTACGAAAGAATCATACGAATGAATTAGAATGGATCATGCGAATGAATTAGAATGGATCATGCGAATGAATTAGAATAGATCGTACGAATGAATTAGAATGGATCGTACGAATAAATTAGAATGGATCGTGCGAATGAATTAGAATGGATCGTACAAATGAATTAGAATGGATCCACCGAATGAGTTAGAATGGATCATACGAATGAATTAGAATGGATCGTACGAATGAATTAGAATGGTTACATTCGAGCGAATGAATTAGAATAGATCGTAGGAATGAATAAGAATGGATCATACGAATGAATTAGAATGGATCGTGCGAATGAATTAGAATGGATTATACGAATGAATTAGAATGGTTACATTCGAGCGAATGAATTAGAATGGATCGTACGAATGAATTAGAATGGATCATAGGAGTGAATTAGAATGGATCGTGCAAATGAATTAGAATGGATACATTCGTGCGAATGAATTAGAATGGATCGTACGAATGAATTAGAATGGATCATAGGAATGAATTAGAATGGATCGTGCAAATGAATTAGAATGGATACATTCGTGCGAATGAATTAGAATGGATCGTACGAATGAATTAGAATGGATCATAGGAATGAATTAGAATGGTTACATTCGTGCGAATGAATTAGAATGGATCGTACGAATGGATTAGAATAGATCATACGAATGAATTAGAATGAATCGTGCGAATGAATTAGAATGGATTGTACGAATGAATTAGAATGGATACATACAAATGAATTAGAAAGGTTACATTCGTGAGAATGAATTAGAATGGATCGTAGGAATGAATTAGAATGGATCGTACGAATGAATTAGAATGGTTATATTCGAGCGAATGAATTTGAATGGATCGTACGAATGAATTAGAATGGATCGTGCAAATCGATTAGAATGGATCGTAGAATGGATTAGAATGGATCGTACGAATGGATTAGAATAGATCGTACGAATAGATTAGAATGGATCGTACGAATGGATTAGAATGGATCATACGAATGAATTAAAATGGATACATTTGTGCGAATGAATTAGAATAGATCATACGATTGAATTAGAATGGATCGTACGAATGAATTAGAATAGATCATGCAAATGAATTTGAATGGATTGTACGAATAAATTATAATGGATCGTACGAATGGATTAGAATGGATCGTGCGAATGAATTAGAATGGATCGTATGAACGAATTAGAATGGATCGTACGAACGAATTAGAATGGTTCGTATGAATGAATTAGAATGGATCGTACGAATGGATTAGAATGGATCGTACGAATGGATCATGCAAATGAATTAGAGTGGATCGTAGGAATGAATTAGAATGGATCGTGCAAATGAATTAGAATGGATACATTCGTGCGAATGAATTAGAATGGATCATAGGAATGAATTAGAATGGATCGTACGAATGGATTAGAATGGATCGTACGAATGAATTAGAATGGATCGTACGAATGAATTAGAATGGATCGTACGAAAGAATTAGAATGGATCGTACAAATAAATTAGAAAGGTTACATTTGTGAGAATGAATTAGAATGGATCGTACGAATGAATTAGAATGGATTGTACGAATGGATTAGAATGGATCGTACGAATGGATTAGAACGCATTGTACGAATGAATTAGAATGGATCGTACGAATGGATTAGAATGGATCGTACGAATGAATTAGAATGGATCGTACGAATGAATTAGAATGGATACATTCGAGCGAATGAATTAGAATGGATCGTACGAATGAATTAGAATGGATCATAGGAATGAATTAGAATGGATCGTGCAAATGAATTAGAATGGATACATTCGTGCGAATGAATTAGAATGGATCGTAGGAATGAATTAGAATGGATCGTACGAATGAATTAGAATGGTTACATTCGTGCGAATGAATTAGAATGGATCGTACGAATGGATTAGAATGGATCGTACGAATGAATTAGAATGGATCGTACAAATGAATTAGAAAGGTTACATTTGTGAGAATGAATTAGAATGGATCGTACGAATGAATTAGACTGGATCGTACGAATAAATTAGAATGGATACATTGATACGAATGAATTAGAATGGATCGTACGAATGGATTAGAATAGATCGTACGAAAGGATTAGAATGGATCGTACGAATGGATTAGAATGGATCGTACGAATGAATTAGATTGGATCATACAAATGAATTAGAAAGGTTACATTCGTGAGAATGAATTAGAATGGATCGTACGAATGAATTAGAATGGATCATACAATTGAATTTGAATGGATTGTACGAATGAATTAGAATGGATCGAACGAATGAATTAGAATGGATCATACGAATGAATTAGAATAGATCGTAGGAATGAATTAGAATGGATCATACGAATGAATTAGAATGGATCGTGCGAATGAATTAGAATGGATCGTACGATTGAATTAGAATGGATCGTACGAACGAATTAGAATGCATCGTACGAACGAATTAGAATGGATCATATGAAACGAATGAATTAGAATGGATACATTCATGCGAATGAATTAGAATAGATCGTACGAATGAATTATAATGGATCGTACGAATGGATTAGAACGCATTGTACGAATGAATTAGATTGCATCATACGATCCATTCTAATTCATTCGTACGATCCATTCTAATTCATTCGCACAAATGTATCCATTCTAATTCATTCGCTCGAATATATCCATTTAAATTCATTCGTACGATCCATTCTAATTCATTCGTACAATCCATTCTAATTCATTCGTACGATCTATTCTAATTCATTCGCACGAATGTATCCATTCTAATTCATTCGTACGATCCATTCTAATTCATTCATACGATCCATTCTAATTCGTTCGTACGATCCATTCTAATTCGTTCGTATGATCCATTCTAATTTATTTGCACGAATATATGATCCATTCTAATTCATTCGCACGATCCATTCTAATTCATTCGTACGATCCATTCTTATTTATTCATACGATCCATTCTAATTCATTCGCACAATCCATTCTAATTCATTCGTACGATCCATTCTAATTCATTCGTACGATCCATTCTTATTCATTCATACGATCCATTCTAATTCATTTGTACGATCCATTCTAATCCATTCGTACGATCCATTCTAATTCATTCGCACGAATGTATCCATTCTAATTCATTTGTATGATCCATTCTAATTCATTCCTATGATCCATTCTAATTCATTCGTACGATCCATTCTAATTCATTCGCTCGAATGTATCCAATATAATTCATTCGTACGATCCATTCTAATTCGTTCCTACGATCCATTCTAATTCGTTCGTACGATCCATTCTAATTCGTTCGTACGATCCATTCTAATTCATTCGTATGATCCATTCTAATTCATTCCTATGGATCGTGCAAATGGATTAGAATAGATCGTACGAATGGATTAGAATGGATCGTACGAATGGATTAGAATGGATCATACGGATGGATTAGAATGGATCGTACGAATGGATTAGAATGGATCGTACGAATGAATTAAAATGGATACATTCGTGCGAATGAATTAGAATGGATCATACGATTGAATTAGAATGGATCGTACGAATGAATTAGAATGGATCATGCGAATGAATTTGAATGGATCGTACGAATGAATTATAATGGATCGTATGAATGGATTAGAATGGATCGTGCGAATGAATTAGAATGGATCGTACGAACGAATTAGAACGGATCGTACGAACAAATTAGAATGGATCGTATGAATGCATTAGAATGGATCGTACGAATGGATTAGAATGGATCGTACGAATGGATCATGCGAATGAATTAGAATGGATCGTAGGAATGAATTAGAATGGATCATGCAAATGAATTAGAATGGATACATTCGTGCGAATGAATTAGAATGGATCGTAGGAATGAATTAGAATGGATCGTACGAATGGATTAGAATGGATCGTACGAATGAATTAGAATGGATCGTACAAATGAATTAGAAAGGTTACATTTGTGAGAATGAATTAGAATGGATCGTACGAATGAATTAGAATGGATCGTACGAATGGATTAGAATAGATCGTACGAATAAATTAGAACGCATTGTACGAATGAATTAGAATGGATCGTACGAATGGATTAGAATGGATCTTACAAATGGATTAGAATGGATTGTACGAATGAATTAGAATGGATACATTCGAGCGAATAAATTAGAATGGATCGTACGAATGAATTAGAATGGATCATAGGAATGAATTAGAATGGATCGTGCAAATGAATTAGAATGGATACATTCGTGCGAATGAATTAGAATGTATCGTAGGAATGAATTAGAATGGATCGTACGAATGAATTAGAATAGTTACATTCGTGCGAATGAATTAGAATGGATCGTACGAATGGATTAGAATGGATCGTACGAATGGATTAGAATGGATCGTACAAATGAATTAGAAAGGTTACATTTGTGAGAATGAATTAGAATGGATCGTACGAATGAATTAGACTGGATCGTACGAATAAATTAGAATGGATACATTCATTCGAATGAATTAGAATGGATCGTACGAGTGGATTAGAATGGATCATACGAATGGATTAGAATGGATCGTATGAATGGATTAGAATGCATCATACGAATGAATTAGAATGGATCATACAAATGAATTAGAAAGGTATTATTCGTGAGAATAAATTAGAATGGATCGTACGAATGAATTAGAATGGATCATGCGAATGGATTTGAATGGATTATACGAATGAATTAGAATGGATCGAACGAATGAATTAGAATGGATCATACGAATGAATTAGAATAGATCGTAGGAATGAATTAGAATGGATCATACGAATGAATTAGAATGGATCTTGCGAATGAATTAGAATGGATCGTACGAATGAATTAGAATAGATCGTACGAACAAAATAGAATGGATCGTACGAACGAATTAGAATGGATCGTACGAACGAATTAGAATGGATCGTACGAATGAATTAGAATGGATACATTCGTGTGAATGAATTAGAATAGATCGTACGAATGAATTATAATGGATCATACGAATGGAATAGAACGCATTGTACGAATGAATTAGATTGCATCGTACGATCTATTCTAATTCATTCGTACAATCCATTCTAATTCATTCGCACAAATGTATCCATTCTAATTCATTCGCTCGAATGTATCCATTTTAATTCATTCGTACGATCCATTCTAATTCATTTGTACGATCTAATTCATTCGTACAATCCATTCTAATTCATTCGTACGATCTATTCTAATTCATTCGCACGAATGTATCCATTCTAATTCATTCGTACGATCCATTCTAATTCGTTCATACGATCCATTCTAATTCGTTCGTACGATCCATTCTAATTCGTTCGTATGATCCATTCTAATTTATTTGCACGAATATACGATCCATTCTAATTTATTCGCACGATCCATTCTAATTCATTCGTACGATCCATTCTTATTCATTCATACGATCCATTCTAATTCTTTCGCACAATCCATTCTAATTCATTCGTACGATCCATTCTAATTCATTCGTACGATCCATTCTTATTCAGTCATACGATCCATTCTAATTCATTTGTACGATCCATTCTAATCCATTCATATGATCCATTCTAATTAATTCGCACGAATGTATCCATTCTAATTCATTTGCACGATCCATTCTAATTCATTCCTATGATCCATTCTAATTCATTCGTACGATCCATTCTAATTCATTCGCTCAAATGTATCCATTCTAATTTATTCGTACGATCCACTCTAATTCGTTCGTACGATCCATTCTAATTCGTTCGTATGATCCATTCTAATTCATTCGTACGATCCATTCTAATTCATTCGCTCGATCCATTCTAATTCTTTTTTAATCAAAGCTATGGGGATTTTATTAGGGACCCTGCCCAAGAATCAAAAAAGAATATTCACATTACAGCTCTGGCGTTTTATAGATCAAGGCTATCAGAGAAATGGAAAACAAAATATAGAGAACATTGAAACTAGAGACAAATCCATCTCCTCACTCATCTGCAAATACAGCCCCTCTCAGTCCCTTCCAACTATCTCATATAGCTTCTACCTTTGCAATCATCTTCAATTGCTATACGAATATTTTCTTTTAAGTCTTGTGGGTAAATCTGAACCATCTGATTGCCATGATCCATTTTTGATAAGATGTCTGCATGTTGATTTCCCTCTCTCCAGATGTGAGTGATCTTGTGCTCATTGTACTTGTTTAAGGCCTCTCTGATACTTAAAACCTGGTGAATAGCATTCCAGGGAATAGCACATTCATCTCTAATACATTTCACTGCAATAAGAGAATCAGATTCAATCCACAGCTTTGAGATATGCATATCTTCCATATATAAGAGACCTTTCATCACTGCATCTAATTCAATGTTTAGAATTTCAGTATACTTAGAAGGACCATAAAAACACTGAATTGCTTCACCATTACTGTTTCTGAACACTCCCCCAACAGAAGCTGAGTTGTTTGCCAAAGCTCCATCTGTATTCAACTTCATCCATCCCCTATCAGGTTTATCCCAAGTGACAGTTTGAATATTTCGAATATTAGGCTTCAGATGACATCCCCATTTTGCCAAAATAATTTTGTTATCCAAAGTATCTTCTTCAGAGTAATCACAACTAGACATTCTAAAAAAAAACAGTTCTAGTAATGTAAGCCAGCAGGACTCTCTTGTGAGTAGTATTTTTATCAAAAATTCTTTTGCATCTCTCTTCCCAGATCATCTTAACTACACAACCTGTAACTATTTTAGCCAGAGTATTAAGTTGACCTTTATTTCTGAATTTAGCTTTCAATCTGCTAATCTCTTCACTGAGATTACCAATTCTGGTTGCCTTGATGTCCAGTCTAGATAGAACTGATCTCCAAATCCAGTTGGAGTAAGAACAATTGAAAAAAATATGGTCATGAGTTTCCCTATCAGACCAGCACAGAACACATAAAGAAGGAACCATCATACCTCTTCTATGAAGCTTATCACAGGTGAGAAGTTTTTTTAAAACAGCTCTCCACAAACAAACTGCATGCCTTTCAATTCTGTATTTATGCCAAATCCAATTAGCTTCTAAAAAAACCTGTCCTTTGATTCTATTAGAATCCCAAGCTGTTTTGAGTGTATATAATCCACTGTTTGAGGGCTTCCAGATTTTTATATCAGAGAGCCTTGGATAAGAAATATCAAATTCTGAAATCATATCAAAAATTTTCATAATATCTGCTGAAGAGGGTGAAGGGAAAGACCATTTCCCATTATCTATAAACTCACTAACAGTAATATCTGTGCCATACCCCAAATCATAAACTGCTCTTCTATCAAAAAGATCAATGAGTCTCCCTTGAGGCAGCCAATTATCAAGCCAAAAATTTGTCTTATTACCATTCCTTACAACACTGATAATATTTTGTTTGAATTTATTTCTAATCTGAAGAATCCCTCTCCAAATCCCTGAAGCATTATGTGTACTTTTACATTCCCAGATACCTTCATGTCTCAGATATTTAGCAGTGACCCACTTAACCCATAAGGACTTATCCATAGAGCAAATTCTCCAGAGATGCTTAGCCAAAGCTGCTTCATTCCATTCCTCCAAATTTCTGAAACCAAGCCCTCCTTCACTCTTAGGATAGCAAAGTTTTTTCCAGGCAATAGGGACCATTTTTTTAGTGAGTGAAGGCCCCCCCCAAAGAAATCTGCTGAAAATACCTTCAATCTCTTTTATAACTGATTTAGGAAAACTGAATACCCCAGACCAGTATAAATGCAAAGAATTAAGCACAGACTTTATTAACTCAACTCTGCCTGCAAGAGAAAGGAAATTCCTATTCTAAGACCCAGTTCTAGACCTGATTTTATCAATTAAAACTTGGCAATCAGTATGCTTGAGTCTCTTTGAGAGAAGTGGGAGCCCAAGATACTTAACTGGTAGAGTTCCTTCTCTTAATTCAAGGATATTCAGCAAGCACTGCTTATTCTGAACATTTTGGCTAAAGAAAACTTTAGACTTCTCATAATTGATCTCCAGACCTGATTGATGATTGAAGTTCTTGAGGACTTGTGTTAGCCCTGTAGCTGAATGAGATTCAGCCTTACAAAAAAGCAGAAGATCATCAGCATAAGCCAAATGTGATATAGGGATACTACCCAAAGAAGGGACCAATATTCTTTTGTTTTCTTCTGCTTCTATAAGTAGACAAGATAGAATATTCATAGCAATGGTAAACAAATATGGGGATATAGGGTCTCCTTGCCGAATTCCTCTATAAGCTGTGAAATAACCCTTAGCTGCACCATTAATAAGCACTGAAAATCTGACTGAAGTGATACATTCTTTTATCCAGTTAACCCATCTGTATGGAAAATTCATAGCTTTCATTGCTTGAAGGAGGAAAGTATGATTCACAGTGTCAAAAGCTTTTTTTAAGTCAACTTTAATGCACATTCTAGGGGAACCAGTCTTCATATGAAATTTGTAAAGCAACTCATGAGCTAACATAATTGCATCTTGAATATATCTGCCATTAAGGAAAGCTGCTTGATTTTCAGCAATTAACTGTGGCAGTATTATCTTCATTCTATTTGCTAAAATGGTAGAGATAATCTTATACGAAAAATTGCATAGAGAGATAGGCCTGCAACTTGCAAAATTCTTGATACTCTCTCCCTTTGGAATTAATGCTATCAAAGTGTGGTTAAGGTATGTAACTTTTTGAGGATGATCATAAAAGAAATGGATTAAATCAGTAACATCATCCTTAATAATAGGCCAGCAACCTTTATAAAATTCACTAGAGAACCCATCTGCACCAGGAGCCTTATCCATAGGAGCAGTATGAACAACATTATAAACTTCTTCTGCAGTAAAAGGTCTACTGATCCAATCAGCCTGATCACTGGATAATTTCCCCAAATTAGTGTAGTTAAAACTATGACAGCCAACTTCTTTGAACAACTTTGTAAAGTAAAAGATTCCTTCAGCTCCAATGCCCTCGGGATCTTCTATCAGCTGATCCTCAGTCGACAGAATAGAGTATATTTTTGATTTAGCTCTTTTCCCTTGAATAATAGCATGAAAAAACTTTGTGTTTGTATCTCCTTTGGATAACCAATTAATTTTGGATTTCAATCTAAGCAGTTCATCATTGATATCTCTCTCTTTCTTAAGAGTAGTAAGAGCTTCCCGTTCTTCTAAAGCAATTGTATCATTTAGTGGATCCAAATTCATACGATTTTGAATTTCATCCAACTCCCTCTCTGCCTTTAAACATCTCAACTGAGTATAGCCAAAGCTATTTTTATTCCATGCTTTAAGAACTGCTTTAAGCCTCTTGAGTTTGTGACAGAATATGAAAAAAGGATCACCCTGAACTTCATTGTTCCAAGAATTTGCTACAACTGTAAGAAAATCTTCATTTGTTTCCCAAATTTTTAGATATCTGAATGGAGAGGATCCATAAGACCAACTAGGATTCATCTTAATAACCACAGGTGTGTGATCAGAGGATCCTTGATTAATGAAACTAGCAATACTGTTTGGGAAACCAAAGTTCCACTGATGATTCACCAGAGCTCTATCTAACTTAGCAGCAATCCTGGAGCTTTCTGCTTTGTTTGTCCAAGTGATAAAGTGGCCATAAGACTCCATATCATCAAGATCACAATCATCAAGGACCTCATTAAATTCTCTAAGAGCACTATTGGGCACTGTATTACCTCCTTTTTTCTCCCCTGCTGTCCTGATCAAATTGAAATCTCCTGCTACCAGCCAAGGCTCATTTACTTGCAAACTAATATCTTTCATAGATGTCCAAAGCCTACATCTATCAATAGCTGTATTATGCCCATAGATAACAGAAAAAAACATACTTCTATTACCTGGTTTCTAGATTACCTTACAGTGCAAAATTTGATCACCTTCCATAAGAAGCATAACATCAAAATTTTGCTGATCCCAAAGAAGGATAATTCTCCCAGCTGCATGAGAATTATGATTTGACAAACAACTCCAGTCAGGCTTGATTTTAGAATGAATTTTAGATAGGTTTTGAATCTTGACTTTTGTCTCCACTAATCCAAGAAGACCAATATTATGTTTATTTATCAATTTACAAGCATCTTCACATCTATCACTACTATTGAGACCCCTGACATTCCAAACACTGATATTCATTTGACAAAATTCTGGGCAGAAGTTTTGCCCTGTTCCCCTTTTTTCTCACCATTTTGCTCAAGATCTTTTACATCAGAAGAATAATAGGACCTTTTCCCAGCTTCTATAGAATACCCATAATTATTGATATCACTGATGACTTTAACTCTTAAGGCCTTTCTGTAGGCTTGTATCTCTGTTAGAGGTCCTGCAATATGGGCTTTGCTCATGGCCAGAACATAATCATTGTTGGCCTTTTTTCTGATAGCATCCTCACTATTTTCACTAAACTCTTCCTGCTTTTCATTGATACCTGTCAGTGGAGATTCAATCTGACCTCCTGTATTGTCTTCACTCTGATCTATTGTTTTATCCTGTTGAATTTGATGAGAATCATTGACTGGTTTTTCCCCTTTCAATGAATCAATCTGGGTTTTGTAAGCACTGTATTCCTTGACAATTTCTGCATTCTCTACTACAGTTTTTTGCAAAGACTTATTTCCTCCTTCTGTGTTCCCAGTTTGAAAGGATACTGGAGTTGTAGTATCATTGACTTCTGCTAATGCAGTTGGGCATTCATCAGCATTACTAGCATTAAGTACTCTGATTCTCGAAGCTTTTCTTCTTGCCTGAACTTCAGTTAGAATTGCTTCTCCTTTTCCCTTCTTGGTAACCTTTACAACTGTTTCCTTTTGCTCTGGATCTGAGCTTGAAATTTCTTCCTCTTCAATCCCAGTCTCTTTTCTTTCTAACTCAGAACCCATATTTCCTTCAAGAATACTGTATGAGTTATATAATTTGAGAGAAGGTTTTGCTGTGACTGAATTTTTTGGGACCCAAACTTTATTTTGATTTATTACCTCATTTGATTTGAACTGAATGGTATTGCAGTCTTTGATTGTGTGTCCAAAACCTTGGCAAATTGAGCAAACAGGAGGCTTCCATTCATAGACAACTGGCTGATCAAACAAATGAACTCCCTGGACACTAATAGGAATTGTGTCCACCATTTTTGCAGATTCTGAAATTTCAATATTAATTCTAGCAAAGCTGAGCCTTTGTTTTGTTCTAGTAAGCTCATCCATTCTAATCGGCTTACCCAAAACACTGCCAATTTTACAAAAACTCTCCCAAGAATAGAGTTCTAGAGGTAAGTTTGGAAATCTGACCCATAGAGGAAAAGAATCAAACATCTTCCTATCAAGCTGCATGCCTGGTTTCCATTCTCTTAAAAACAAAAGGCGCCCTTCATAATCCCATGGACCTTTATTCAAGATTCGATGAAAATCTATAGATTCAGAGAATTTGAAGATTAGTAATCCATTTTCCAAAAGGGACATAGAGAACGAACCTTTGCATTTCCAAATCCTCAGTAAATAGTTTCGAAAAGCTCAAAAATATGGTCTCTTCCCCATCAGATTACCCACAAGACTGTAACTCCATTGCTTTATCCCCTTATCAAGATCCTGTTAAGATAAATCTGCTCCCAATCTATCAACTCCAAGAGCAAAAGGTTTAGAAAATTTTAGTTCTGTTTGATCAAATGATGAAACAAACAAATCTCTCCAAGAAGAAGTGTTTACAGTTGAATGAGGGATCGAAATAGAGAGATTCACAGGTTCTTGAGAGGTTGCAGGCAAATTCTCAATTGATTGCTCAATCTGCTCCAATGAGGAAGAAGAAACTTCAAACTCCGAGACCCTATCATCTCCTTCAATTCCAGATTTTACTTGTTTCACAGAGACTTCCTCACAAGGATCAATGAGAATTGGGGATGAGAAAGATAGAATTTCTTGAGCTTTATCTTCAGCCAACTGAACAAAAACCGGGCAATCTTGAATCGTAACAAAAGCAACAGATGGATACCTCTTCTCCAGATCATCCTCATTTTGATTTTCAGCCGAGAAAATTTCTGAAGAAATATCAGATTTGGATCTTGAGGGAAGAGAGGTGGCAGACAAATTCTTAACTGACTGTTTTATCTGCTCAAAAGAGGAAGAAGAAATTTTAAGCTCCGAGACCCTATCATCTCCTTCAGTTCCAGAATATTCTTGATTCACAGAGACTTTCTCACAAGGATCAATGAGAATTGGAGATGAGAAAGATGGAATTTCTTGAGCTTTATCTTCAGCCAACTGAACAAAAACCGGGCAATCTTGATTTGTAGCAAGAACAGCAGATGAATACCTCTTCTCCAGATCATCCTCATTTAGAGTATCAACCGAGATAGAATCTGAAGAAAAATCAGAGTTGGATCTAGAGGGAAGAATCAGCCCTGTTGAAAAAGATGAGGAAGTTTCCTTTGAAAAAGCTATTTCTCGCGAATCGCCTGTTTTCCCTTCTTGCACTCTCTCTCTCCTCTCTCCTATCTCCATTTTTACATCCTGTATGATTATCATCCATTCTAATTCATTCGTATGATCCATTCTAATTCATTCCTATGATCTATTCTAATTCATTTGCTCGAATGTATCCATTCTAATTCATTCGTTCGATCCATTCTAATTCATTCGTACGATCCATTTAAATTCATTCGTATAATCCATTCTAATTCATTCGTACGATCCATTCTAATTCATTCGCACGAATGTAACCATTCTAGAATGGATTAGAATGGATCTTACGAACGAATTAGAATGGATCGTATGAAATGGATACATTCATGCAAATGAATTTGAATGGATCGTACGAATGAATTAGAATTGATCATACGAATGAATTAGAATGGTTACATTCGTGCGAATGAATTAGAATGGATCATACGAATGGATTAGAATGGATCGTACAAATGAATTAGAATGGATCGTATGAATGAATAAGAATGGATCGTACGAATGAATTAGAATGGATCATACAAATGGATTAGAACGCATTGTACGAATGAATTAGAATGGATCGTACGAATGAATTAGAATAAATCGTACGAATGAATTAGAATGGATCGTGCGAATGAATTAGAATGAATCGTACGAATGCATTAGAATGGATCATAGGAATGAATTAGAATGGATCGTGCAAATGAATTAGAATGGATATATTCATGCGAATGAATTAGAATGGATCGTACGAATGAATTAGAATGGATCGTATGATTCATTCTAATTCATTTGCACGATCCATTTTAATTCATTCCTATGATTTATTCTAATTCATTCGTACGATCCATTCTAATTCATTCGCTCGAATGTATCCATTCTAATTTATTCTAATTCATTCATATGATCCATTCTAATTTGTTCGCACGATCCATTCTAATTCATTCATACAATCCATTCTAATTCATTCGCACGATCCATTCTAATTCATTCGTACGATCCATTCTAATTCATTCGTATGAATATATCTATTCTAATTCATTCATATGATCCATTCTAATTTATTCGCATGATCTATTCTAATTCATTCGTACGATCTATTATAATTCATTTCTACGATCCATTCTAATTCATTCGCATGAATGTATCCATTCTAATTCATTTGCACGATCCATTCTAATTCATTTCGATGATCCATTCTAATTCATTCGTACGATCCATTCTAATTCATTCGCTAAAATGTATCCATTCTTATTCATTCTATTTCATTTGTATGATCCATTCTAATTCATTCGTACGATCCATTCTAATCCATTCGTACGATCCATTCTAATTCATTCGTACGATCCATTCTAATTCATTCTCACAAATGTAACCTTTCTAATTCATTTGTACGATCCATTCTAATTCATTCGTACGATCAATTTTAATTCATTCTCATGATCCATTCTAATTCATTCGTATGATACATTCGTGCGAATGAATTAGAATGGATCGTATGAATGAATTAGAATAGATCGTACGAATAAATTAGAATAGATCGTGCGAATAAATTAGAATGGATTGTACGAAAGAATTAGAATAGATATATTCATGCGAATGAATTAGAAAGGATCGTACGAATGAATTAGAATGGATCATGCGAATGAATTAGAATGGATCGTATGAATAAATTAGAATGGATCGTACGAATGA